>OY482673.1:83856819-84234638 GCA_960531455.1 Urophora cardui
ATTTTGTGTTTTTTGTTATCACTTTATTCAAAAATTATGTTCGCTGGAGTTACGCTTCTAACAATATACAACTTATAGTAATTGAACCACATCTCGCTAAATTACATCTGGTCAATGTCAAAATTTGTAATTTTTTGCGATTTTTGAAAAAGTTTTGATTTTCAAATTAAGTTTTTTATAAAAACTTGTAAAAATCAGAAAAGTTTTATTTTTTAAAAATTCGCCCGTTTAATTGTTAACGTAATATCAAGGATATCTGATAAAAACATTATTTTTAGCGATTTCTTTCATGTGAAAAAAAAGGATATTTTATGGACGAAAAACTCGGTTAGATGACTCATTCGTGTATAGACAAAAGATAAAATTTGTTTGTGACTTCACCCTCTCATACGGTTAGCGTTAATCAGAGGTTGAGTAAACGGCCCTTAAGCTAAAGATATAGATACTTATGCATTGTGGAACGATTTTTCGTCATCCCTTGTGAAAAAATCGTTCCACAATACTTCATATTCCTACCCCGTCGGAAAGCCAAGCAAAAAAAAAGGAATAATGAAAATTACTTAACTATTGCTTGTCATTTTATATCCGAAGATTTCAAATTGCGAGTAGCTGTACTGTAGACACAAAAGCTGCTGTCAGATACAAATCATTCCGCAGCTAATATATTGGAAAACTTGCACCATGTTCCATGCGAGTTACCGTGTTTTGCAGCTTCAATGAATTTAGCTGTGCGAGAAAATTGTTTCTGATTTTAAAGGCAGTACTATTGAATATGAGAAGTTTAAGGCCGCGCAAGAAGTCTATAGTGTTTTGAAAAAAAAAAGTTGTAAAACGACGCCCTATACACGGATGAGTCATATAACCGAAGTTTTAGTCCATAAAATATCCTTTTGTTTCACATGAAAGAAATCGCTAAAAATAATTTTTTATCAGATATCTTTGATATTACGTTAACAATTAAACGGGCTAATTTTTAAAAAATAAATTTTTTCTGATTTTTACAAGTTTTTATAAAAAACTTAGTTTGAAAATCAAAACTTTCAAAAATCGGAAAAAATTTTGACATTGACCAGATGTCATTTAGCGAGGTGTGGTTCAATTACTACAAGTTGTATATCGTTAGAAGCGTGGATTTTAGTCGCCTCTTAGGACAGACATTCCTTACCACGGGTATATTCTAAGCCCCCTAACCCGGTGGGGTATTAATTTGACCAATTTGATATCGAAATCCAACTCCTCCCTAACATTCAGTATTCTTCTCTTGGAACAAAACTACAAGAATGAATAGGGATAACCATCGATAGTGGAAAAAAACTATCGATAGTGACACGAAAAAAAAAACTATCGATACTATCGATAGTGCCATCGATAGTTTTGCAGCTCTATTAGTTAGTATAGGCGGTACCACTCCCACTTTTCCGATTATGGCTATTTTATGTCTTACGGCTTCCCGGGTATCATAGTAAATAATCATGTTTAATTTCGTGCGATTCCGTACCACGGTTCAAAAGTTATAAGAGTTTAATTGGACAGATTTTCATACTTCTGTTTCATATAAAAAATTCCTGCTTTTCCATATTGCCATCCATTTTTTTTGACTTCTGAATATCTTAGGGTGTAAAATTTTGCATATGTGGCTAATTTTTTTTTTATGGAAAAGAGACGTATCACACAATTTTGTTGACCATTTTTGAAAAAATTTCATACAAATTTCATAAAAATTTAACTAAAAAATTTGTTAAAAAAATTAAAGATATACTAATAAAAAACTTTTAAAAAGAAAGAAAATGACGGTTGAATTGTCAAGATCGGTTAGTTGATCGTCTGCAATCGCGTTTTAGAAATAAGAGATTAGAAAAGTTTAATTGCTTATATATAACAATGAAAAATTTTGTCGCCAAGAACAAAGTCAGGTGTTTATTGGTGTCACAAAGAGCTTTCCAAAAACGCCACTGCCGACCAAAATGGAAATATTTTGTGTCTAGGTGGCCCGTTTCAGAAATTCTTACAATATTGCAAAAAATGGTTATAAAGAAAACTACTCTTAAATTTGATCAGAAAATATGTTGGTTATTATAGTTTAATCATTAAATGCACTATTATATTGCAAAATGTTAATATGATTTTGGTACATATCAAATTGTAACTTTTAAAGGCGCAATATTGTTAGAGTTAACAAAGAAACAATTTCTTTATGAAATTTTTCCATGTAAAAAATAAAATTTTGGGGGTTAAATAAGGTACATACTAAATGAGCGATTTCCGGCATAATTTTTGACACTTTTTCTTTTATGGTAGCAATACCTCCTAGCATAGAATCGAAAATTAAAATAAAAAATAGTTGTTTTTTCTTGTTTTTTTTTTTAATTTTGTTAAACTTTGTAAAATTGTATGTGTCTCATATTTGTCACGTATCCGACGGATGCCTTTCGCAGGGAATGCGAATCGTTTTGATAAAATTTGGTATTCTCATAACCGATCGTCAATGCAGTCCGGGAATAAAAAACATGTTGATAAAGCAGTTCGAGGATTCACCGCATTCCCATAAACGTAATCGAAACGCAGTAGCTGTAATTTCTTTTGATTTCCATTCGTCATAAAATTAGTGCGGATTCAATAGAAATTTAAAAAATTGAATTTTCATTGCGTAGTAAATTACATTGAAATTTAACGAATAACAAAATAATTCGTATATTTTAAGTAAAAAATATATGAGTTAGTTTTCTTTATTAAACGTAATTCTACGAAAAACGTGGGCAGTTTTCTTTGTTGGTTGAGCGGAAGAAGCTTAACGAAAATATCGCAAAATAACATGAGCAAGCAGTCTCCAGAAGTTGTATCTGAGTTTTGGACAGCATTAAGCACGGATTTGAATGCTTTGGCACCAACATCAAAATCACTTGTTCTGAATCCAAATCCTGTATTAAGAATAAGCTAACAAATAACCGCTTCCAAATGCAAGTTACAGGTGGAGGGCAAAACGCAGAAGTTCACTGGAAGACATTTTGGTAGGCTCTGTAGCGCGATGATCAAAACATAAGCGTTGATTGCGAACCATCCGTTAATAATTCGAGACCAAATGCAGAAGTACAAAATTTAGCGAGTACTTCGTAAGAAATTGGAACAGCTTCAAGTCCGCAAACACAACAAAGAGTACTTCCATTTGCAAAAAAAATCAATTTTCTTCAATTTATTCAAATTGCAAATAAATCACAAATCAAAATGCAAATAAATCACAATTGAAAATGTAGTATAATGTAAAAAAGCTTTTGTCACGATACGCAGGGTGAATCGATAAAGCAGTAATCCGACGGTTATGGTAATAGCGTGAAATTTGACCAGCGAGGGGAGTGCGAATCGGATGGAATTCGCGGGAGTGGCATCCGTCGGATACCATAATAGCAGAGATTGATTTTAGTAAATTATTTCCATACCATATATGTATACATATAAGGTTCTGTAAAATTTTCTAAAATTTTGAAAATTAGGTTTTACAATATCGTACAATTTCTACATTTCCGGCAAAAAACAACATATATACAATACTAGCTGACCCGGCAAACTTCGTTCTGCCCAAAATAGATTTTTTTTATACTCAGCTGTACTAGTACACAGAGTATTATAGTTTTAATCACATAACGGTGGATTGTAACAGAATGAAATAATCGAGATAGATATAGACTTATATATATCAAAATGATCAGGGTGAAAAGAGAAATCGATTGAGCCATGTCCGTCCGTCCGTCCGTCCGTCCGTCCGTCTGTCCGTCCGTCCGTCCGTCCGTCCGTCTGTAAACACTCTAACTCGCGCAAAAATTGAGATATTTTGATGAAATTTGGAACGCAAGTTGGTATCGAGACTGGGACGGTTGGTATTGAAAATGGGCGAAATCGGACCATGACCACGCCCACTTTTCCTATATAGAAAAAATCGGAAATTTGGTATCTCAGCCACTAATATAGCTAGAGTTTTAAAATTTTACCCACGTATTGAGCTCGGGCCCTTATGAAGAAATTTGATGAAGTTTTGGAAAATGGGCGGTGCCACGCCCACTTATTAAGGGTCAAACATTGAAAGTTTTATATGTCATAACTCAGAAACCGTTGAAGATATATCGATGAAATTTGGTACGCGTAATTTGCTTACATAGACAAATGTTTTGACGAAAAATTATCAAAATCGGTTTACGGCCACGCCCACTTTTATATATGTGTATTATAAAGTGACCTAATAAAACCATTTTAAGCGATATCTCTGTCAAATATAAAGATCTATCATTGAAATTTTGTCGCATGAGTCCAACTATGGACATAAAACAAAAAACACAAAAATTTTGGAATATGGGCGGTGCCACGCCCACTTATTAAGGGGCAGACATTGAAAGTTTTATGAGTCATAACTCAGAAACCGTTGAAGATATATCGATGAAATTCGGTACGCGTAATATAATTACTTAGTCAAATGTTTTGGCGAAAAATTATCAAAATCGGTTGACGGCCACGCCCACTTTTATATATAGGAAATATAAGGGGGCCTAATAAAAACATTTTAAGCGATATCTCTGTCAAATATAAAGATCAATCACTGAGATTTTGTGGCAGGAGTCCAACTATGGACATAAAACAAAAACTACAAAAATTTTGGAAAATGGGCGGTGCCACGCCCACTTATTAAGGAGCGAATATTGAAAGTTTAATAAGCCATAACTCAGAAACCGTTAAAGATATATCGATGAAATCTGGTACGCGTGATATATTTACTTAGCCAAATGTGTGGACGAAAAATTACCAAAATCGGTTGACGACCGCGCCCACTTTTATATATGTGTATTATAAAGTGACCTAATAAAACCATTTTAAGCGATATCTATGTGAAATATAAAGATAATTCATTGAAATTTTGTGACATGAGTTTTACAATAGACCGGAAACAAAAAATAAAAAAGTTTGGAAAATGGGCGTGGCACCGCCTCTTTTTAGACAAAGGGATATATGAGATTTCTTAGCCTTTAACTCGACAAATAATTGAGATATTATGACGAAACTTGGTTTATACACTTTTATAACATGTGTTAATAGACACGCAAAAATGTATTGAAATCGGTTTATGACCACGCCTACTTTTTAACAAAGATATTTCTGGAACACCCTTTTGGAATTTGTAACGTGAAGTCTTTGTAACTAAAAGTCATAGAGGGATGAAATTTTGCACTAACAATAATATTTGTATGCTTATTTGGATGATTGATATAAATTTTGAAAATGGGCGTGGCTGCGCCCTGTTTATGCAGCACTCGTTTCATATAAAATACACCCTATATCGAACAAACGCAAACAAACAATGAAAGCATACAGCTGAGTATCTAATGTTCGATTGCACTCGAACTTAGGCTTCCTTACTTGTTTTTATTAATTTCATACATATTTCGTATTATTTTTAATAAAAAATTAACGATTTTTCACTTCATTGTGTATACAACTTCAAAAATATATAATTTTAGTATTCAGTTTAAGGCTGCACGATACACAACATTTTTAGTTTTCTGTTCCGGATATTTATTTTCACTGAGTATTGGCTATTTTAACTAAGTAAGTAAGAGTATTGATATAGTATACCTCCATAATGGTTTTCAGGCCTCTCCTCCAACCCTTTTAGATATATTCAGCCTCAAAAGTTTAGTACATGGTATTGATATCGTATGCCATGAACGCTTTTAGGGATATTTAGCCTTAAAACTAAGAACGCATGGGAGGTGCCACGCCCCCTTTTCCAAAACTACTGTTTTTTTTCATAAGCATGCTATTGATATCGTTAATCTCCTGATCAATTTTCGGGTCCCAACCTTAAACGATTTTATAGATATTAAGCATGAAAAATTAAGTTTGTATGGGAGGTGCCACGCCCCCTTTTCCGATAATCCTCACTTTTATGCGCAAAAATTGTTTTGGTATCATATAGCTCTGTACCAATTTCCAGGTCCCTGACTTAAATCCTTTTAAAAATATTCAGCTTAAAAAATTAAGTGTTGTTGGGAGGTGCCACGCCCCCTTTTCGTATAACTCCTATTATTTTGCGTTAATATGGAATTGTTATCGTTTATCTCCACACCAATTTCCAAGTCCCTAGCTTAAACAATTTTAGAGATATTCAGCATGAAAAATTAAATTTGTGCCACGCCCCTTTTTCCAATAACCCCCACTTTTATGCGTGGGAATGGTTTTGATATCACCTACCTCTATACCAATTTTCAGCTCCATACCTTGAACTGTTTTAGAGATAATCAGCTTTACAAATTAAGGTTGTATGGGAGGTGCCACGCCCCCTTTTCTGATAACCCCCACTTTTCTGAGTGAGAAGGTTTTTGATATCACCTACTTCTATACCAATTTTCAGCTCTCTAACTTGAACTGCTTTAGAGATAATCAGCTTTAAAAATTAAGGTTGTATGGGAGGTGCCACGCCCCCTTTTCTGATAACCCCCACTTTTCTGAATGAGAAGGGGTTTGATATCACCTACCTCTATACCAATTTTCAGCTCCCTACCTTAAACTCTTTTAGAGATAATCAGCTTTAAAAATTAAGGTTGTATGGGAGGTGCCACGCCCCCCTAACATTTTTTAATTTTTTCTTCGACTAAACCTTCGCGGGGTAACAACAAACAAACCCCCCTAAGGAAGTATTTGATTTGGTTCAGCCGTTTTCAAGTTTTAGCGTTACAATTAAATACCAAATCATTTTTATATATATAGATTTTTTACAGAATCTACTAGACTAGTTCAAAGTTAACCAAATTCGTAAATAAAAAATAGGCGTTCTTTTTTAATTTTTTGTTTGACTCTACCAAACTTTAGTACTCCAATAAAAAATTCGCGAATGTTCTCGATGGAAGGGTCACATTTCTAAAAAAAAAATTTTATCAAATGTGATTTCAGCGATTTGGGCATATAATGGTAAGCAGACGTGGAAAGTTTCAGAGTAGTACGATATAAAATGAATTTTCGGCAATTTTTTTTGTAACACACTAAAAGTCGTCTTACCCTAAAACAGGTTTGCCTCGAAATTGTACTGATTTTAGCGACCTCTATTGGCAACAAAAGCACTTGATTATAAATTCTGCTTATACATTTATTCCAGGTGATGGTGTTAGCTCCACAAAAATATATATTACTTGAATAAATTAAGCAGTTTATTTTATCTTAATTTTGCCTATGGGACGAAGCACTGTGTGCACGCTATTTCTAAAAACCCAATAACTGGATTTTAATTAGCCAGAAAAAACTTTTTGGTGTTAGTCCGGACTAGGGTTAGAACCCGAGATTTCTGGTATGGCAGGAGAGCATGATTTCACCTAAATTTGAAAGAGTTGTATCTTCGCTGGAGTAAAAGAATGGTGGCAGACTATTATTGACTTTTAAAACGAGATGATTCGACATTTATTTTTAAGCGGAAATCTCTACATCGGAGCTTCGGTGAAAAAACCAGATACCACAGAATTATTTAATACTTTTAATTTATTTATTACTGTCCCTAAAATGTATTTTTAATGTTTTAAAGTAATGTTTTTGAGCCTAAATTGAAATTAAAAACAAAAATTTAAGTAAACCCGCATTTTTCTTCAAACTCACAAAAAGTGATTTTCCAAAAAAACTGAGGGTGATAGGAAAAATCCAAGTATGCACTATTAATTTTGTCACCAAAATACGTCAAGATCTTTTATCAAATCTAAAAGGGGGAAATAAAGTTAAAATATGCAGGCCTGTGTAATTAGTATAGATATAGATAAACAAGGGGGTAAATATCTAAGAGAAAAATTTCACTCACTTTGAAATAAGTTAGCTGTGGATTCAAGAACGCCGCGCAGACTTTTTGTATGATGGTGCAACAGACTTTCAAATTCTGCGGTGGATTTTTGTCTCAGATCGAATTCGGTAGTATTCGTACAACAGTTACCCCCACAAATGTCACCTGAAAAGAATACATTTTATTAAAATACAGTCGCTAATAAGTCTCTATTTCGCTATTCGATCGACTGATACAGCACATGGGATAATTTTATATAAAGCTATATATTCAATTTGTTAACGCTAATCGCGTGCCGTTTCAGAGTGTTGGCTTATTAATATTCCGCAACATGTATGTGTGAATGATCATACATATGGGGATACATTCCTGGTAGATCAAGCGGGTTCAAAACTTCCGTTCGATAATGAACTCGTCGATACCTTTGCAAAACCGCCTATTTGACACTTGTGGCAAAAATGAGATTTAGAAACCATGAGCTTTTCGAACGTTCTCTAATGAAAAAACACACTGAAAATTGCGCATATTAGCCCAAACCGGGTTGTCTCCAAACCAAACTTGACAAGGGATGACGGAAAATCGTTCCACAATACATCACATTCCTACTATGTCGGAAAATCAACCAACCAAAAAGTATTGATTAACAAGTAAGGAAGCCTAAGTTCGAGTGCAATCGAACATTAGATACTCAGCTGTATGCTTTCATTGTTTGTTTGCGTTTGTTCGATATAGGGTGTATTTTATATGAAACGAGTGCTGCATAAACAGGGCGCAGCCACGCCCATTTTCAAAATTTATATCAATCATCCAAATAAGCATACAAATATTATTGTTAGTGCAAAATTTCATCCCTCTATGACTTTTAGTTACAAAGACTTCACGTTACAAATTCCAAAAGGGTGTTCCAGAAATATCTTTGTTAAAAAGTAGGCGTGGTCATAAACCGATTTCAATACATTTTTGCGTGTCTATTAACACATGTTATAAAAGTGTATAAACCAAGTTTCGTCATAATATCTCAATTATTTGTCGAGTTAAAGGCTAAGAAATCTCATATATCCCTTTGTCTAAAAAGAGGCGGTGCCACGCCCATTTTCCAAACTTTTTTATTTTTTGTTTCCGGTCTATTGTAAAACTCATGTCACAAAATTTCAATGAATTATCTTTATATTTCACATAGATATCGCTTAAAATGGTTTTATTAGGTCACTTTATAATACACATATATAAAAGTGGGCGCGGTCGTCAACCGATTTTGGTAATTTTTCGTCCACACATTTGGCTAAGTAAATATATCACGCGTACCAGATTTCATCGATATATCTTTAACGGTTTCTGAGTTATGGCTTATTAAACTTTCAATATTCGCTCCTTAATAAGTGGGCGTGGCACCGCCCATTTTCCAAAATTTTTGTAGTTTTTGTTTTATGTCCATAGTTGGACTCCTGCCACAAAATCTCAGTGATTGATCTTTATATTTGACAGAGATATCGCTTAAAATGTTTTTATTAGGCCCCCTTATATTTCCTATATATAAAAGTGGGCGTGGCCGTCAACCGATTTTGATAATTTTTCGCCAAAACATTTGACTAAGTAATTATATTACGCGTACCGAATTTCATCGATATATCTTCAACGGTTTCTGAGTTATGACTCATAAAACTTTCAATGTCTGCCCCTTAATAAGTGGGCGTGGCACCGCCCATATTCCAAAATTTTTGTGTTTTTTGTTTTATGTCCATAGTTGGACTCATGCGACAAAATTTCAATGATAGATCTTTATATTTGACAGAGATATCGCTTAAAATGGTTTTATTAGGTCACTTTATAATACACATATATAAAAGTGGGCGTGGCCGTAAACCGATTTTGATAATTTTTCGTCAAAACATTTGTCTATGTAAGCAAATTACGCGTACCAAATTTCATCGATATATCTTCAACGGTTTCTGAGTTATGACATATAAAACTTTCAATGTTTGACCCTTAATAAGTGGGCGTGGCACCGCCCATTTTCCAAAACTTCATCAAATTTCTTCATAAGGGCCCGAGCTCAATACGTGGGTAAAATTTTAAAACTCTAGCTATATTAGTGGCTGAGATACCAAATTTCCGATTTTTTCTATATAGGAAAAGTGGGCGTGGTCATGGTCCGATTTCGCCCATTTTCAATACCAACCGTCCCAGTCTCGATACCAACTTGCGTTCCAAATTTCATCAAAATATCTCAATTTTTGCGCGAGTTAGAGTGTTTACAGACGGACGGACGGACGGACGGACGGACAGACGGACGGACGGACGGACGGACGGACGGACGGACGGACGGACGGACATGGCTCAATCGATTTCTCTTTTCACCCTGATCATTTTGATATATATAAGTCTATATCTATCTCGATTATTTCATTCTGTTACAATCCACCGTTATGTGATTAAAACTATAATACTCTGTGTACTAGTACAGCTGAGTATAAAAATATAGTGTGTTCAAATAATGGACAATATTAATAAAGGCATGGAAAATCTAGAATATCTACCTTTTTTGTAAAACTTTCGCCTCGTTAATATATTTTTGAGTTTAAGTAGACCATGTTGGGTTTTTATTTTGCGAGTTTTTTTACGTTTAGTAGAATAGAAATAATTTGGATCAAAGGAATCAATACAAGTTACATATATATGCGGTTAAAGCTAATACTGTGCTCTTTCATGTATATATGTAAGTATAGGCTTTTTTTGTGCAAGGGTTTGAAAGGCTACAATTTCACTTTTTTCAGAGCAAATTAGATTCCAAAAAGGCATACTTTAAAAAAAAAAACATCGCATGCGCTCTGAGTGCAAATATTCACCACACGTTGTTCTTTCGTTGTGCTCTCGTTGCTCGTCTTATTCAATTGCACTGTAATCAGCGTTGCCAGAGCCAAAATTAAAAATTTACCAAAAATTAAAAAAAAAAATTACCAAAAAATTACCATTTTTTGTATTAATAACAAAAATCATATCTCTGACTATAAGTTTTAATTTTAGTATACAAATATCGTAAATTATACATCAAACTCTTTAACTAACTTCAAAAGTAAAAGTTTCACATTTTCTTCTGGAAACCTACGGTTGCAAATAATAATAATAAAACAAAAACATACAACCCCACCCACATATAAGTCACAAACGTCGGCAAATTCGCTGATGCTGCATGGTTGGTTGTAAAAAGGAAAAAAAAAAAATAATAATAATCCAAGCAAAGTGCAAGGCGGCGATAGCCTAATATTTATGCCATTAGCTTACCAGCTGAAAAATCCGAAGTTCGAATTTAGGCGGACGCCCAGAAAAAAAGTAGTCTGAGGAAGAAATCCACTTATACAGGTCGGTCCAAGATACATACACACATACACGCCGTACCTGGGTGATAGCGGCCAAAAATAAAATCGAAATTAAAGTATTAGCAAATCAAATTTTTTTAAAAGCGATCGACAGACATAACAATTTGTAAAAAAAAGCTTATATAAAATTTTTCTAGTCTCGTTTTGTTTAGCCGTACAGGGTGCCCAAAACTGAGCAAAAAATAGGTCCTTTTATTTCTCAACAATTACAACTTATACAAAATGCAGTATCTCATCCAATTATTAACGTACGTAATCGAGTGATACATCATTACACAGATCTCGATTAGGCCTTTCAGAAACGATAAGCCGTTTTTAAACAGCGATCACTCTTGGATTTATATGAACTTTCAAATATTGACAAAAAAAGTCGATGAAAACAAAGTTTTCCTCAACTTTAAATAAAAAAATAAAAAATATGATCTCCCCAAATTTTTTTATTTGTTTTGAAATGATATATTTTTAATCAAACTGCATTTAAATTTTTGAAATCCACGTGTGCCTTTCGCTTGAATAATCTCTCCCATTTGACTAAAAGTGTTTTTTTCAAAACTCAATAATTAGGCTACTTTTGACATTATGAAAAATCTTATTTTTAGGCGACTAATTGAATATTTCTTCACTATGTTGTAGACAATAGTTCATACTTTCAAATTATGAAATAATTTTTTTTATCATTATTAATATTATTTTTTTGCAGCTTTTTTCTTTTCAAACAGAAAAAAAATTGTGTAAAAATTGGAAAACTTTAACAGGAAATAAAAAAAAAAAATAAAAAATATGACCTCGCCAAATTTTTAATATTTGGTGTTGGTGAATGTGCTTTATAAATAGGTGAAGAAATCTTAAAAATTCGTTTGCGCTTTTTGGTTTTATGGACTTTTTATGGAGTGAGTTTTTTTAAGTTTTCACACATTTTCCCATACAAAATGCCCAAAAGTATGCTTCAAAAAGTATTAAATTTTTTGCATGGGGAAAATTTGCCAAATTAATGAAACTTAAATAACAATATTTCCAATTCTAATAAAGATTTCTGAAAAATTTAAACGCTCAATGGTATGGACAGTGCTTATAACAGTGTACTTGGTTTTGAACAAAAAAATATGATATAAAAGATATTAAGCAGGAAATATAGCCAAAACACGCTTTTTTGCCTATTTGGACATGAATATCTCAGAAACTAGAACCAATTTGAAAATTCTGACTTCAGATTTCATATAAAATTCAAATCAGAATAATTAAATTAAATTTAAATTCTTTCGTGAAACTGGCTGTTGATGTAATCGTGTCGGAAAAAAATACATGCTTATATCATATGAAAGGAATCCTTCCATAGAATCTTTTTTCATGCCGATGCGATGGTGGATGTGCCTGTGAAAACTGAGAAATTCACGTTGTATATCTCTTAAACTATTTTTGTTAGAGCACTGAAAAATAGGAAATAAGTACATATATACTAAATGTGTAAAATTCGTCGATATCGGATAAAGTGGATTGGTAGATACCTCTCATATAATGGTATATTAGCCCAAGGAATGGCAAAATTACCAAACCGGGGAAAAAATTACCAAATTACCAAAATCGGTTTTAGAGAAAAAAAATTACCAATTTTGGTTAAAAATAACCAAAGTGGCAACGCTGACTGTATTGGTCTAAATCAGGGATGGGCACACAAACACATTCAAACAATCTCCGAAAATTAGTGTGTATTGGTGCGCCTACTGTAGGCCAAAGTGGAAAACGACAAACAATAATCAGTCTGCATGCAGATGTTGAGCGAGCAGGGTCATGCTGCGCACGCCTTGCGAAATTATGAAACAACGTACGTATACAAATACATACGTATGTATGTTATATGCAAATTCTTGATAGTTTTGTTTGTTGTCTGGCTTCTGCAAATAAAACAAAAGAATTTCAAGCACGACCACTTGATTTCACGACAGTCGAAGGCAAATTAATTCTTTTTGCTAAGCGACGATCGCCTGGTCCCATCGTAAGCGCTCGTTTTACGCTCTTTATTTGTCTGTATTAGTGACAATCTGTGAGTATACGTGTGAATCGCAAACAGCTGGTCTGCCCGCGGGCAAGAGGCTGCGCATCGCTGGTCTAAATTTTAGACTCTAAGAGCCCGTGCACAATTGGCTTTGTCTGCTCCAACTTTGATAGAAAAAACCTTAAAGCAAAGCGAAATTCCAGATGCTTGCTACAATTAACACTTTGACAATTTCCACTTCACTTCTTTGCTTGAATTTATAAACCTGATTTTTGGTAAATTATTTGGGGAATTTGCTTTTTTCTGCTTATTCGAATGTTATTTTTTACTTTTCTCTGTTCACTTCTCACGAAATTGCGCGAAGTCGCTGAAATAAGTGTAGATATACAAACATACACACACACACAAGGGCAGATGTTTGCCAAAGTGTAAAAAAGTTGAGAGATGGCTAACTTTATACTTTGCTTTACTCGCTTCACCTCAATTGTGAACATGTCCCTTTGAAAAGCACATGCTGAACGAAACTGTCTAAGCAAAACTCTGAAGCAAAGCGAGGTAAAAGTCAATTGTGCACGGGCTCTAAAGGCGGATTCATCGTTCGAGTTCAGAATTAAAGTTGAATTTCTGTTAACTAATAAAAATAGTTCATCGTTCGAGTTCAGAACTTTTTTGCCATGTGGTTGTTGTTATATTTTCGGAGTGTGAGAGGAATTCCGAAAAGTTCTGAAGTATTTTTATTAGTTAATGCTGTGGTTATGGTACCAATCAACATTGCCAATCAAAATCGGAAACATTTCGTGATTGGTGAGAGGTGGTTATGCTTGCATTGATGATTGGAGCGCACATACACAACATAACACATGATTATTACTGAACACATACACAACGTAACACATTATTACCCCCGAAACCTCGACTGCTGGCTGCCTGTTTCACACAGCAGATTTGCCGGATGTGAGAGTCCGAAAATTCTCTCACCGTCGGAGTGCACAACAACAATTTCACGGTGCTCGACCAGCAAGATTGTAACCATAACCAGGCCCTAACTGAAATTCAACTCGAACGATGAATCCGCCTTAATACATAGATGCCCACACAAATACAGTCTCATTTTGTCGTAGTGTTGAAGCATGGCGTTTGGTCGCTAGAAACGTGAGCTGCCACTTCCCTGTAATGGCACCGAACTGAGGTGTTTTTCGTTTGCTAATGATGATTTTAGGCTAATGATAATTTTCCACCTTTGTTATTTAAAATACTTGTACGTAAATACGTCTCACACTCAAATGATAAATATAAATATACAGCCTTGCCCAAAAGTATTAGACACCTATGTTTCTGTAAAAATCATATTCATACGTATGTATACGAAAATATAATAAATATCCCAATATGCAAAATACATCTGTTATAAGTTTACAATAAACTTACTTCAGTAAGCAAAACGTTTCGAAAATCTTTAATATAAAACTTGTAATTCATTTAATAGTAATTGCTGAATCAACGAAAAGGAACCCTAATTCTATAATTGCATTTCACGCTTGGAAAGAAATTCTTAATAAACATTTTTATACAATGTTTTGTAAACGTGAGGTGAAAAATTTCTCCCAAACAAAAAAAAAATGCGCTACTCGGGACTCGAACCTACGCTCCTTGGTCCGTAGGCAGCATACCTCACCATTATGCTACAATCGTATTCGGAATTAGAGGTTTTGACAATAAAGAACTCTAATTCGTGCACGTCATCACACATTGTGGACATTTTCGCAAATAAAAATTATTTACTTGCATTCATAATTGCGCATAACGGTTACGCAGCTGGCAACCACGAGCTAAAACTGAAGCAGTGCTTTGCTACGTCAGGTCAGTATATATATATGGCTCTGCGACAGCGCTGTGCTCGCGAGCAGCTTCATGAGCACCTACGCTTTAATACAGTGGTCGGCGAAATCTTAAATGAGGTTGTGTTGGTGAGAACAAAACAACCCTGCAAAAAATGCGATCACTCCGGGATACATCCGGGACAACTCGCAAGGGAGCATGCGATTACTACCCATTTGTATCTCTTTATATGGGTTGAAGTGTTCTCTTTTGTTTGAGCATGTCCTATGAAGAGACTAATTGTACCCAGTTTGTACCCGAACGGGTAGCAAAAGCGCACAATTGTACCCGTTTGATACCCTTTCGGGTACAATTCGTCTACAATTAGTATACATATGTACCCGTTCGGGTACAATTGGGAACAATTGTAGACTAATTGTACCCGAAAGAGAGCGCTCCCGGACAAATCTTTTTAGAGACTCGTCGCACACTTTTTTACAGGGAAGTTCTCCGCATGCGCACCCCAGTAGGAAATTGATCCGCTTCAAGTGGAATATACATACGTATATGTAGAACCTTTTTAGTTGTTTTTGTTTTTTATTGTTATTGTTTTTTTTTGTTTTTGTTTTTTTTTGTATTGATTTTTCGCTTTTGTTGGCTTTTTTGTTTTTTTTTTTATTGTTTTTTTTTACTATTGTTGTTTTTGTTGATGTTGCTGTAGGGTTGGAGAAATTTTATGATGTAAAATGCTTTCGGCGATATGCAATGTCTTTTTTGCTAAAAAAAAATAATACAAATGATTATGCACTAACAAGGCATCGGGAAATATTTCAGAAAGGGTTTAGGGATTATGCGGACGAGAAAGGAAAAGAAGTTTTTAGTGAAAAAAAATTAGTTCTTCTGAAAACAAGTAAGGAAGCCTAAGTTCGAGTGGAATCGAACATTAGATACTCAGCTGTATGCTTTCAGTGTTTGTTTGCGTTTGATAGAAACACGGTGTACTTTATATAAAGCGAGTGCTGCATAAAGTGGGCGTAGCCACGCCCATTTTCAACATTTTTATCAGTCATCCAACTAAGCATATGAATATTATTATTTGTGCAAGATTTCATTTCTTTATGACTTCTAGTTATAAAGATGTCACGTTACAAATTCCTAAAGGGTGTTCCAGAAATATCTTTGTTAAAAAGTAGGCGTGGTCATAAACCGATTTCAATAAATTTCTGCGTGTCTATTAACACAAGTTATAAAAGTATATAAACCAAGTTTCGTCATAATATCTCAATTATTTGTCGAGTTATAAGCTAAGAAATCTCGCATATTCCTGCTTCTAAAAAGAGGCGGTGCCACGCCCATTTTCCAAAATTTTTGTGTTTTTCGTTTTATGTCCACAGTTGGACTCCTATCATAAAATTTCAATGATATATCTTTATATTTGACAGAGATATCGCTTAAAATGTTTTGATTAGGTCCAGTGGCGGATCCACGGGGGGTTTTGGGGGTTCAAACCCCCCCCCCCCAATTGTGGTTTATCATAGATCCCAAATTAATGCCTTTATAGATTCTGCGCCCAAATTTCCCAAAGTGATCAAGGAAAACTCTATGATTCCAAAAGCAATGGTTGGACCACATAACATCCAAAATACATATGTACCTACATGCGAAAAAAGTTCATGTAGGTACCTTTGGACGCACGCGCATAAAATCAAATTTGTCAAATGCTATTCGCAAATTGCCAAATCGCAAATTTATTTTCTTTTCTTTCTTATCCCTATTTTTATTGGGATTGTACAGAATTAATTTGGTCAGAAATGTCTGGATCGTTGGAGAAATTGCCTTTTTCAGAGGCATTTCGCAATTCTTGTTTAAATTTATCTTTTAAAAATTTGAGTATATAAACACAAGAACTTCAATAAAGTAAAAATTCTATGTATTAAAAATATAAATATAACCAAAAAGTACTACATACATATATTCTTATTTATTTTGGCTTTAAATGCAAGGGTAAGTGAAATTGATGATCAATTTGCCACCAATACGATACGATACTCATTCGCACGTACCAATGCAAAAATATATATGTATACATACGTTATACATGTTATTTAGAACTTCAATTGAAATCTCCTGCACTTTATGTGATGACATACATATTGTTAATTTGGAGGGTTTTGAGTTTGGTGTTTTTAAGGTGCGGGAAATGGCGCAACTAGTATATAGAATGATAATAGTAGGTGGTATTAGTCCATATTTTCACCAGCGCACATAGGTAGATTTTCAAGTTTTATGCGGCCAAAAATATTTTATTGTCTACATCTATTTCAAATTGCTTGTTTAATGCAAAATTTTAATAATTTGAGTTAAAAGTCGATTTTATTGAAAAATATATACAGTGACTCAAAAAAAAAATCATACGCCAAAGTTTTTAAATTTATTTCAAAGAATTCTGTCGAAAATTCTACTTTCTTATTTTAGTTTAAAAATATATAAAATTTTTCAATAAAAATCGTTTTAAGCAGGATTTCTGAGCTTATGGAAAAAATCTGAAAAATCGTAGAAATTTTTGAAAGTGGATTAAAAATTTCAAAGCAAGGCCATAATTTATAGAAGATTTTGAGGAGATTTCTAAGTGTACTGTTATATAGCCAACAAATTTTAGTGTAAAAAGTTAAATTCTCAATGCTGTGAAAAATTCCGTCAATTTTAGAATTAACATTTCCGAAAAGCCAATGAAAATTTTCAAAAAGTTGAATGTTGCATATTGTTATATTAAAATTGAATGAGCTGCAAAACTGCATACTCAAAACTCTTATAAAAAATGTAGCTTTAGGATTCTTAGCCCCTTTTTATGATAAGTATTTCCTTGACTTTGAAAAATTGGAAATACTAAAAATACGAAAGCAGGTAATTTCCAAATAGGCCAATTTTTAATCCATTGTAGATAATTTCTGGCTTTGCATTTTTCCGTAGAGAAATTGACGGGTAATCGATCGGAGGCGATAATATAACTAAAATGCTTTTGAATTAAAAAATTAACAATATTTTTTCAAGAAAGGCCAATATGCTTAAAAGCTTCAAAATGGTGGGTCTCTTATTATGATAGGTTGACGATTTCTTCAATAAATAATGATATTTACCTGAAGCACTCGAATCCATGATGTTTACTTTGATAACTGTCTTAAAACTAAAACTAAAAACGGGTTACTTAAAATACGTAAAAAATAAAAAATCGAAAAAGTGGGAGAATAATAAGTTTCGACTAGCGGCAGGGACACCCCCGTTGTCTATAAAAGCCGAGAAGACCGGTTTATTATCGCCCGGTCTATTATAAACGTAGAGCGATTTTGGATTTTGTATTTGCACCAATTTTAAAATTTTCAATTTTGGCCGCATAAATTCGTAAAATCTACCTATGTGCAGCGTCTGCCCTTAAAAAACATCTTCCAAAAAAAGAAATTTTCAAAACCCCCCCCTTGCCGAAATCCTGGATCCGCGCCTGATTAGGTCATTTTATAATACACATATATAAGAGTGGGCGTGGCCCTCAACCGATTTTGGAAATTTTTCGTCCAAACATTTGACTAAGTAATTATATTACGCGTACCGAATTTCATCGATATGTCTTCAACGGTTTCTGAGTTATGACTCATAAAACTTTCAATGTTTGCCCCTTAATAAGTGGGCGTGGCACCGCCCATTTTCCAAAATTTTTGTGTTTTTTGTTTTATGTCCATAGTTGGACTCATGCGACAAAATTTCAATGATAGATCTTTATATTTGACAGAGATATGGCTTAAAATGTTTTTAAAAGGTCACTTTATGTGTATTAATATATAAAAGTGGGCGTGGCCGTAAACCGATTTTAACTATTTTCCGTCCAAACGTTTGCCTAAGTAAGTAAATCACGCGTACCAAATTTCATCGATATATCTTCAATGCTTTCTGAGTTATGACATATAAAACTTTCAAGGTTTGACCCTTAATAAGTGGGCGTGGCACCGCCCATTTTCCAAAATTTCATCAAATTTCTTCCTAGGGGCCTGAGCTCAACACGTGGGTGAAATTTGATCGCTCCAGCTATATTAGTGACTGAGATACCAAATTTCCGATTATATTTCCGATATATAGGAAAAGTGGGCGTGGTCATGGTCCGATTTCGCCCATTTTCAATACCAACCGACCCAGTCACCATACCAACTTGCATTTCAAATTTCATTAAAATATCTCAATTTTTGCGCGAGTTAGAGTGTTTACAGACGGACGGACAGACGGACGGACAGAGAAATAAAATCACCAGCTGAGTATAGTACATTTGAAGTTAGTCTTGAGAATTATAACAGAATAATCGCTACTATGTGTTAAGATAAGACAGTATTTTTAAACTGTTTTTGGACTGACTCTAAGCGATCAGAGTGAATCTGATAGTATGGATTCCAAACTATGGAACCATATTCCAATATAGGTCTTACTAAAGTTGTAAAGAGTGTTTTGGTTATGTATGGGTCGCTGAATTCCTTTGACCAACGTTTTACAAACGCTAAGACACCTCTTGCCTTATTTGCTGTAGCATTAATATGAATGTTAAAACTAAGTTTGCAGTCCATTATTACACCTAAATCCACAAACTCATTTACTTGTTCGAGACCTAAGCCATTTATTGCATAAGAAGCTGGCTGTACGGTTTTCCGGGAAAAGCGCATGAATTTACATTTATTGAGGTTAAGTGGCATTAAGTTAGTGTCAACCCAAGAAAATAAGGAATTTAAATCTTCCTGAAGCAAAGTTCTATCATCAAATGAAGAGATTGATCTAAAAAGCTTTACGTCGTCCGCATACAATGAAATTTTTGAGTGTTTAATTGTAGTAGTTATATCGTTAATAAATAGCAAAAACAGAATCGGGCCAAGGTGACTGCCTTGAGGAACTCCTGAAGTAACATTAATAATAGACGAGTAAGCATTTTTGAAAATCACCCTTTGTGTTCTATTTAAAAGATATGAAGATATCCATTGCAAAAGGCTGGGCTGAAAGCCAAGAAGATCAAGTTTAAGAGTCAGCAAGGAGTGATTGACTTTATCAAATGCTTTGCTGAAGTCCGTGTATATAACATCCGTGGGCAAGTTTTGAGAAAATCCATTAGAAACACTAGTGGTAAACTCCAGTAGGTTTGTGACCGTTGATTTACCCTTACAGAAACCGTGTTGGGAATCACAAATTAATGAGGACATTGAATGAGCCAATCTATTGGTAACTATTGATTCAAATAATTTAGGAATAGCCGAAATATTTGCTATACCTCGATAATTTTCTATGGAGGACCTACTCCCGCTTTTATGAAGGGGGATAATGAATGACTCTTTCCAGAGCATAGGGAAAATGCCTTGTTCTAAGGAACTATTGAATAATGCAGTTAGTGGTTTAAACAGGTTTATGCCACATTTTTTAGAAAGCATGTTGGTATCTGGTCAGGACCATAACTAAATGACTCTTTTAATGATAATAAAGCTGATAACACGTCATCTGCAGATATATATGGTTTGTAAATTGATGTATTAGGAGGTAATCGATATGGATAGTTACGAAATGGAAGTTCTTCTATGTTGGAATAATTATGTTTGAAAAATTGTGCAAAAAGATTGGAAATTTCTTGACTATCACTTGAAGTGTTGTCTTGATATCTCACAGCAGACGGAAACCCATTAACTTTTCTCTTGGAGTTTACGAAACTGTAAAACGATTTTGGATTACGAATAAAATTAGACTTAATTTTACGTATATAAGCTCTATAGCATTTTTTATTTAACACAAAGTATTGGCGTCTAAGCTCAGAATACTTTAAGTAGTCGGCATACAAGCCCGATTTCTTGTATGATTTGAAAAATCGGGATTTCTTATTTTTTAAAGTTTTAAGCTCTTTTGTGAACCCAGGTTGTAATGGCTCACTGTATTCACGAACACTTTTAGGCACAAGTTTTTCAAATAGGCAATGAATAATTTTATTAAAAAGTAAAACGTTTTGCTCGACATCGTTATTAAATTTTGGCCATGTTAAACTAGCTAACTCATGATTAAGTTTTTTAAAGTTGGCTTTGGAAAAATTATAATACGTACTTGTGTTAGCTGAACTAGAAATGCAGCCACTAATATTGTTTACAATTTCGTATGTAATCTCTGGAGAAGGGTGGTATAAGTCCTCCGGTAGAACAAGAGGGTCACAGCGGTGAAGGACATACTTAGAGCTATCATCTACAAAAACTAAGTCTAAGATTTTCCCGAACGCATTCTGAAATATGTTCACCTGGTTGAGGGAAAGATCCGCAATCTGATCGAAAAAGCTATTCATGTCCGATCTCGATGAGTTCGGAATAATATTCTCCTCTGAAACGCTCCAAGAAATGCACGGAAGATTAAAATCGCCTAACACAAGCATAGAGTCAGAGGAGTTCATCAGCGCGTTTCTGTTTACGCGATCATTTCTATACACCTGATAATGGTTACAAAAGATTTCAGAATCAAAAACATGGGGCTTAAGCCATGTTTCGGTAAAAGAAATTACATTATAGACGCAGTCAATCGTTTTTAAATAAAAATCACTTAATTTGGTGTTCAGGCCCCTGACATTTTGATAGAAAATATTTAATGCGGAATTTAAGGTTATACTCAGTTTTTTGAAGCAGTACGAGAAATTTTCGCTGTATTGTGACCATATATTTTAGGCCTGTTTTCAAACTCGCGAACAAAAGCACCAGGTCGCCAAAATGAACTGTTCAGTAAAGTTTGATAATCTTGAGGAGATACACCAATTTTAAAAGAAGAAATGTCTCTTGTGTATGAAAAGTTGAATTTTTTGATAAAAATATTTCCAGTACAGATTTTGGACGAAATATAGCCCTTTAGATCATCCGCGGTTGTGTCTTTATCAAACCTAGATACGAATATTGATTTCTTCGGAGGAACGACAACCAACTTATTAACAATTGGTTCAGTCGTTTCGGGCATAGTTGATTGTACCAAAATACGTTCGAGAGGTGCATTAGAAGACCTAGAATTAGAAGATGAGTCCTTTGTAGAACAAGACCCCACAGAATGCGGATTCGGTGAAGCTAAGTCAATAAGTTCCTCCTGTGGTTGTACATGATTTAACTGAAGATTTTTCAACATTGGCACATTACGTGGTGCAGAAGTGGAATCACCCGTCGTACCAAGTAAAGAAGGTAAAGATGCCGATGATGAAGAAGAGAGTTCTGTGCATTTAAATGAATTAAACAGATTTTCGTAGTGCTTGAATTTTTCAGTCACAGAAAGTAGCTCTTTTCCAATCTCAGAGAAATCACTTCTCCTTTCGCTGAAAAGTTTAGAAGGATCTACTTCGGTCGACCTACAATTCACGCATGACCAACGCAAGCCCTTTCTGTCATTAATCAAATCCAGCAGTCTGCCTGTTATGCCTGCACATTTTATATGAGCTAACCCATCACACAGCCAACAAGACACGAAACGCTCGGACTCACTTTTAACAGAACAGTTTTTATATATGCAAGACATATTTAGAGTATAAAATTCTATTACAGATAATAAAAAGTAAACAATCAGAGAGAATTTAAATAACTGTCAAAACGAATGATAGAACCGAAAGGGTTAATAGCTACGAACAGTTTGAAAGACTGTAAAGTTAGTGACAGTTTGGAAAGTAGTGTAGTGTATATGAAAGTGAGCAGTTTGAGATGCACAGCAAGACGCTTCAAAAGCAGACGCAAACAGCTGTGACAAGAGAAAGAGAATATAAAAATGAAAATGAAAAAGTGCAAAATAAAGAACGCAAAAAACACAAAAACAATTTAT
The DNA here is from genome assembly GCA_960531455.1 of Urophora cardui. Classification (NCBI taxonomy): domain Eukaryota; kingdom Metazoa; phylum Arthropoda; class Insecta; order Diptera; family Tephritidae; genus Urophora; species Urophora cardui. The sequence goes on from OY482673.1 coordinate 83,879,651, forward strand.
GTTAAAAAGATTAGCCACACAACTGCAACAACAATATGCAAAATGACTCGGCAATCACACTTGAAATTTTAAATTAAAAATATTCAATAAATAATTAACCAAAATCTGTTTAACTTTATTGCTTTTGTAGTGCACTAAATTATCACTTTTTCGCAATGAACTTTTAAATTAAAGTAAATTATTATACAATATTAAAGCACAAAATTAAGGAGCAAAATAATTATCGATCACACAGCTTTGATGTTTGCGTACTTCAGGCGAGCACTCTACCCACTGCACCACAGCGGCCACACAAGTCATAAAAGTGTATAAACCAAGTTTCGTCATAATATCTCAATTATTTGTCGAGTTATGGGCTTCGAAATCTCGTAGATTCCTTTGTCTAAAAAGAGGCGGTACCACGCCCATTTTCCAAAATTTTTATATTTTTTGTTTCCGGTCTATTGTAGAACTCATGCCACAAAATTCCAATGAATTATCTTTATATTTGACAAAGATATCGCTTAAAATGCTTTTTTAGGGCCCCTTATAATATCCATATATAAAAGTGGGCATGGTCGTCTACCGATATCGCTAAAATTTTTAACTTGTATTACCACAAGTAATAAAAGTGTACACACTAAGTTTCGTCATTATATATAAATTATTTGTCGAGTTATAGGCTAAGAAATCTCGTATATTCCTGCTTCTAAAAGGAGGCGGTGCCACGCCCATTTTCCAACATTTTTGTGTTTTTTGATTTATGTCCATAGTTGGACTCTTGTCATAAAATTTGAATGATATATCTGTATATTTGACAGAGATATCGCTCAAAATGTTTTTATTAGGTCACTTTATTAATGGGTATTATAATATATAAAAGTGGGCGTGGTCGTCAACCGTTTTTGGCACTTTTTAGACCAAACATTTGCCTAAGTATATCACGCATAGCAAATTTCATCGATATATCTTCAACGGTTTCTGAGTTACGACTCATAAAACTTTCAATATTTGCCCCTTAATAAGTGGGCGTGGCACCGCCCATATTCCAAAATTTTTGTGTTTTCTGTTTTATGTCCATAGTTGGACTCATGGGACAAAATTTCAGTGATATATCTTTATATTTGACAGAGATATATCTTAAAATGTTTTTATTATTTACATATATAAAAGTGGGCGTGGCCGTCAACCGATTTTAACTATTTTCCGTCCAAATGTTTGCCTAAGTAAGTGAATCACGCACACCAAATTTCATCGATATATCTTCAATGGTTTCTGAGTTATGACATATAAAACTTTCCATGTTTGACCCTTAATTAGTGGGCGTGGCACCGCCCATTTTCCAAAATTTCATTAAATTTCTTCATAGGGGCGTGAGCTCAACACGTGGGTAAAATTGCATTGCTCCAGCTATATTAGTGACTGAGATACCAAATTTCCGATTTTTTCTATATAGGAAAAGTGGGCGTGGTCATGGTCCGATTTCGCCCATTTTCAATATCAAGCGTCCCAGTCTCGATACCAACTTGCATTTCAAATTTCATCAAAATATCTAAATTTTTGCGCGAGTTAGAGTGTTTAAAGACGGACGGACGGACATGGCTCAATCGATTTCTCTTTTCACCCTGATCATTTTGATATATATAAGTCTATATCTATCTCGATTATTTCATTCTGTTACAATCCACCGTTATGTGATTAAAACTATAATACTCTGTGTACTAGTACAGCTGAGTATAAAAATATATTAACGATTATTATTGTTTCAGAAAAAAGTTTGTTGTTCTTGATTTTACATACCTCTATTAATATTTTCCATTTTATAAACACACTAGCATACCCGGCCAAGCTTCGCATTGGCTTTCAGTTATCAACAGTTATCATCATCTTATTAGTGATTTGGTATTGAAAATAAAAGATACCTTTATTTTGTGATCTGCTTCGCCATCCTGATAAAACATATTTTTTATTACTGGAAAGGTTTCTATTTTCAAAAAATGAAATACACGATATTTGACTTTGATTTGACTGAAAATGAAATCACAAATAAAAAGTTGTCTGGATTTGGATAAAGAACGAAATCAGAAATAAAATTGATTCATTATATGAAATCAAAAAGGATTTGACTCGCGCAACGATAAAATTCATGAAATTTACTGCGGTGTCGATGTTGTGTTCTATTACTATTTACGGCAAAATATCAGAACATATTTGAAATCCTCTAACGGCCTTATTCCGTGGGGTAACATAACTTACTTTACCGAAGACTTACTTTACTGAAGACTTGACCTTTGAACACCTTTCTCTTATTCTAGCAGCAGGAAAATTATATTACCACCTCAATAAGTGATAACAATTTGTTACCAGTTTGAGTCCGATTCCATTCCATTCGTATGGAATTGCTTTTATAGCGTTACCATTTGTTCGAGAATACCGATTGAGGAGATGGTAAAACTTTTCAGCAAAGTAAATTACCAGTAAAATAATATTGAAGTAACGCTCAGAATCGAGCTGTAAGTGGTGTTTCTTACATAGATACATACCTACTTATATATATATTTCCTTTATATGAATATAATTAACCTAGTAGCCCCGGAGCAATATATATGATGAAATATATACATACATACATATGTACATGGGCCTGTAGAAAATATACATACATTGATTAATCATGCAGCAAAACTTGGGAATTGTTATACTTACATTTTTCTTAAAAAAGTTAATAAGTACCTATACTGAGATAAATGACCACGGAAGACGTGAATCGAAAAAAAAATTAATATACAGGTTCCCAGTATTTTTTTACATTCGTATAAATAGAGAGTCATAACTCAAAACTTCCATTTACTTTTAAAATTTTAAATTTTAACGGGGGTTGCGTTATTTGGATTTGGGTGAGTCAGAAATACAGACATAAAATTTATTTTTGATTTTAAATATATTTCAAGTCAAAAAGTGGCCCGTGTAGTGTAGTGTGTGAAAGGCTGCCATAAAAGAGGTCTCGGGTTTTATCCCCAGTCCGGACAAACACCAAAAAAAAATTAATTAATTAGGAATCAGAAATAGCGGTCACCTCTCGGCGGTGGGCGGCATACCCTTATAGGGTATTTCTGCCATGAAAATGCTTCCCACAAAAAATGCATTCCCATAAAACTGTAGGTCCACTCAATTAGTAGGAAAAAAAAACAAAAATTAAGGAATGCGCCTCAAATTAGGGAGATCAGCTCGTCCTTACAACTCGTTAGAGCTATTTCAGCGGCATTGTATTATAATAATGTTCTTTGATACAAGAAGACGTCTACTTCATTTCTGGCGCAGTCGGTCGCGAACAAAAAATAAAAACACTGCAAATTTTAAATAAATTTTAAATACATTTATTTTGAGTTAATCAAAATTAAATTAATAAAAATGGCAAAACTCGGTCGGAAAGACATTTGTTGAGAAAAGTGAAATTGTTCACAAGACGCGTTATAACGCACATACAAAAAAAATTTTTTTCGAAATGAAAAATAACAAACTAATTAAAAAATAGAAGAAATTAAAAACTTTTTTCGTAAAGAAAAATATCAAACCTGCATTTTTAAAAAAAGTTTTTTTTTAAAGGAAGAAAAAACTAAACAGTAAATTTTCGTTAAGGAAAATACTAACTATTTGTGAATGTAAAGTGAAAGATAATACAGTTTCGTAAAGAAAATAAAATGTTATAAGTGATTAAGTAAATCTTAGTAAAACTTTTAAATAAAAGAAAAAAACTTTATAGAAAAGAAAAAACTGTGAAAAGAAAAAACAGTAAATAGAAAAAAAAACGGTAAATAGAAAAAAACAGTAAATTGAAAAAAAACAGTAACTAGAAAAAAAAAACTGTAAAGAAAAAAACAGTAAATATAATAACATTGAAAGTCACCTTATTGGACAAAAACAAAAACAAAGCTTACACCACTGGTAATTGCTAATTTACGGAGAGCAAAAATACAAAATTCAACGACACCAAAGGAGGTCAAGGTCAAAGAAGGAGATCAACAACGAAACTTTTTCAATGAGAAGTCATCTGGGTAAAATCAACAACAATAAGAAAACGCTTGCAGCAACAACATAAAAGAAGCTTAAAACCAAACCGTATGTATATATGTATAAGCATATGTATGTACGTGCGTAACAATTAGAGAGTAATAAGCGCTATATAAAAAAAAGAGAAAGTTGTAATTAACAAAAAAAAAGAGCTTTAAGCTTTACATGCATATATTTAAATAGGTTTGTTATTATACATATGCACATATATATGTACGCATTGAATAGAGGAACAAACACATTTACGCACATACGTAGCTAAAATCTAAAGTGATACTGTTTATTAATTTAATATAACCTTTTTAAATAAAACATTTCAAACATGGATAATTTAGACATTAATTTGAAATTTAAGCTTATTTCCACTAACATAAATAGCATTCCTCTTTATGATGGAGATAGAGAAGCATTATTGAATTTTATACGACGTATAGATTCCATGGTGCCAATTTTAGAAAGTTTTACTGCTGCATATAAAGTTTTATTAATTGGCCAAATTAAAGATAAAATTATTGGAGGTGCTAGAAGGTCTACTTTAATTAATGGGAATCCAGATACTTGGCCGGAAATAAAACAAGTCCTTATAGATAACCATGGCGAAAAAAATTCCGTTGATGAACTCATTGACAAAATTAGAATATGTAGATGTGAACACTTTCCTATGTCGTTTAAACAACGCATCATATTTTAGTGGAAGTAATGCTTCAAGTAGTGAAAGCAATGCGAGGATTGCTTTGAATTCCTTTAAGTACGGTATACCCGAACCTGTAAGAAGTATAATCATAAGTAGAGACCCAAAAACTTTAAAAGACGCATATGATATTATAAAATCAAATGGTTACTTGAATTTTAAAAATCAGCATAAAATTTTTTTTAACAGCACTCAGCTTAACAGAAATAATAGTTTACAACAAAATGTTAATAACATGAGAGATTTTGGTACTCAACAGCACAGACAGCAAAATAACTACAATAGGAGCAATTATGTTAATCGACATAATTGTCAACAGTTTAATAACAATAACAGAACAAATAATATGAGTAATAATATTAGTCAACAACATAGACAACAGTACAACAACAATAACAATAATAGCTCTAAACAATTTAATACCCAAAACAGTACACGATTTGATTCTTTCGCTCAGCCAAGTTTTAACAGCAACAACAGCAATCAAACAATTAGAACGAATCGTAGCTCACGTAATTTCAATAATCAAAATAACAACAACACTAATGAAAGACTGTATAATAACAGAAACACCACAGATACTACAGAGCCTATGGAAATTGGAGTCAGTGAAAATGAGCAAAATTTTCAATTAGACGCAATAAGAGATTACCCTATATAACAATAAATACACATGTAAGAAAACTTAGGTTTATAATAGATACAGGCGCAGAATTTAGTATTATTAATCCGAATATTTGTAATCCAAAGTGGAGAATAAAATCACATCCCATCACTTTAAAAGCAATTAATCGAAACGTCCATACAAATATACAGTATAGTTTTCCTTTATTTAAAGAATTTAATATACCGAATTTTAATGTTAATTTTTTAGAATTTAACTTTCACACTTAATTTGATGGTCTAATAGGAAACAATATTTTGCTTAACTTGAAATGTAAAATAGACTACGAAGATAGAGTATTAATAACCGAACATGCAACATTACCAATTTATTTTAATGAAGAAGAAGATTTAACAGTAGAAGACTATCTGAAAAATGAAGATTTGAAAATATTTATTAATGAAGAAGAAATTACAGATGAATCCTTATATAGTTTGTTTCCTAAGCATTTAAATTCAAAAGATGAAGAAATTCTGAAGACTACTTTAAGTAAATTTAAAGATATTTTTTATAAAGATGGCGAAAACCTACCCTTCACTAATGAAATTCAACATCGAATCATAACAAAAACTGACACTCCAATTTATAATAAATTGTATAGGTACCCTGTGATACATCGAGCAGAAGTGAATAAGCAAATAAGCGAAATGCGCCAAGTAGTAGTCCTTACAATTCACCATTATGGGTTGTACCCAAGAAAACAGATAACAGTGGGAAGCAAAAATGGAGAATTGTTATCGACTACCGAAAATTAAACGAACAAACAGTAGATGACAAGTTTCCACTTCCAAATATGGAAGATATATTTGACAAGTTGGGAAAATTTTGCTACTTTAGCACAATAGATCTTGCTAAGGGCTTCCACCAGATTGAAGTGCATCCTGACGATAGGGTCAAAACTGCCTTTTCAACTGCAAGTGGCCATTACGAATTCAATCGTATGCCATTTGGCCTTAAGACGGCACCTGCGACATTTCAAAGATTAATAAATCATGTATTAAGAGAATACATTAACAAAATTTGCGTCGTTTATCTAGACGATATTTTAATATTTTCCACAAGTTTCGAAGAACATATAGATTCCATTAGAAAAATATTTACTACTTTGCGCAATGCAAATTTAAAGATACAATTTGATAAATGCCATTTTGCCGCATTGACCACAAAATTTTTAGGACACCTTGTAACAGGTGCAGGTATTAAACCTGATCCCTCAAAGATAGAAGATATAAGCAAAATGAAGCCACCAACAAATATAAAAGAAATTAAAGGATTTTTAGGTATTACCGGATATTATAGAAAATTTATCCGAGACTATGCCAAAGTTGCATATCCCATGGTACGACTTCTAAAGCAAAATGCTGTATTAGATTTTAAAAGTCAATCTTTTCTAAATTCATTTGAAACACTAAAAAAACTTATTACTAATGAACCGGTGCTACAACCACCTGATTTTAACAAAAAATTTGTCCTTACAACGGATGCTTCAAATTTCGCAATTGGTTCGGTCTTAAGCCAAGAAGGCCACCCAGTTTGTTTTGCGTCTCGAACTTTGTCTGACCATGAAATTCGCTACTCAGCTATAGAAAAAGAAGCACTTGCTGTTGTCTGGTCAGTGAAGCATTTTCGTACATATTTATACGGTCGCAAATTTCAAATTCAGACTGACCACAAACCGTTAATTTGGCTACACAATATTAAGGAACCAAACATGAAGCTCCAAAGGTGGAAAATCCTTCTTAATGAGTATGACTTTGAAATATCGCATATTAAAGGTAAAGACAATACAGTTGCTGATGTACTTAGCAGATATTTTGTAGACGAAGCTAAAAATATAGAAAATTCCAATGTTTTTAATAGCCAAATAAGTGATGAGCAAGAGGACATTAAATCGACAGCCGCAACAATACATAGCGCATTTGAAGATAATCTAGATTATATATTTATAACAGAAAAGGCAATAAATTATTACAAAAATCAAATATACCTACGTTATGGGGAAAAAGAAAAATGCATAGTAAAAATCGTAAACAAAAAAGTTCAAAACCACATAGAAATAACCTCTGAATCTGACCTTAGTAAAATTATGCAAGGCATATTAGTAGACAAAGGAATTATGTGCATATATTGCGAAAACGATGAACTTTTCATTAAATTTCAAAACATTTATTTAAGTATTTTTAAAAATAAACCTTTAACCTTGTATCGATCAAATATAAAGCTAATCGAAATCACTGACAAAAACGATATATTAACTATCATAGAAAATGAACATCTTCGGAATAACCACATAGGCATACAGGAAGTATTCTTAGAATTGAAAAATAAGTATTTTTACCCAAAACTGTACAAAACAATAACGCTTTTCATTAATAACTGTTCAATTTGCACATTAGCTAAACACGATAGAAATCCCTTAAAAATTCCCTACCAAATTACAGAAACTCCTACACACTTTAATGATATAGTACATATAGATATTTGGTACCCTTGCCGAAATAAAATGTACTTGACTACCATAGACAAATTTTCTAAGTACGCTACATTTCATAAATTAAATGATAGAAACTGGATTGCAATTCTAGCAGCCTTAAAAGAACGTATTTTAGCTTTAGGAAAAATGAATAAATTGATCTTCGATAACGATCGTTGCATATTACATAGCGCTGTTAAGTAATTTTTAAGTGAACAGAACATTGAACCACACGTAACCACACCATATCTTAAGACAGGTAACTCAGATATTGAACGCCTGCATGGTACACTCAATGAACATCTAAGATTATTGGAAGCTGATAATAGTTATAAAACTATAGACTTAGACGACAAACTTTTTAAAATTTTTAATGCCTACAATAACACCATTCATTCCACCACTAAAAAGCGACCAATTGATTTTATAATAAAATAAGCACATCTCACACTGAAAAACTTCAGTGTATGAATACACACGCTTTCGCCTAAAAGTATGCAATGTTTACATACATACATACATACATACATACATACATACAGGTGAAACTAATAAAAGCGTGTTAAAAACTATGATAAAGAAGATATAAATAAATTATGTAAAGAATATGAACAACAAAAAATTTAAAGAATAAATAAATTAAATAAAGATAGGAAAATTGAACCGAAGCAGTTGGAAAATATTGTACTTAATAGAAAAATTCCGAAAGCTAAACCTAAATATAAGCAACTTGAAAAATATGATCGCCAAGGAAATTATTTTGTGGATTCCTCAAATAATAGAAATATTAAATATTATAAAAGCCAAATGAAACGAAAATATAATTTAAGAAATGAAAATATTAATTAAGAATTTTGTAATTTAAACATCTTACCACAATAACTTACTTTGTAAATTAAATATTTGCGAGGACACAAATAACTTAAGGGTGGAGGAGTTACATTATAACTCTAGTCATATACATACACATGTACATTTATACTTATTGTAAACTACTCTTAGTCAATCTATAACTATTATTACTCTTATAATGATCTACTTACACCTACTCTTAATTTATTCCATACTTACATACGCACCACCTTTTACATTCTTACATACTCACCTCTAATATCCATACTCACCTTTAACATACTTACTCGCTGTCAACACGTACATACAACAACAACATACTTTCATTCATTATTTTCACTCACTCTCATAAAATGTAAATTAAGCTTTTAGTATTTAAGCTTTAAAATTAAGAATGATTTCTTTTACTTGGAAGTTGAATAAAGTTCTTTCATACAAGAAGACGTCTACTTCATTTCTATATTATACTAAATTAGTAGAAGGAAACTATATCTAGTAGACAATTTGTTATTTGCTAAGAATTGAAAGAAGAGTTTTCCTTATAATGGATAGAGAGTCAGAGATGTCAAAGTAGGTAGAATATGTGTTAAAACTTTTGCATAGATATCGGAATGGCTCATTTAATTCAAAATTAGTTTTACATTGTTTTAAAAAGATGGGCTGGTAATGTCTTGATGGACGGGCAGGAATGTTTAAGCTTATTTCAGAAAGAAGAAATGGGCTATTTATTGATCCCTTCAGCAGTTTCGTTACGAATATTACACCCAGAGTTTCCCTACGACTAGCTAAAGTTGGAAGGTTAATAAGCTTTAAGCGACTAGTACACGAGGGAAGATTGCAATGAGGGTTCCAATTCAAATTTCTTAATGCAAAAGGTAAAAATTGTTTTTGAATCGATTCAAGTCTATCAGAATGAATTTTATAACTCGGATTCCAGATTATAGATGCATATTCTAGTGTCGGTCTTACTAAAGTTGTGAAAAGGGCTTTAGTTACGTAGGGGTCACTAAATTCCTTAGACCAACGTTTTACAAACGCTAGAACACTTTTAGCTTTATTTATCATGACGTTGATGTGAAGGTTGAAATTAAGTTTATAATCGAATCTTACACCTAAGTCGACAAACTCATAACCTCGCTCCAGTAGTGAGTTTCTGTAACAAAATCGCGAAAATTTTCGATCAAAATGACGTCACATTAATACGTTCCACACTTTGTCACCACCTAAAAAGCAGGTGAGAATCTATCGATTGACGTCATTATGACGTCACTCAGGCGAAAAGATTGATAGAGTTCAGTTACAGAAACGCAGTGCAGATCATGATTATTAATGGCGTAAGCTATAGGATCGACATTACTCCGCGAAAAGCACATAAATTTACATTTATTTAGATTTAGTGGCATAAGATTTATATTGCACCACGTAACCAAACCGTTTAAATCATTTTGAAGGAGCGATCTTTCCTCCGGTGAGGTGTAGGACTTGAAAAGTTTCACATCATCTGCGTACATTAAAACTTTAGAATAATTTATAGCACATGAGATGTCATTAATGAACAACAAGAACAGAGTCGGTCCGAGATGGCTGCCCTGCGGAACCCCAGAGGACACATCAATAGTAAATGAATAGGCATTCTTAAAAACAACCCTTTGTGTTCTGTTAGAAATGTAAGAAGAGATCCAGTTTAGGAGGATAGGTTGAAAACCCAGTAGTTGAAGCTTGTGGATAAGTAAATTGTGGTTAACCTTGTCAAAGGCTTTACTAAAGTCAGTATAAATAACATCCGTTTTAGCACTTTCCCTAAACCCACTAGAAACACTTGTTGTAAATTCCAGAAGGTTAGTGATGGTTGATTTACCCCTACAGAAACCATGCTGAGAGTTCCCAATCAATGACTCAATCGAGTTTTTTTATCTGGTTGCTAATAATCGACTCAAACAGTTTTGGGATAACAGACAATTTTGCTATGCCTCGATAATTTTCAATTGAAGATCTAATACCACTTTTATGTAAAGGAATAATAAATGGTTCTTTCCAAGCAATAGGAAAAATGCCAGATTTCAATGACAAGTTGAATAGCTTTGACAAAGGTAGATAAATATGCTCCGCACATTTTTTAAGGAAACATGCGGGCATCATATCCGGACCATAACTAAAAGACTCTTTCAGTGATTTAAGGTGATCTAAAACTTCATCTGAATTTATATAGGCAACATTAATTGTATTATTTTGAGAAAGATGGTACGGGTATATGCTGAAATTTAAGTTATCTTTGGAATAATTAGATTCGAAAAATTGTGCAAAGAGATTGGCAATGCTTTGATTATCACTAGACACACAATCACGAAAACTCATAGATGAGGGAAATCCGCTCACTCTGTGTTTTGAATTCACAAAACCATAAAACGATTTAGGGTTGCGAAAAATGTTCTTTTTCATTTTTCTCAGATAATCATTGTAGCACTTTTTGTTCAGTGCAAAATATTTATGTCGTAAAGTTGAGTATTGAAGGTAGACTTTCTGCAAGCCTGTCTTCTTATATAATTTAAAAATGCGAGATTTCTTATTTTTTAAGGCTCTCAAGTCTTTAGTTTCCCACAAATGCAGGGGCTCAACATATATGTATTTCTGTTTGGGTACAAATTTATCAAACAGACACACACTGGGTGATAGCGGCCAAAAATAAAATCGAAATTAAAGTATTAGCAAATCAAATTTTTTTGAAAGTGATTGACAGATATAACAATTTGTAAACAAAAAAGCTTATATAAAATTTTTTGAGTCTCGTTTTGTTTAGCCGTACAGGGTGTTAAAAACTGAGCAAAAAATAGGTCCTTTTATTTCTCAACAATTACACCTTATACAAAATGCTGTAACTCATTCAATTATTAACGTATGTAATCGAGTGATACATCATTACATAGATATTGATTTGGCCTTTTAGAAACAATAAGCCTTTTGTAACCAGCGGTAACTCTTAGATTTATATGAACTTTCAAATATTGACAAAAAAAGTCGTAAAAAAAAAATTTTGCTCAATTTTAAACAAAAAAATAAAAAAAATAAAAAATATGACCTCCCCAATTTTTTCATATGTTTTGAAATGATATATTTTTAATCAAACTGCATTTTAATTCTTGAAATCCACCTGCGCTTTTCGCTTAAATAATCTTTTTCCCATTTGACTAAAAGTGCCTTTTTCAAAACGCAATAATTAGGCTACTTTTGACATTATGAAAAATCTTATTCTTAGGCGACTAATCGAATAGTTTGTTCACCGTATTGTAGGCAATGGTTCACACTTTCAAATTATGAAAGAATTTTTTTTATCAGCGTTATCATTATTTTTTTGCAGCCTTTTTCTTTTCGAACAGAAAAAAAAATTGTGTAAAAATTGGAAAATTTAAACATTAAATAAAAAAAAAAATACAAAATATGACCTCTCCAAATTTTTAATATTTGGTGCTAGTGAACGTGCTTTATAAACAGGTGAAGAAATCTTAAAAATTCGTTTGCGCTTTTTTGTTTTATGAACTTTTTTATGGAGTGAGTTTTTCTAAGTTTTCATACATTTTTCCCATACAAAATCCCCAAAAGTATGCTTCAAAAAGTATTAATAATTTTGTATGGGGAAAATTTGCCAAGTTAATGAAACTTAAACAACAATTTCTCCAATTCTAATAAAGATATCTGAAAAATTTAAACGCCATATTCAGGGGGATGGTTTATGCTTTCTAACGGTGTATTTGATTTTGAATAAAAAAATATTACATACAAGATATTAAGCAGGGAATATAGTCAAAAACGTGTTTTTTTGCCTAATTGGACATGAATATCTCAAAAACTAGAACCAATTTGAAAATTCTGACTTCAGATTCAGATTCAGCACACTGAAATCCTTTAGAAAAGTATAGTTTCATTTGTAGTATAAAAATTTTTTTAAATGTGATTTTTTTGAAGGAAAATTTTATGATGAATGCTTATAAAATGCTCAAAAGTGCATATATTTTTAATTTGAAAACCATGGAATACTTTGCGCTTTTTCCAAAATGATTACTGTATATTATTTATATTTAAAAAATGTGTGCTCTTATTAAAATTGAGCATTTTAGCTATAATAGTTAACAAAATATTGAAATTTCAAAAATACCGTTATATTGGAGGGGGGTGTATTTGTGGGCCGATTTTGTTCAAATTTTCACAGTTTACTATCTTCAATCAAGAAAGCTTAAGTTCCGAGTTTAAAGTTTCTAGCTCAATTATTACTATTTTTGGCCGCGTTTGTATGGAGGTGCCCCCACTGTGAGACAGTGGATCGTGTTAATAAAATGCAAAACATTTTGTTCAACGTTGCCATCGTAGTTTGGCCAGACTAGTTTAGATAGTTCTCTATTAAGTTTTTTATAATTAGCCTTAGCAAAGTTAAAACGAAAACCCGATTCAGACGTTTTTGAGCTACAATGATCATCATCGCTTATAATTTCGTGTATTAACACCAATGATGGATGGTAAGCATCTTCAGGGAAAATAAGAGGGTCAGTTCTATTCACATAGAAATTAGAAACGTCATCTACAAATAACAAATCAAGTACCTTTCCGAATTTGTTTTTATAAACGTTTACCTGATGAAGACAGAGATCTGACATTTCTTCTAAAAAGTCAGTACAATTTGCCTTAGATGTAATCGGCATGATTTCATTGTTTTCCTCGCTCCATGAGACGTGCGGAAGATTAAAGTCGCCCAAGACTATAAAAGAATCCAAGGGCGTCTTTTTTGACTCGACACGTTTCAGCAGGGAAACACTTTGAAGGTAAACTGACTGTTCGGAAGAAGGAGGAATGTAAATAACTGCCAGGTAAATATGCCCTTTGCCAGCTTTTATCCGAATGCACAAAAACTCAATGGATTCCCCTGCAGTTACATTAATTTCTTCAGATGGAATTGAGGAATGAACCGCAAGTAGTACCCCTCCGCCGACCCTGTTCAAGCGATCATTTCTGTACACTTGGTATTCTTTACTAAAGATTTCCGAATTAAAAATATGAGGTTTAAGGCATGTTTCGGTAAAAGAAATTATTTGAAAGTTACAATTAAAAGTTTTTAGATAAAAGTCTGTTAGTTTAGTATTTAAACCCCGAAAATTTTGATAGTAAATGTTTAGAGCAGATTTATTTATTAGTTTTTTGAGGCATTGCTAGGCAGGACAAGTTTGGGTAAGTTGTTATTAACGGATCTGGGCCTTTCTTCAAATTCCCGGACAAAGGTCCCGGCTGGCCAAAATGATTTCTTTAAAATAGTGTCATAATCTTTGGACGAGACGTCAATTTTGAAAGAAGCTATATTTCTCTCATAATTAAAATTGAATTTTTTAACGAAAAGTTTTTCGGGAGCAAATTTGGATGATACGAAAGCCCTCAGGTCCTCAACGGTTGTATCTTTATGAAATCTAGATACAAAAACTGATTTATCTCGCGGAACGATAATCAATTCTTTGGCCTTCGGAACAGGCTCCTTTGCTTCCGGAGCAGGCTCCTTGGCTTTTGCTGCAAGTGTGATCCAGTGATTTACGAAATTTTCTCGAGATCTTTTTTCAGTTAAAGCAGTTTTGGAGGAACATGGTTCGTCGACGCAGGGAATAGGTGAAGCCAAATCGATTAACTCGACGGAAAGCTCAGCCGAGTCGACCTGAAGGTTGCTCTGAACCTCTTCATTACGCGGGGTAATGGCTATAGTTTTCTTTACAGGTTTTGGCAACGTGAAGGAATTAAACATTTCCTCGTGCCTTTTAAATTTATCATTTAAAGCCGATAACTCCTTTGCTAATTCGGAAAATCCATTTCTGGTGTGTCTAAAAAATTTGAAAAGATCAACATCTGTTGATCTGCATTTTAAACACGACCAGCGCACTCCCTTGTTATCTTTAATTGCGTCAAGAACCCTTCCCGTCAGGCCAGCGCACTTCATATGGGCAAGCCCATCACACAGCCAGCAAGAAACGAACTGTTCCTTATCGCTTTTCAATGAGCAATTCTGATAACCACACGACATTATACGGCAGAATAAAAATTAATAGGAACAAGTAAGGAAGAAGAACATTAGATACTCAGCTGTATGGTTTCATTGTTTGTTTGCGTTTGATTAAAACACGGTGTATTTTATATAAAGCGAGTGCTGCATAAAGTAGGCGTAGCCACGCCCATTTTCAACATTTTTATCAGTCATCCAACTAAGCATATGAATATTATTCTTTGTGCAAAATTTCATTCCTTTATGACTTCTAATTGCAAAGATGTCACGTTACAAATTCCCAAAGGGTGTTGTAGAAATATCTTTGTTAAAATGTAGGCGTGGTCATAAACCGATTTGAATAAATTTTTGCGTGTCTATTAGCACAAGTTATAAAAGTGTATCAATTATTTGTCGAGTTATGGGTTCCGAAATTTCGTATATTCCTTTGTCTAAAAAGAGGCGGTGCCACGCCCATTTTCCAAATTTTTATATTTTTTGTTTCCGGTCTATTGTGGAACTCATGCCACAAAATTTGAATTAATTATCTTTAAATTTGACAAAGATAGCGCTTAAAATATTTTTATTAGGCCCCTTTATAGTTCCCATATATAAAAGTGGGCGTGGTCGCCAACCGATTTCGCTAAAATTTTGAACATGTATTACCACAACTAATAAATGTGTACACACCAAGTTTCGTCATTATATATAAATTATTTGTTGAGTTATGGGCTCAGAAATCTCGTATATTCCTGCTTCTAAAAAGAGGCGGTGCCACGCCCATTTTACAAAATTTTTATGCTTTTCGTTTTATATCCGCAGTTGAACTCCTGCCATAAAATTTCAATGATATATCTTTATATTTGACAGAGATATCGCTTCAAATGTTTTTATTAGGTCACTTTATAATACACATATATAAAAGTGGGCGTGGCCGTCAACCGATTTTAACTATTTTCCGTCCAAATGTTTGCCTAAGTAAGTAAATCACGCATACCAAATTTCATCGATATATCTTCAATGGTTTCTGAGTTATGACATATACAACTTTCAATGTTTGACCCTTAATAAATGGCCGTGGCACCGCCCATTTTCCAAAATTTCATCAAATTTCTTCCTAGGGGCCTGAGCTCAACACGTGGGTAAAATTTCATCGCTCCAGCTATATTAGTGACTGAGATACCAAATTTCCGATTTTTTCTATATAGGAAAAGTGGGCGTGGCCATGGTCCGATTTCGCCCATTTTCAATACCATCCGTTCCAGTCTTGATACCAACTTGCATTCCAAATTTCATTAAAATATTTCAATTTTTGCGCGAGTTATCGTGCGTACAGACAGACAGACGGACGGACATGGCTCAATCGATTTCTTTTTTCACCCTGATCAATTTGATATATATAAGTCAATATCTATCTCGATTATTTTATGGTGTTACAATCCACCGTTATGTGATTAAAACTATAATACTCTGTGTACTAGTACAGCTGAGTATAAAAAGGAAAATATGTAGGCAATAAGTGGAAAAGCAAAAAAGTATATACCACAATCTACACAATTACACTACAAAAGTTTGAAGCGAGCAGTTTAAGTGCCACTGTATGACGTTTAATAAACAATGCAAACAGCTGTGGTAAAAGAAAAGAGAAAACTAGATTGCAGTGAAAAAACGAATGCGCGCACAAAAGCAAATGATACAATAAAATTTAAGCACTCGACTGCAACAATAACACAATGCAAAATGCAAATAAAAAATGCACGAACAAAAGCAAGTGACAAAGATAAATCAAGCCACTCAAAAATGCACCAACAACACTATGCAAATGCCTTGGCAAATAAAATAAAATATAAACTTTGTTTAAACTTTAAAATATTGACAAAAACTGAGGCAAAAATATCACTATTAAACTCAGCATAATATGTAAAAACTTTAGTTTCAACTTTTAATAAAGAATTTTGTTCACAATATTATTTTTAATTGCAAAGTTCACAGAGCAAAACAAATTTGGACTGCACAGCTTGACGTTTGCGTTAGATATTCTAGTCATATAGGCCATTTACATATACGAGATTATCTACTTTTTTCGAGGTTGACACAAAATCTTCGATTGAAATTCGAGGTTTGCCGTACAAAAATCCGCTACCAAAAATTCGCGATTTAAAATGAATCTCGAGATTATCACGATAGTTTTCTCAATGCAACCCTGTGTTCTTCGTGTTATCGATATTTTTTTGGCGAATTTGGGAGAAACGTCAAAATGAGAAGCAAACAAAATGGACGCCACTAAGCATGGCCCAACAAGAATCGTATCGCAATAGTAAGTCGCTCTTCTTCTTTCTGTTTTACAGGTTATGAAATGATCGTCTTTTTTTTTTAATTATACTTTCTTTAACGTGTTAATCGTGCAAAAGCTTGTGTGTATGCTAGCGTTTTTCAAGTTAAATAAAAACAAAATATCTGCTTTTTACAGTCGAGAAAACAGCCGTCGAACGGTAGTTGCCTATTCTCTTTTGACTGCTACGACCATATTATTATTGGGTCATGCAGGTAAGGAAAATTGACAGTTGACAATCCCTCTCCCAGCAAATCTAGATTTCATGTTATATGTAAACGGGTAGATTGGCGAATCGAGATTTACTGATAATCTCGTTATATGTAAACATGGTAATACATAATATTATATTCTCGTCAAATATATTATTAACAAACATTTTGTAACAATTCCTAAGTTTTCGGTTATGGAAGGAACCTAAAATTTACTCGAGAAATTCAAATTTGGACCGATACTTTGGTGTAAATAGAAATAAAATACAACAGCGATACCTGCCGGATTTTTCTTCATATGTATGTACACATGTTTTTGGTATTCTCTATCTCCATACTAATATCTAACCTTAATGGAACCCATGAGATATAACTACCAAATTTCGTTAAAATATATAAGGAAGGTATATATATATATATTTTAAAAATAATTTTTCAATTTTAATTTCTGAAACACGGTACGATAGAGCAAGTGCATAGAATAGTAACTCAAATACGGTCGGCTTTTGAAACCAAAAAGTATTGCACTGCACTCTTCCTAGACGTAGCACAAGTTTTCGACAAGGTATGGCAAGAAGGACTATTATTTAAAATAAGACGTACACTTCCGTACAATATATGCCTTATTTTAGAGAACTTTCTAACGGGAAGAAAGTTTCGAGTAAGGCAAAAAAGTTATACCACTGAAAGCTATCCAATCTTCGCCGGAGTTCCACAAGGTAGTGTTTTGGGACCAATTCTATATTTAATATTCACAAGTGACTTGCCCACTAATGAAAATCTCGTTACTTCAACATTTGCGGATGACACAGCAATACTTAGTGTGCACTCAAATCCCTCAACGGCTGCCAGACGGTTGCAAAGCCATCTAAGAATTGTGGAACAATGGCTTTCAGATTGGAGAATTAAAGTCAATGAATCTACAAGTCACTTTTACTCTAAAAAAAGATACCTGCCCCTCTGTCTCAATTAATGGCAAAATAGTAACCCAAAAAAAAGTTACGCCACCTACCTTGGTGTTACCTTAAGCTTAGTATCGACCTCTCAAGAAACGCAAAAGTTTCATATAAAATGACGTACAAGAAATGCTCAAGAAATTTTTTATTGACCTCTCAAGAAATTTAGTACACTTTTTTAATACTATTTTTCAACGTTATGCTAACACAGCAACACAGGTTTTGCCAAGAAATATATTATCGAGCATTTATTTCTTAAAGAAATGTTGACGTTTGTTGCGTGTTGAAAAAAATCGTCGAAATCGTTAGTGAAAATGGCAAAAAAGAAACGAAAAATAGAATGCACAAATTTTTCTAATGACGCAAGAGCATAGTTTGCATCGATTTCTCATATTTTCTTCCATTCTGGCCATCAATATACCACAGTTTACCAGTAATATAAGGTCATCCTCATCGCTTTCGATGATTTCCTAAAATAACAACAAAATAAAACTATTGAAAACATATATTTAAAGCTTTTATTTAATATTTTTTAAGAAAATACTAATTGCTTATGTTTACAAAAAGGTTTATTTTGTTTACGTTTTTGATGCTCTTCTTCATTTCACTTGGTATTCACGGTGGATAACTAAACGCCAAAATTTCTTGCCTACTACTATTTTTTACTCAAGAAATAAATCCAAAAATTTCTTGAGCTGTTTCTTGAGAGGTCTATACCAGCCTTTAGACAGAAGGCTTACTTGGAAATATCATATTGATAATAAGATAATGCAAGCGAAGCTGTAAATAAGCAATTTACAATGGATCATTGGTCCAAAATCTAAATTAAGCCTAGACAACAAAATACTTTTATTTAATATGGTGATAAAACCATCCTGGATATATGGAATACAGCTTTGGGGTTCAGCATCCAAATCCAGTCTAGAAAGAATACAAAGGCTACAATCTAAGATATTAAGATCAATATGCCGGGTGCCTTGGTACGTGAAAAATTCCGCTACACACAGGGATCTAAAGATTAACACAGTTGTTGAAAAAGTAAAAAATATACAAACTAACTACGCCACAAGACTAGGCAATCATCCAAACATACTGGCTAAAAGCCTGTTAGAACAGAGATACCCCAGGCGGTTAAAGAGAAAGGATATCCAGCTAAATTGTGACCAAGGCTAGAGCCACTAAAATTAAAACTTCGAATAGCCTATCCTATTAGGCCGTAAAACCTCTAAATTACAAAAAGCAGCTTACTGAAATTCCTTCCATTCAGAAAGCTACAGCAGCATTTACTAATACACATGTATAACATATGTATGATTGTGTTCCGGACGAGCCTATCCCATTAGGCCGTAAAAATTCCTAAGTTCATACACGCAGCTTATTGGAATTCCTTCCATTCCGAAAGCTGCAACAGCACTTACTAATGCAACACACGATTGTGTCATCGATAAGCCTATCCTGTCAAGCCGTATGAACTTTTAATACGATACAATCAGCTGCTTGGAATTCCATTCCATTCCATTCCGACGGCATAAATACATACATAATGAAAATGAATAACATAATGGACGAATATAAAATAAAATAACGTACATACTCTTAGTAAAAACAAAAACGTTCACATAATAAATGTATTCATAAGTATTTATTTTATATCAAATAAAATTTTCATCCATATGTTATTTGAAGCAGTGGCAACGAATAACGTCATTGTATTCTAGGTTAAGATTCTACAAAAATTGTCATCTTCTCTAAGAATGATACAATAAAAACTATATCCGAAAAAAAAAAAATTTCTGTTGTAAAAGAAAAATTTTTATAATTAAAATTGTTTGAGTAGTTAAAAAGTTTATTCCGCACAAAGAATGTTACATGAGATTTATATATATAGATATGTACGTAGATAGAGATATGTATGAATCTAAGGCCAGAGCACTCCAGAGGTTTTGGGTATGAAAAATTCGGTTACAGATATAACTACGTAATTAGATAAAAATAGGTATATACATATCTGAGGTCAAACATTAAAAATAATTTTCCAATTTTCATTTCTGTTGTAAAAGAAAATTGATTGTTCATAATATTAAGAAAATACTTACCTTTCCAGATATTGTAAATAAATTGAAAAATAAAGTGAAATTCAAAAAAAACCAAAACATTTTACTGTTAATCGAACCAACCATTTGCACGCAAAGCGAATCGAATCCGTTTGAATCATTTAAACGAATTGCTCTACTTTTGGTCCAATATACATATGTATTATAGCCCCGTCACAATGAAAGTTTGACGGAGCGGCATGCGTTGACAGCTGAGTGGAATGTATGTATTTGCATGGGGATCGACACTTTCAACTTTTGCCGCATGTAAGGCATAAGAAGAAGCATTTGACATTTGTTCGGGGCAATGGAGCGGAGCGCAGCGAAGACCAACGAGCTAAAATCATTGGAAATAGCGGAGTTGGAGCTAAAATCACTTACATATGAGTCGTCCATTTTCAAAACCGGCTATCTCCAAAATTTTAATTTTTTAAGCTAGGTATCAGATCCAATTATAAAACATCACCTGTGTTTAATATTAAAACAATTTCTTAACCAAAACCTGCCATATTCAAGTCAAATTACTCTATAATAATAATAAACACAAATCGTTTTAGCCATTGGTTTCTTAAGAGCAGTTTTTTGCATTTTTCTCACAAACGACTTGAGTGGAGATGGCCGGTTTTGAAAAAAGACGATTCATATAGGGATGGCAACAATAACCGGAAAAACGATCATAATCGGTTAATTTATTTCGGTTAACGGTTAAAATGTATCGGTTTTTTCCCTTTCATTATTTTTTCGATTAATCTTTTTCCTCTCAAGTCGAAAATAATCGAAAGGAAATAATCGAAGTTGAGAATTTCCGCTTTTTCACCCGAGTCCGAATTCGGTTACCTACGGTTTTGTGAGTATATCCAAAAACACCGCAATAAATGTTCCCTCCAGTTCCCGAATAGACGATTTTATCGTCATTTTGACGATTTTTCCTAATAAATGATGATTTTTTTCGTTTATTATATATTTCTTTTAAAGGAATAATTGTAATCGAAAAACGGTTATAGTCGGTTAGTTCCCCACAATTATTCGCGATTAATAATCGAACGATTTCGATTAACCTAAAAAGCAGTTAATCGGTTATTTCATTTTTTTTGCCATCCCTACTTACATACATATTTGTTGATATGTGTCAGAGTTGAGCAAAATTTTTTCGAATAACGAATAATAGGTAGATGAATAATTTTTTTATCTTTATTTGAATAATAAATAATTTCGCTTACTGCAAAAATAATTATTCGAATAATAGATATTTTTTATTTACATACATTTTTGTGATAAAATCGAAACCATATACATACATATGTATGTATCTATATGTTCTTCGAATGCTGTTTTTTTCTACCCAGAATTTTTATTTATTGGGTCGTATTAATAAAAATATAGCAAATGTTTTTACTCAAGATTTCGGAAATTCGACATTAATTTGTATGAACCAAATTTCAAAATGTGAGTAAAAGGTCTGAAATCTGAAGCAAAAGCAAATGCTTGGCTTTTATTAATGTAATCCATTTTTTGAAATAGCAAATAAAGTTCCGAATAATTTATTCGTAACTATTTATCTCGTAAGATGACAGCGAATAGTTTTTTATTATCGCATTTATATTAAAAATCATCGCGCACCGGTCGAAATATGACCAACCATATTTTTGAATTTCCATTACAACATGAAAATTTCACTTTATATGTATGTATCACATTCACATTTTCTCTACTAACAGTTTTTATACATTTAGTATAAACTTACATTCCTACCAGTTTGGTAAGAATTGCCCACAAACAGCATCCCTGATCACCGCAAAACTGAAAAATTGGGAGTTAAGAGCGGAGCCAGGAAAAAAACTTTTGTGAGCGGATCTAACAAACAAACAAAAAACTTTCGCTCCGATGCCCTGATCGCAAAGAAACGCAAGATGATTGTGACGACGCACCTACATGCGGCAAAATGCAACTACATCCAGCAGTTGATTGTGACGGGGCTATATGTATGTTCTTCGTGTCATTTCTTTGCTTATGTACATATGTATGTTCGTAGGTATGTATTGTTCTCGTTGTTTTGTCTTCTGCTTTACCGATTGCTTGTGTCGACCAACCATACGCATGACTCTTTTTTCAAAAATTGATACTATTCTTTATAATATTTTTGTTATTTAAAAAGAGAATTTATTAATTTTGATATAAATAAATTTGAATGCAGAACTTTAGTAAAAGGTTCAAAGTTTCATTTCCAAGAAGAAATATTTCAATCGGTTGAACCGGTTTTGATTTATGGCCGTATAAAGCTAATTTTGGTTGATTTTTTACACATTTTTACATAAATTTAAGCTGTTTGACCAAAAATTTAAATAAAAACTATTTGACTACTCAATCGGGGCACAATTACATGTTACTACCAAATATTATCAAAATTGGTTCAGTAGATGTACGTAGATGTAGATATGTATGAATCTAAGGCCAGAGCACCCAGAGGTTTTGAGTATGAAAAATTCGGTTACAGATATACGTAAATAGATAAAAATAGGTATATACATATCTGAGGTCAAACTTTAAAAATAATTTTCCAATTTTCATTTCTGGTGTAAAAGAAAAATAATTGTTCATAATATTAGCAAAATACCTACCTTTCCAGATATTGTAAATAAATTGAAAAATAAATTGAAAAATAAAGTGAAATTCAAAAAAACCAAAACTTTTTAATGTTAATCGAACCTACCATTTGCACGCAAAACGAATCGAATCCGTTTGTATCATTTATACGGATTGCTTTACGTTTGGTCGTATATACATTAGACCGTATCGCAAAAAATAAAGTTCGCCGTACGCCCCCGCATACCTACGATGTCTTTTTGGAAAACATTTCCGGAAAATATTTAAATTGTTTTTTTTTGGATGCCGCTAGATGTCGCTAAAATTTATTTTTCTCCTATCTTCGGTAGTTATAGTCCGATATCTAAGTTTAATACACCAATGTCTTTGGCTTAAAAGGGCGGCTTATACTATGGAATATTATTAACCCTATGTGCGTCATTGGGGTCACTACCATCCAGTACTTAGTTTATACCACCCTAATGTACCTTTTTTATGTCTGCATGTTAAACGTAGTCAAAATTCATTAATCTTTTGCAAAATAAGTATTTCGATCGCTTGAGCAGAAGCCGAAATAAAACCCGTTCAACATTCCGAGAAATATAGGTTTTTCGGTTCCTTTGGTCCTTTAGGTTCATTTTACAAAGATTTCTTCTGAGGAGATCCCTACTAAAATTTTATGACAAATAATTTTCTAGAACATTGGCATACAATTACTTTTCCTACATGCAAACAAGGATTTTTTAAACTTAAAATTAATACTTAAAAATGTTCTTTTCTAATAAATTGAATTTTTATTTACTGCTTTGTTCATACAATGTATCGAAAATTCGTACCTGTAACGTTGCAGACAAATTCTTGTAACGTGGCAGTCCGCACCTTATTGCTCATAAATCATCTTAAAATACACTTCCAAAACTATGTAACGTTCCAGTCCGATGAAATTTGACTTAACATTTTAGTTACGAAAGGTACAGAGAAATGGTATTATTCAATATGATGCCTCTAGGGAGACTCACGATATGCGCTTACAATATATAATTTTAAAAATATGGTTCCGGAGATATGAGGTTAAACAGTGTACGATTGTAACGTGGTAGTCAAAAATCTTGACCATATGTATACTACATGCGTTTTTATCTAACATACCTCTCTGGCCACAGAATATGAAAATAGGATGTTGTAGGATAACTAAGCTGATTTTAATTTTTTTTTTTAGAAAAAAAATGAGCGGGCTACTCCAAAAACAGCTATTTTTTTTAAATTCCATGATAGGTTTAGATTCATATACGAAAAAAACCCCAGAATTAAAAATAAAAAAATAGATATTCTCATGCTAAATTAACGGCTTAATTGAATGGTGTACTCAGTTTTTTAGTGCGAGACATAGGGAAGGTACCAAGACCAGCACATATTTCCTACCGAATATTCAGTAGAGATTGTCGCTGTGGTGTAGAGGTAGAGTGCTCGCCTACCATACCAGAGGTCTCGGGTTCTATCCCCAGTCCGGAAAAACAACAACAAATATTTTCTAATTAATCAAAATCCAATTATCGGATTTTTAGAAATAGCGGTCACCTCTCGGCAGTGGGCGGCATACCCTCCGAGTGTATTTCTGCCAAGAAAACTTCTCACAAAAAATGCATTCGCCGTTCGGACCCGGCATAAAACTGTATGTCCCCCAATTAGTAGGGAAAACAAAAGTTAAGGAGATGAGATTGTCGGGTGGCGTTTAAGAACCAAACGCAACCAATCTCTTCCTGCTGTTTCCTTCGCGATAGAAAAAGGGTTAGGTAAATTGTTTTTTAACGCCAAATATCTAAAAGTTTTATTATCATCAACTCGAGCCCCACAACAAGAACGTGTAGCACGACGACTGCCGATTGCACTAACCCAATAAACACAACGGATTCGCCTCGAATTCGCGGCGGATTCGCTTTCTCTGATTATATTATCGCGGCGATAGATCGGCGAATGCGAATTCGTAGGCATGTCACCTATCACTAGCGATTCGAGAATTTCTCCATTCTAGGATCGCTGGCGATTCGAATTTTTTATAATTAGCGATTCGAGAATTTTAATTTCTCTGATCGTTGGTGATTCGAAAATTGGTTTGTTAGCGATTCGGGATTTTTTTTATAAATGGTGTTTGGGAAAATAAAAAATTCAGAGTTTGGTTTACTTGCAATGGGTTAAATCCGTATAAAATAATACAAAGCACTTAACATATTTTTATAAAGAAAGTTTAACTTTCATGAAATAACAAAAGCTTTTCAAATAAATTTAAGCAGTAAATAAAGTACCCTTATTTAAAAAATTTTGGATTGGTTTTTCTACATACTCGCATCTATTTGATTATACACTGATTTTACCTGCTTTCGCGAACTCGCCTCGAATTCACCGCGATATCATCCTCGCGCCTGTGTTTGTTGGGAACGCACGCAAAAAAAAATACACATACACACTGCTTGACATGCCAGATTATCAGTTGCCAAGGGCCTTTAACTATACTTCAAAAATAAGTCACATATTTTCTTCTGGAAATCTACGGTTATAAATAATAATTTTCTTATGTATATAATGACGATAAGCAATTGAAAGTTTTATGGCCGAGCTTCTCTCCTAATTCAAAGTGTGCTCCTTTTTGTTTTTCCTACTAATTAATTATTTTATGCCGGCTCCGAACGGCGAATGCATTTTTTGTGAGAAGCTTTTTCATGGCAGTAATAATTTCGGAGGGTATTCCGCCCACTGCCGAGAGGTGACCGCTGCTCTTAAAAACCTAATAATTGGGGTTTAAACCCGAGACCTCTAGCATAGCAGGCGAGCACTCTACCCACTGCACCACAGCAGTGCTGAAATCGCAGATTGATTTTCCTATGTTTTTGTGCCAATCTGTGAATAACTTCTTCCACTGTGATATCGATATTTCTGTTAATACTCATTAGGGCAAGTCCGTTCAGCCTATCTTCACCAGTTGAATTTCTTATCCAATTTTTTATTGACATATTTGGCGATACGTTTCTGTAATTAGCATGTTAATAACAGCAATACCGTATAATAATTGTAGCGCTTGTTGAGCCGTAGGAAAGTGCAGGAACCGCAAGAATTTTACCACAAAAGAGCGAATATGAGTATAAAGAATGTAAATTGTGGTAAAATTCCTACGGTTCCTGCACTTTCCTACGGCTCTACAAATGCTACAATTATAAATAATACTTCGTGAAAAAGCGCTAAATTTCGAATTACCAATTTCGAAAAATTACTATTCTCATTGATTTTTTCTTGAAAAAGAAATGTATGCTAATAAAGCATCTCTTAGTTTTATGATCAGATTAATTTTATACAAAACGAATCTTTCGGGGGGAGGAGGGTTTTGTCCCCAAAATCCCCCCCGTTACTACGCCACTGTCTGTAACCTTATAAAACAGCTGATTCAACCAACCTTACGACAAGCTGTGTTACTAGTTATTGGTGCCTTATCGTAATTCTGTAGCTGTATCGTTAACTTACAGACCAATTGGATTTTGGTTAGCAAGGTAGGCGCATAGGCGAATTCAGAAACTTCTTTTTTATTTACAAAGGTAGATTATAATATGAAAATCAAAGCGAATTCACATCATGGCCAATAGTAATGGGCGAGTCCCAAGCGAATTCAGATTTTAACAAGGAGAAATATTATTTTGACATTACAATCTACCAATTACAATAACAAAATACATGGGAAATTTCTGAATTCGCCTATGCGCCTACCTTCCAAGATCTGCCTCGATAAGTGTGAGCTGATTACAGATTTATGGCACCACTAACAGCTCACATGGATAGCGATAAAGATACTATAAGGTTAACGATACTGAAATACTTATAAGTCACCAATGTCTGAA
Source organism: Urophora cardui (assembly GCA_960531455.1). NCBI lineage: Eukaryota > Metazoa > Arthropoda > Insecta > Diptera > Tephritidae > Urophora > Urophora cardui. Next base: position 83,906,448 of record OY482673.1, read on the forward strand.
CCTTAACTCCTATGTCAAAGACATATGCTTTCTTAATCCCAAGATTGTACTGGGGGTACATACTGAATTCGACAGGAGTGTTATTGAGAATTTAATTTGTGAGAAATTTAAATTTAATAGAAATGACTTGCTGGTTGAGTGGAGTTCTATTGAATATCATTTCCTTGAACATGAAAAGAAAGTTCTTGAATATATAGATGTTGAAAAATTTTGGCTTAAAATTTAAAACCTTCTAAATTTTAACGACAAACTAATGTTTCCCAATTTATCAAAATGAGCTAAATATTGTTTAGTATTGCCTCTCGCTAATGCAGACGCAGAACGAATATTTTAAATTATAACTGACTAGCTGACCCGGCAAACTTTGTTCTGCCCAAAATAGATTTTTTTATTGATTTCATTTCAAAAATTGTTATTACACCGGTATTATTTTTAATAGAAAATTAACGATTTTTTACTACTTCATCTATATATAGTATACCTCCATAATGGTTTTCAGGCCCCTCCTCCAACCCTTTTAGATATATTCAGCCTCAAAAGTTTAGTACGTATGGGAGGTGTAATGCCCCATTTTTCGATAAATCTTTTTTTTGGTGAACATGGTATTGATATCGTATATCTGCATAGTGATTTCTATATGCATGCCATAAACGCTTTTAGGGATATTTAGTCTTAAAAATTAAGAACGCATGGGAGGTGCCACGCCCCCTTTTCCCACTACTGTTTTTTAATAAGCATGCTATTGATATCGTTAATAACCTGATCAATTTTCAGGTCACAACCTTTAACGCTTTTATAGATATTCAGCTTGAAAAATTAAGTTTGTATGGGAGGTGCCACGCCCCCCTATATTTTTTTATTTTTTCTTCGACTAAACCTTCGCGGGGTAACAACAAACAAACCCCCCTAAGGAAGTATTTCATTTGGTTCAGCCGTTTTCAAGTTTTAGCGTTACAATTAAAAACCAACTCATTTTTATATATATAGATATATGCACAAAAAAAGGAACAAATTCAGTCACGATAGCCTCAGTTTAATATGCATAATTCGGCCTTTTCTACAAGCGAAAAATCAAAATTGCTTTTCTTTTAAATTTAACGAATGCGATTTCAAAAATATGAAACACTGGGTGTACTCGCGTACAGCAATTTGTTGCAATTTATTACAATATTGCATCAAATATCCGCTTTTTCCATTTTTTTACGCAAAAAAATTGCAGAAGAGAGGAAAATGAGAGAGTAAAGTGACGTTTATTTTTGTGGGAGGTTGCAGAAAAACATATGTTTGTAATTTGCGAAAATTGCAAAATTGAAATTCAAAATTAAAAAAGTTAAATATGGACGAATTAATTATGAAAGATGTAAATAAATAACATTTGGTTATGTCTGCATCTGTGCTTGAGCTAAATTTCGGATGATAACAGCAGCATTGTATGTTTGTTGCTTAATGTAAGAAGTCCGCCGGTTACCCTCTGCTAACTTATATGTATGTATGTATGTATGTCAATATGCAATGCCAGCTGGCAGTCCCCTATTGGGAAAATCTCTAGTTCCGAACTAGGTCGCTTCTAGTGCATTTTTCGACACTACTAGTGCGAGCTAAATCTCTTTTGCATGTTATCAACTGGCGAATTTAACACGGCGATGTCCTAGGCGGTGTCAATTGTCACTCTCTGCACTACATTTTCGATAGTTCCGAACTAGTACTAAATTCTACAGTTTACAATAGTTCGTTTATTGGCACAATTTCGATAGTTCTGAACTAGCTACAAGTACCTACAAATTCTACAGTTTTACATCTGCCGCTTAAGTGCAGCCTTTGACACACTTCATGCAAGTGGCGCGATGGCCGACTAGCTAACGCATGTGCCTTTCAATCTGAGGGGCGCGGGTTCGAATCCTGTCGGTGTCAAGGTGGATGATAATTTTTTTTTAAACTAATATTTTTTTATTTATTTATTTAATAAAAATTTACAATAATATTTAAAAAGTAATAAAATAAAAAAAATTAAAAATAAGTCTGAGGGATCGGAAAAGCATAATTAGGGGAACATTTCATTTCATACAAGATGCAAATAGAAAACTTTGTATAAAATGCTTCACTAAACATCTGAGAATTGCAGAAATATACAAAGCCGACGGCAATTGAACAAACGAACAATTTTCATAGAATTTTTGTCACTTCGAAATTGCATACAAATCAAAGTGTGTCTTATAATGGTCAGCCAATTCACTCCTTCTGAACTGGTGAGGGTCTAACTATAATTGATCTAGTTCCCTTTTGACACCTTTTCGCTAGTTCGGAACTAGAAATTTAGCTCACTAGTTATTGAGTTCCCTGCAGGGTCGCAACTCCGCATTTATATACATACATACTTGTTTCTTTATTAGTAAAATACAATGCAGGCATAATCTACAGCTGAAACCAAGCTAAAGTAATACAAATTTCATATAAATTTTTGTAAATATAGGATTTGTATATATTTTGTTAATTCCTATAATTTTAATTTGATCAGCTGTTGTTGTTGTTGTTGTTGCAGCCACCAAGACACTCCCCGAACGTTTTGGGGAGTGTAGGGGATGTGACAGTCCTTTGCCGGATAAATCCGGTACACCCGGGTACTAGTCCCTTATGACACTAGCCCGACTGTCGTGCGAACATTTTTTTTTTTTTGGCCATAATCAATCTTCTGGTGGATTTTAGTCGCTGCATCGCTGGTTGTGAGAGATTGCATTCTAAAAAAATTTTAGCATCATGTACAATTCCCGGATACCCAACTGTTGGCTGACGTATACTCAATTTGTAGTCGCAAATTGCTTGAATTTTTACAGAGTATTGGCGTTTCCGCGAAAAGTAAAATTGGTGCTGTTTCACGGGGGCTTCGGCTAATTTTATTTCAGATCCGTCTACATATCCTACACATCCAGGCATCTCGTTACTGGTTAAGAATACAATTTTTTGCCGTTCGCGTTCATTAGGCCAAAATAAAAATTTGGATTTAAGGTTCAGTATGGCTTTGAAAACCCGTTTGGTTACTTTTTTAATGGTGCCCCCATCACCCACACCAAAAATTGAGGCCACTTTTCTTACCGATTGTCCATCGCCGGACGATCCTAGCCGATAAAGGACTATTTTAAGCTGCAACTCTATAGGAAGTTGCAAACTGCATCATCGTTCCTTATCAAATTTAGAATATAGATGAACTCTTCTGGACGGACACGGACCATTTGGGCGAACCTGCTCTCATCAAGGTTTTCAAGGATATTACGCCTTCAATTGAATGATTTTTGTATACCAAAATGAACACTTCTTCGATTGCTTAAAAAACAAAAAGGTTAATCGAAAAACCTTCAATAGCTTCATCTTCTTCGTCACCCGGGTAAGAAAACAAATTACTTGCATCGTGTGTATCATACATATATCAATTACGACTTACTTGAATTCGCCGCTAACAAATCTAATAACTGATTTTGTTTGTGAGGTGGGTTTTGTCGAAGGCTGGGGTAATGCTCAGCCTGTCCAAGGTTGAGTAGAAGTCCCACAAACTCCCACTGAATAAAGAACACAGTATTTATGTGTTAAAATCGAATACACACACACACGGCTTGCGATATGGATGGGCTAACAGCTTTACGTCACAAGAGAGAGAGAGTGAGTAGCTCTCGGGTGAATCGGGAGAGTAGCTAGCAGCGGTCGAATGAATCGGGAGAGTAGCTAGCAGCGATCAGATGGTAGCGAGAGAGATAGCAGCCAGCAGCGGTCGTACGGCCAGGGTTGCGTGATTTTGATTTGATTGAATCACTAATCAAAAATATTTTCTGATTCTTGATTTAAAATATTTTCAAATAAAAGATAATTTTTATTTGTGATTCGTTTCAAAAAAAAATCAGAAATACCCTTTGATTCGTGATTCAAACTATTTTCAAATCAAAGATAAATTTTATTTGTGATTCGTTTCACAAAAGAATCAGAAATACCCTTTGATTCGTGATTCAAACTATTTTCAAATCAAAGATAAAATTGATTTGTGATTCATTTCTCAAAAGAATCAAAAATCTTTTTTGATTCTTGATTCAAACTTGATTTCGAATCAAGATTCTTAATAAATTTTTGATTCGAATCAAATTTTTGATTCGAATAAAATTTTTGATTCGAATCAAATTTTTGATTCGAATAAAATTTTTGATTCGAATAAAATTTTTGATTCGAATCAAACTTTTGATTCGAATCAAAAATTATTTTGAATCAAAACTTTATTTCATATAAAAAATACTTTAGTACGTGATCCCACCACCCCCGCGAGTTGAAATGCAAAAAATCTAAAATTTCAACAAACGTCTGCGTTGTATGGGAGGAAATGCAAGCAGATTTTCGCAGTTGCTTTAGCCAAGCACTTGCGCATACATATGTATGTATATACTTACATACATATATATAACGAATAAATGAATGAAAGGATGAATGAATTATGGTTGGGTGTATGCATACAAAAGAATCCCTGCAAAAAAGCCGAGTACTCCATGCACGCGTGTATAGAGTACTCGCTATGGACCAACCGAGTACTCCTCAACCTGCCACATATCATATAAAAAATATGGTCCATTTAACATGGCATTATTTATTATCTAGGCCTTATTTCGCATGGCGGATAAGCATTAGGAATAAGGTGTGCTCTCAGAGAGAGAGTACTCCTTATGGCGTGATGACATCAACACAGGAAAATCAGCCTTATTTTAAGCCTTACGCCATACAAATTTGCTACCTTTATAATTTTCAGGCCTGATTTCGGAAGCCTTAAAATCTGCGGTTTTAATTCTTAAAAAGGCTTAGATTTTTTGGTGGGAATATACATACATATGTACGCGCAAATGCAAACGCTGCATGGCTGAGCGCCGAAATTCTATGAGCTCATCTTCTATTTGTGTAGTTGATACTGCATTGGTCAACATGGCCTCATCTAAATCTTCAAAAAATAAATCAGTCGAAACGAATGATAAAGTTGAAGATGATAATAAGCAACAAAATGAAAAATCAATCGAAATTAGTGATAGTGCTAATAAGCAGCAAGATACCTTGCTCATTGTTCTCAGTGAAATCGCTGCTCTTCGAAGTGAGAATTCACAATTGATCTCTTTAGTGAATACTCTACATGAGGACAGAAATATTTTATTGCGAAAGGTCGATACCCTACAAACTGAACTGAATTCTATGCAAGCTAAATTTGCAAGTAATGAGACCTGTAGTGAGTTTCTGTAAGAAATCGAGTGGATTTGTCTATTTTGATGACGTCACACACTGGGGCCACTTATATATATGAGGACGCTCAAAATTCTGAAATCAACTTTTTTACATCAGAATCGCTTTATCTGCACTAAAGCTGTTAATCTATAGCATCTTAACCCATTGACGGCCATGAGTTAACCCGTTGGTGACCTATGTTTTTTATTTTAATTTCGAGTTTAATTTTCTTGAATCAGAATCGGTATATCGATACTAAAATAGTAAATCCCAAGAATTTTAACCCCTTAACGACCACGCATTAACCCATTTTTAACCAAATTTTTTCACTTAATTCTTAGATCAAAATATTTAAATCATATTAGTTGTATCTACACTAAAACCAGTAATCTTTGGAATCTTAACCTATTAACGGTCATGAATTAACCTATTGGTGACCAGTTTTTTTTTAAGATCTGTAAATCAATTATTTAAATCACAATGGTATGTCTGTGGCATGGTGGCCGCAGTGGTGCAGTGGGTAGAGAGCTCGCCTGCTATGCCAGAGGTCTCGGGTTCAAACCCCAGTCCGAGCAAACACCAAAAAAATTTTTCTAATTAGTAAAAATCCAATTATTGGGTTTTTTAAGAGCAGCGGTCACCTCTCGGCAGTGGGCGGCATACCCTCCGAGAGTATTTCTGCCATGAAAAAGCTTCTCAAAAAAAATGCATTCGCCGTTCGGAGCCGGCATAAAACTGTAGGTCCACCCAATTGGTACGAAAAACAAAAGGAGCACACCTCGAATTGAGACAGAAGCTCGGCCATAGAACTCGTCAGAGTTATAATAGCGCCATTGTTTTATATAATTATTATATTAGTATGTCTGTTCAAAAATAGCCAATTTGTATTATATTAACCCATTAGCGGCTATTTATTAACCCATTGATGAAATATGTACATATGTACCATGTATACAAAAATGGTTTTCTCCAATTTTTTGTTTCGAGATATTAAAAGTTTTATGTTGTCACAAGTATGTTTATATGGGAATTAGGAGTTTCAACGTTAGCGTTTTAAGCAGAACACGTATTTCCACACACATTTTCATGCCTAACATAAAAAAACATAAAATTGGAGTAACACAACTTGTGCTTCAAAGAACTCATATTATAATCCAACTTACAAGTATAAATTAAAGAAAACTGGCTTGAAAAGTAACCTTAACCACAATTTGTAATTAAAGTAACCAGTAAATAATGGATCAACTAAATTTAAGATAGAACAGAATCAAATTCAACCAGATATAGGTGTTTTTTTTTTAACTAAAATTGGAATGCAATTTTTAAACTCACTTTATTTTAAAATGCGCACTTTGCTTTTGGTTCTGAACTCGGATTCTTTGTCACAAAGGACCATATTTTATTGCTGCATTTTTACATTTACTACTTTTTTGCGCAAATTAAAAAAAATCCATTTTGAAAAAAAAATATTTAAAAAAAGAGGTACGTTTAGTTTTATACTAAAAATTAATTTTTTAAAACATCTAGTTCCAAAAAAAAAACACTCATCGATTATATAAGCTTCACTTAATGTTATGGAAAAAGCAGAATAATAAAATTTTATATCCTTCTCTTACACCAACTATTTCAAATACACATTAAAATTTCTCACTTTGAAAAAAAATTATTTTTTGGAAAATTTGCCATGTTTGTGTATGGATAACTCAAAACTGAAAAACGATAGAAAGCTGAAAATTGGGCCAGAAGTGTAGAATTTCATAGGGAACAATACTGCGTTTTTATTTTTTTGAAAAACTCATTATTTAAAAACTGAATTTTGAGCACGCTCGGCCCCAGTGTGCGTCACGTCGATTCTATCAAAACTTCTCTATTGATCGATAGCGAGTGTTTCTACAAGCATTAATCGATAAAATTCGGAACAGTGATGGAAATGAAACGCCAATCGAGAACTTAAACGCCAAAATAAATGTAATGCTCTAAGCACATTCGAACCGGCGAGCGAAAAGCAGCCAGCTGTCAAAAGTAAAATGCACACGTTCTTATGGGCGCACACATTTTAACGCCAGCACGACTTCACGGCAGAAGGGTTGCATTTGTCGCTGCCGCAAATATAGACCTATTTCTAATTTGACAAGCGACAATGCGCATGTACAGGCAGAAACGTGTGTATGTGTGCATTTTGGGAGTACAAAGACGCTCCTTAAGAGACTCTACAAATCCTTTAAATATATATAAAATATATTTAAATGTATATTCATTAATATATAGTATGTACATATATACATAAATAATTTGTTTTAATTAAAATATACTTACATTCTGGCTGAAATCGGCTGTTTTGTCCATTTTTTCGACCGGTGAAAGCTTTCTCACCGTTTAAAAAGTTGGCGAGTATATTGATAGATAATATATCGACTATTTTGCTTACAGAAACACCTTTAATCGATCATTCCTACTGAATTGGAATGGAACATATCAGCTGATTTGTCAGTTCTATCGATCCATTCGACTCATTTTCATACAGAAACGCATGCATCGAGAATGACGTCATGATGACGTCAAATCGACTATTTCAGTAGAGAACATTGATCGATATGAGTTACAGAAACTCACTACAGCTTAACATCTCTTACCGTCCAATTAAAAAATGTTAGTGCCATTGTATGTGGTGCCTTAAATTCTAAAACTGTTTGTGTGGATGCTATGAGCGTGACATCTGCTAATGAGAGCCGATCTTCGCAATGCATGGGAGGCAGTGCAGCTGTTTCCAACAATAAATCCAACGTGTCTCAGACTGTTGCTGTGGGAGGTAGTGCAATGGTTTCCAACAAACTGTCTTCGTCACTCCAGACCGCTAGCTTGACATCTGCTAATGAGAGCCGATCTTCGCAATGCATGGGAGGCAGTGCAACTGTTTCCAACAATATATCTAATATATTTCAGGCTACTGCGGTGGGAGGCAGTGCAATGGTTTCCAACAAACCATCTTCGTTACTTCAGACTGCTACTATGTTGGCTGATCAAAATGCATTGCAAGATGCAGATACAAATAGCCCCATGTGGAAAACTGTTGCCAGAAAAAAAAAAGGCAAGGTATGCTAATGTTACCCACCAGGGTAGCGTGAATAAGCAACATAATAGCTTATCTCAAGATGCTAATGGGTCAATCACCCCGATTCCTATCACAAAGAACCCTCGCATTAAATTAACTGAGCCATTAGTCATTGGATCAAATGATAGCAAAGAGCTTAAAGTTGTTTCATACTCAAATTTCAAATGGTTACATTTATCATCGTTCTCACCTGAAGTATTAGCGGAGGACATCTTATCGTTTATTGCAAAACATACCAAAATTGAACCGAAACTTTTGGCCTGTTATGCACTGGTAAAGAAGAATGCAAAGTTAAGTACCTTCAGAAGAATCAATTTTAAATTAGGAGTGCATGAAAGTTATGTGGATAGTGTGCTGGATGCGAACATATGGCCTACGAATGTTAGAATTCGCCCATTCAATTTTTTTCAAAAAGCCGGAATCGAACGCCAAGAAACATAGATAGCTCTGCTCCTGTTGGATCCCAGCCCCTGCATTTAAAAATCTACTACCAAAATGTTTCTGGACTAAGAACCAAGTCCAAGCCACTTTTTAATATGAGCTCACATTTAGACTATGATGTTTTTGTGCTCATTGAAACATGGCTCAATGCGGAATTTTACGATAATGAATTTTTTGATACAAACCTATACAATGTGTATCGTAAGGACCGGGATTCCACGAAAACGGGGCTCTCTAGAGGTGGAGGTGTACTTATTGCCGTACGTAGGAAATACTGTTCATCGCTTGTGGCACTAGATAATTTGGATACCCTCCTTGATCAAATATGTGTTGTTGTGAATGGCTATACAAAACTTTACATCTGTGCGTCATATATACCGCCTTCTAGCTCTGAATCACTGTATAAAGCGCATGTAGATAATATAATGTCTATTTCATCATTTAATGCACATTTTTGTATTCTTGGTGATTTCAATCTAAACAATGTTGGCTGGTCAAAATTTGATGATAGTTTTGCCTTGTATCCCTCTAATGTAATTAATTTTTCTGAATCTTACTTAATAGATAAGCTTTTAAGTCTGGATTTTAGTCAGATAAATGGCTTTGTAAACAAGTTCTCAAGAATTCTTGATCTTATTTTTATCAGTAATGAATTAAATTTTTTATTGAGGGAATGTCTTGACCCTTTATCTACTCCCGGGTTACACCATATTCCGCTTGTTTTGGATTTGGAATCATATGTTTACAATGCCATTTACGCTACTAAGCTACCCGATAATCGTAATTTAAATTTTGCAAACTGTAATTTTGATAATATTAATGATGCCATTTCTTCTATTGATTGGGATATATTGTTTAAAGGTGTTGCTGTATCCGAATGTTATGATATTTTTAAATGTAAGATCAATGAAATATGTTTAAATAATATACCTCTGATGTCTAAGCGTAGGTATAAGATCCCATGGTTTACGAAGGAACTAGTGAAATTGAAGAATTTGAGGAACAAACATTTTAAAAAGTACAAAACATCAAATTCCTTTATCCATAGGGAGGAATATTTGCGTTACTCGAAGGAGTTTAAAGCATTGAGTAAAGTTCTCAAGAGAAATTATATACTTAAATTTGAGTCTGATATAAAGTTAAATCCTAAGTCATTCTGGAAATATGTTAATTCAAAAAGGAAATGTTCAGTCATTCCCTCCAATCTTTTTTATAATGACATACACGCTCATTCCTCTTCAGAGGCTGCCGACCTATTTGCAGACTTCTTTCGGTCAAATTTTGAAGCTGTGACAGATAGCGATAGTGTCTACAGCAAAAGTGAAGATTCTTCGATCAACTGGGGTTCGCTTTCCTTATCAATAAAAGATATTGAGGAGGGTATAAGAAACATCAAGGCATCAACGCAAACAGATGTGGATGGCTTATCATCCCACCTGTTAAAGAATTGCTTAGCTTTTGCCTATCCACTTTTATTGATGTTTAACAACTCTCTTGAGAGTGGAGTTTTCATTGATGCATGGAAGGTGACGCGTATTACTCCTACGTTTAAAAATGGCAATAAAAATAATATTACCAACTACAGACCAATTTCCAAATTGTCGACCATATCTAAGCTTTTTGAATACGTTGTAAAAGAAAAAATGTATTTTGCTGTTAATCGTTTAATTTCTGTGAACCAACATGGTTTTATGACCGGTAGATCAACTGTCACAAATCTAGCAGTATTTTCAGAATTCTGTATATCTGCATTTAGTAGAAGAGTGCAAGTTGATACAGTATACACTGATTTTTCAAAGGCTTTTGATAAGGTTGATCATTCGATCTTGATTTCTAAGCTAGGTAATCTGGGATTTCACTCCACATTTTTAGCTTGGATTAAATCATACCTCACAAATCGTCGATGTGTAGTGGTAGTTGATAACTTGTGCTCTCAACCATTTATTGCTTCCTCAGGTGTACCACAGGGAAGTATTCTAGGCCCATTACTTTTTATTATTTTTATTAATGACATTTCAAATTGTTTTAAATACTCGCAATTTCTTTTATATGCGGATAATTTGAAAATATTTAATAGAATCACGTGTCAGTCTGACGCTATCAATCTTCAATCTGATATTAATAATCTGTTTGAGTGGTGTCGTAAAAACAAGCTCAGTTTGAACATTAAGAAATGCTTCCAAATGACCTACTCCAAATCTTATTCTGCCACTCGAAATTCCTATAATATTGGAGGTTCTATATTATCTTATGTAGAGGAGATTTCGGATTTAGGTATAATATTTGACACGAGATTTTCATTTCAAAATCAATTAAACTTTGTCATTGCAAAGTCCTATTCAATGCTGGCTTTCATTCGCCGTTTTAGTTCGGATTTTATGGACCCATATACGCTAAAACTACTATTTACTTCACTTGTGCGCTCTAGAGTAGAATATGCTGCTGTCATTTGGAGACCTTATTATCGGTGCAATACAAATAGACTAGAAAGAATTCAAAAAGTTTTCTTGAAGTATGCGTTACGCTTTCTTAGATTCACTGAACCCATACCCTCTTATGGAGCAAGATGTTTGCTCATTAGGCTCAAATCTCTTGAATCTAGAATGACATTGATCTCGGCAAATTTTGTTTTTGATTTAATAAGAGGCGCTATTGATTCTCCGTTCTTGTTAGAACGCATTTATTTTAATATCCCACAAAGGAGTTTAAGGAATCATGATGTTTTTTTCTTGGAGCTAGTTAAAACTAACAATGCCATGAATGCTCCGATATATAGAGCACTTAAAGAATTTAATTGTCTGTCAAATTCTTCATACGTAGATTTAGCTTCCACAAAATATAAATTTAATTCTAACATTAATGATTTACTAACCTAGTTATACATTCTTAATTTGCCCATATTCTGTATGAAATTTATAATTTCTAGAAAATTTTACAAAATATACAAAAATATACAAATATACAAATGGCTGGCTAAGGCAACTGCGAAAATCTGCTTGTATGTATGTATATCCTTCCCTACAACGTAGCTGAAAAATGTTCGTGATAAACTGTTTTCGCGAATGCTTTGTTAGTTTTCGCGATCAGTTTGTCTCACATGTGAGTGGCGCCATGCTGCACGAAACAGAAACAATTGCCGCACTCTATTGTATTCCGCCAGAATCGTCTAGACGGTTACGTGCCAATTAAGGAAGGAAGGAAGGAGAAATATTGTTTTGTTATTTTTCGCGCACAAGTGGAAAAACTGGATTTTTTTTTTGATCGCTTCTTGCGAGAGAGGAGCATATTTTTTTGCATTTCTCTCTCGTGATAAAAGAACGAAAAAATATTAGTGAAAATTCTCACCTCCTGACTTCATTTCCATATAAAATACAGATGTAATCTAACACATATATACATACTTATGTAAGATGCATGTACATATGTACTTACCAATTAATATGTAAATGTATATACATACATATGTAAATTTCTCTTATACATATCCACACATATGTACTTACCCACCCAGCCAGCAAGGTACCGTACATTTAACGAACATTGCGATTTACGAGCTGTTCTCGAATAAGAAAACAATAACAAAATAAACTTTTTTCTATCATGTCAAAAAAAAAAAGAAAACGAAAAATTTCAAACTCAATATTTTAAAAGTATGTATGTTTGTAAAATTTCTACATTTACGATAAAAAAAACGGACGTAAAAAGATTCATATACGAGCGCTTTTTCGATACATTTACGACACTCGTAGGCACTGAACATTTTAAAGCGAAACAGTATTCGTAGGCGAATCGTAAACGGCTATCATAAACGATATTTTATTAGAGTTTTCTGCGAGAAAACATCCGTTTACGAGCTCGTTTACGATGATTTTGCTGGCTGGGTACTTATGTACTTATAATTTATATATTTTACATACATTGAATGAACCCAATAAAAGAATAAAATAACAGAATTTAAAAATAAATAATAATAATGCATTTACCCAAAATGATCTCGTACTAAAAGTATCTTTTAATTGAAATATATTTAGGATTCACTATAGGTACATACATACATATGTATATTTTAAACCCGTTCAAATTAAACGAAAGTGGTTTGTTGTATTTCTTTACGAACAGCAATTCAATCAGGGAATTTATTGGTAAAATTGATTCTTATTTACCTATACACAAAATGTCTTATGTACATACTACTTATTTACTATAATACATGTATATCTACTCTAATTCTTACTTCTATGACATAGAATCTATGTAGATATGTACATATATGTATATGTTCGGCTAACTACGAACCGATGCAGATACACGAATCGGTCGCTTGGGCTATGTTAGTGGTCACTTTGAAAGTACTCCAACCTACCACAAATGGGGCATATAATCCAATGATTTTTGCAGGGCATATGTACATATAATACATATGTATGTATGCATACCCTGCAAAAATTCCGAGTACTCCACTAATCCATGGAGTGCTCGCTATGGACCAACCGCTTACTCCAGAACTTGCCACATTTCATACAAAAAATATGGTCCATTTAACATTGCATGTCATTGCAATGGAGTATATACTCCAGTCCCGCTTAACAATCATATTAATCCATGGAGTACCTACATTGGATTAATTGATGGAGTACCTAACAGTTAGCCGAACATAACAACAAAAACCAAATGTTTATCGCGACGACGACGAATGACGTGTATACATTCAAACATATGTATGTATGTAGCTATGTATGGATACACATATCGTCTTCGTCGCGATAAAAATTTGGTTTTTGTTATGTTCGGCTAACTACGAACCGATGCAGATACACGAATCGGTCGCTTGGGCTATGTTAGTGGTCACTTTGAAAGTACTCCAACTTACCACAAATGGAGCATATAATCCAATGATTTTTGCAGGGTATGCACCCAAGTGCCTATGCACATACATACATATGTATGTATGAATGTACGTACGGCCTAGCACAAACGTAAATGCGACAATCAGAAATATGTATATACATATGTACATACATATATACATATTTGGCGTCAGCATACAATTTGGCTGTTGTTGCACTTTTGGTGCATTTTATACATTTTTGTGTTTTAAGTTACCGAGAATGTACTTGAATATTTCTGATATGCTACAGTATTTTTGATTCTAAATAAATTTTTGATTCGAATCAAATTATTGATTCGCATAAAATTTTTGATTCGAATCAAATTTTTGATTCGAATAAAATTTTTGATTCGAATAAAATTTTTGATTCGAATCAAAAATTTGATTCGAATCAAAGATATTTTTTGAATCAAGAATCAAAAAAGATTTTTGATTCTTTTGAGAAATGAATCACAAATCAAATTTATCTTTGATTTGAAAATGGTTTGAAACACGAATCAAAGGGTATTTTTGATTCTTTTGAGAAAAGAATCACAAATCAAATTTATCTTTGATTTGAAAACAGTTTGAATCACCAATCAGAGGGTATTTTTGATTCTTTTGAGAAATGAATCACAAATAAAAATTATCTTTGATTTGAAAATAGTTTGAATCACGAATCAAGTTGATTCTTTATTTGAAAGTTGATTTTAAATCAAAATTGATTCGAATCACGCAACGCTGCGTACGACGGAGAGGTGCGGCCGGCGTCCTGAAGTGCGGTCGGTATTATTACCTCTCTTTGTTAGCAGCTCGGTTGACTTCGAAAACCTGCGGAGACTGAGATTAGTTATACTGACTCCTCCGCTGGACACCACCGCTCTCCATGTTTGCCTAACCTGAAGGCATCAGGAGGGTGGAGTTGCGCCAGCTGAGACTCCGTGAGCAGGGGGAAAGCGCAACTTACTGGCTCCCAATGCTCACGCTTCGTTTCACGGACGGAGCCTTGGCCGAGCAGGGGAGGTGAAGTGTCGGAGGAGCAGCGGCCCGCCCTCACTCATCTGGTACGCCGGCGAGTTGATCCCGCATGCGTCCCAGCTAAGCGAAGGATGACCGATACCAATGACGGCATCTCCTCTGCTTAACCAATCCAAAAAGCCTGGCTCTTCTGCATCCATGATTTGTGGTCATGGAGGCGGCGCAGCCCAACGCCAAGCCAGGGCTAAGGAAGGGTTGAGGTGTCAGAAGAGCAGCGGCCCGCCCTCACTCAACTGGTACGCCGGCGAGTTAATCCCGCCTTCGCCCCAGCTAAGCGAAGGATGACCGACACTACTGACAGCCTCCTCCACCCAGGCTAGCTGGCAAGAACCAATGTCTTTGCAGACATGTATTCCCGCCGGCTTACCTGCGGAGACTGACTTGAGTTTGCCAATTACTGCGCTTTTATATGTCCGCTGCGTTAGGCTGTCTGAGAATTGACGTATTTCTTGCATGCGTAACAATTGCAGTGCGAACGAACAAGTGAAACACTGCTGGTGGTTGATGCTAACCAGCATAGTTGTTGGTATGTATGTATGTCTATTATCAGCACGAGTGTTATTGTTGTTGTGCTGGTCATCGGCTGGCATGCAAGTGTTATTGCTGTTGTTTGTGTTTGCTTGCGAATGTTATTGCTGTTGTACTGGCATGCAGGTATACTTAGTGGTAGTGTATAGCGGGGGTAGTAATATAATTGTAATGTAACATTACAGTCCCCCTCCCACTTCTGGTGACGGAAAGCTGCGGTTGGTAGGATAAAGAAGTTTCACCAGTCATGGCCTAGGATAAAGCGGTGTGTGTATGTTATCTCTTTATTGAATTTTTTTTTTTTCTACAGAGTTTAAATATTAATATTTCATTTGGATATACATATACAAAGTAAATTTAACATTTCATTCATATGTATTTCACTTGGATATACATATAAAAATTAAACTTACTGATTAATATTTCATTCAAACTAGAAAGATTCATACAAAGCCGTAGCCAGGATTTCATTTTGGGGGGGGGGGGGGGGTATTAACTAAAAAAAAACATTTCAAATTCAAATTACATACATATCTTTATTCAGGCTTTACAGTGATTATTCACATATAATACATACTTATACATCTTAAAAAATATATTAAAAAATCATAAAATAAAAAAACTAAAAATATTTCATTTATTATGTACATACATATGTTAATCTACACCTGTAAATTGTTAAAAACACATATTATATGTACTATATATGTATTTGTAAAATTAAATTTAATCGGCGAGATTTTTTCGCAGCAAATATGTCAATAACTTCTTCTGTTGGCACATTTATACGGCGATGAACCGACATCAATGCCGAACCATTTAATCTTTCCGTGCTTGTTGAGTTTCTGAGGTACGTCTTTAACCTCTTCATAGTTGAAAAAGATCGCTCGGAAGAGCATGTAGTAACTGGCAAAGTTACCAAAATTTTTAAAAGAAAATGCACATTTGGAAATAAATCTTTCTTGCAGGCTTCAAGCGATTCTATTGCTGAATTAGGCATGTTTATTTCGGGTTCGTTGCGCCATTTTGTTTGCCAAAGCTGCAATTCAGACTTAATGTAATTGCCTTTTAAAAAAATTTCATAAAATGAAAAGGTGTTTTCGTGAAATACTGTGCCAGCCTTTACACACTCTTTTGGTAGCAATTTGTAAAGTTGTGTCACTGTTACATTATGCTTTTCAAATCTTAGTTTTAATTGGTTAATGAAATCATCTAAAAGTGGAAGTAAAATGGTTATTCGGTAGTATTTTTCTGGATCTTTTTCAACTCTGTTTGCGCGGTTTTGCTGTCGCCCAGTTATTCGAGGCAACGCTATTGTTTCACCCAGAAACTCAAGCAAGTTCTCAGCATCTTTAAAAATATCTACGAACTCTGTTTCTGAGTTTGTACGCATATTTTTAAAATTGTTTATAATGAGATCGACGTGCTGTACAGCAGCGGCTAAGTCGCATGAAGTTGTTTGAAGATTTTTGCATGATGGTAAGGTATATGCAAATATACAATTTAGGCAGCACAAGCTTATCACGAACTCGCTAGTTGATATTGAACTTATAAAAGAAGATGCTTTTGATGAAGTATCGCAATCGCTATTACCACTTAATTCTTCTAATGCACCAACAATCGCTTTAAAAATCTATTTAAACCTCAACAGCCCATCATGGTTTTCAACCCATCGGGTCTCGCACATTGCAGTTAATGTTCTCCATTTTGTTTCTGGCATATTTTGTTTAATATATTCTGTTAAACAATTTGTTCGTTTGGCGGAGGATTTGAAAAAGAGCCCTATTGATTTTATAATGCCAATTGCATTTCTGATGGGTTGAATTTGGCATGAGTGACACAAAGCTAAATTTAGCGAATGAGAGCTGCAGTGCACAAGAGAGCTTCAGGATATTTTTCTCGGATTATTGCCTGCACACCATTCAAATTGCCTTTCATGCTTGCGGCACCATCTTAATTTTATTAAAAAGACTATCCCATTAAAAGTAAGTAGGGATTCTTCTTAAAGAAAAACTATAGAGATATCTTCTTACTTTTGTTCTATTTTATTAGGTGGTTTTCGCTCTGTGTAGGTACCAAACGTTGTTTGAATTATTATAACTTTGAGTTTTTTGTTGTTAATAAATGTATTGTTTATAACGTTGTTTAATTTTAAAGTGTTTGCATTTCATCTAAAGGAGGGTGGTATATTACATTCCTTGCAGAAAACAAGCACAAAATATGAATGTGTAACCCATTTTTACACTCTACTCAAAGCTAAACATCAGTATATTTAATTTTTGCGGCGCAGCGAAGTAAGGCGGGTCTTGCTAGTACATACATAGATACAAATAATAATTGAGAATAACTTTTTACATGATTTCTATGCTTCTAAAAAATACAATTAAGCATATTTATATTATAAAAAAAAATTTAATCGCATTAATTTCGGGGGGGATTGATCCCTGCCATCCCCCCCCCCCCCTAGATACGGCCTTGGATTCATATACATAATTAAATTCATTAAGCTTCGAACTGCGCCAGCCTTCTCAATCTTGGTAATGTACGGATGCCTCGTGTACGTTTCACCCCTCTACGTGTATCCGTTGCCCCCTTTATCCTGAAACTCCCCTTGTGGATGTTCCAGTTTGCGGCTGTTTCAATTTTAATTCTTTGAATAAGGCACGCAATCTCTCTGGCTCATCTTCCCTTTGTTTCTTGGTCGTTCGGCGGGCCGGATTTCATTTCAGATATGGGAACCAGGTTGTGCGATGTACCTTGGGGCCCGTTGTTGACTAAACCGTTGCCCGTTTCTTCTCCAATGTCTGCTGTTCGGTCCCTTACAGAGAACAGAGATTCTTGGATTGGTGGACCGTGAAAAACTTGTATGCCCAGGATTCTTGGTTTGTTGGGAGGTAAAGATCTCGCTTTTCTAGCTTTCGGCGGATTTGGCAGTGGCGGTTGGCGATTGTTTCGTTGCATTGGGTTGCGGGAATGGTGGCGTAGCTCTAGCGGTCGGTCGTACTTCACAGTGATCGGATGTTCGGTGTTGGCGCTTGGACCGGTGATTTGGCTGAAGTGTTCTTGGTGGTGTTTTAAGAAGTCGGTGTTCTGGTCGCTGGTTGGATGTTCCTTGGAGCTTAACGCGTAAATGTTTGCGGTTCCATCTTCTACTCCTATCGGTGTGCGTATTAGTGGTTTGCCATCCAATGTGAGCATGACTTCCCTTTCGCATAGGAAATCCATTCCCAGGATCATTTTCACTGCACAGCACTGAGCTAGCTCTTCTACTCTTTCGAGGAATTCATGTAGCGATTCGGTTCCTGAAAACCGGACATCCCAGCGGCGAACCGTGTTCATTAGTTCTGCTTCGCTCATCTCGGTTGTTTTTGGAGCCGTAGCTTCATTTGCTATAGGACGTAACGGTGGTTGCTGCATAGGACTGGGCGGTGGTTGAAGGATGTGGATGGAGGGAATCGGCTTCGCTGGTTTTCCTTCTTCTTCGTTGATCTCTCTTTCCAACTCGTTCAACATGTTTTCGCTGGATTTGCGCATTCGTTTCGCTCGCACGTAGGCACTCAAGGCCCAACGTAGGTTAGCGACGCTTTGCCCTTCGACGAAGATATTGTGTTGTTTGCACACTTCGACCAGCCTCTCCTTTTTAAGCGCGTTAATCCAGTTGATTGAGTCGGTGTTCAGCATATCTCTATTATCTGGGCGTGTGTTAGGTGTTGTTGGTGGTGTGTTCGATGAACCCGCTCCGGCAGTGCTGGTGCTTGTTGTTGCTTTCGCACATTCATCTGCGGAAGCGCATCCCTGCTCGGGCGCCATTTGTGAGGTGGGTTTTGTTGAAGGCTGGGGTAATGCTGAGCCTGAGTAGAAGTCCCACAAACTCCCACTGAATAAAGAACACAGTATCTATGTGTTAAAAGTGAACGCACACACACACGGCTTGCGATATGGATGGGCTAACAGCTTTCCGTCACAAGAGAGAGAGAGAGGGTGAGTAGCTAGCAGCGGTCGTAGAAATCGGGGGAGTAGCTAGCAGCGGTCGGGTGAATCGGGAGAGTAGCTAGCAGCGGTCGAATGAATCGGAAGAGTAGCTATCAGCGATCAGATGGTAGCGAGAGAGATAGCAGCCAGCAGCGGTCGTACGACGGAGAGGTGCGGTCGGTATTGTCCTCACTCAACTGGTACGCCGGCGAGTTGATCCCGCATGCGTCCCAGCTAAGCGAGGGATGACCGATACCAATGACGGCATCTCCTCTGCTTAGCCAATCCAAAAAGCCTGGTTCTTCTGCATCCATGATTTGTGGTCATGGAAGCGGCGCAGCCCAACGCCAAGCCGGGGCTAAGTGGTGGAGGGGTTGAGGTGTCAGAAGAGCAGCGGCCCTCCCTCACTCAACTGGTACGCCGGCGAGTTAATCCCGCCTTCGCCCCAGCTAAGCGAAGGATGACCGACACTACTGACCACTGTAGACCTGTAGGCAAGCTTTGAGATGGGATTTTGGGAAATTCACCAAAATTGGTTCCATTGACAGAAAAGGGTTACCGGCGCAGACGTTTTGGCCTAATTGGGGTTGTGTGCGGCAAAAATATAAGTGAAAAATATTCTAAGATCGTTGAAGATTTGTATAACATAGAAAACAGCATATATTCATTTGCATAATTAAAAAAGCGAATTTTAGAGAGAGCCGGAGTTATTGGGTGCTGAATGTATGAATATAAATTGTTAGGTAAGGTATTTTGTAACGGATTTTAGTTATTTTAAACATGAGTTCAATTTATATCAAATTACGCTCTTTAAAACAGTTTACAAAAGTGTTTATAAGTGATCAACGAAGGATAGCTAAAGTTAAAAGCTAGTTTTAGTATAAAAAAGTCGTGTCAGAATTTAAAAGCAGCTTCAGTGCGAATTTTTTATAGGATGGGAAAAATACTATGGTTATTACAGTTAAATACGGTCGACATATGTTCGATAAATTAACCGAAAAACAGCTAAAAATAGCACTATTGACCAATTGTGGCAATAATTCCGGTGTTTCCTCCTGTTATATATATCTTCTTTGGAATATTGAGTAAAAAACACACTCAGTTGAAATTTATTACTTCGAATCATTGAATTAATAATTTTTAGATTTACTTTGAAGATTTTTAAAATTTATTTAAGAGGTCAAACTTTAACTATTCTGTACTAACCTTAATTTGGCCCGAACTCAACTTTAACTTTGAAAAATTACCTTAAGACTTCCGATATTTTCAAAATCCAAGGTTTTGAATAGATTATCATTAAAGTGGTTATATAACATGTAAAAGATTCCTTTCTACCTGGGTATATTTAACAAGCATCGGAAATTTTTTAATCCGAGTTATAAAACCCAATGTGTCCTTGTTAAGATTTCTTCCTGTGTTAAATAGACCAAGGAAGGTGTTTATGTATGGAGCTTAATTTGCAAGATTTTAAAACATGAATAAAGAAAGTTTCCCTCGAATGTGAAATCTGAACTAATATCAGGCTGATTTTTTCATACTGTAACAATTTAAAGAAAGAGTCTATAAAACTAGGTACTAGGTTGTTGGGCATTAAAATTTTCACGTTTTAATAAAGAAGCCATAACTACATAGTTATTTAAATTTTTTCTAAAATATATCAAAAAAGAAAGGTATATACATACATGTTGTTTTGGCATTTTAATTTAATAAAATAAATTTTGATTTACATATAAAAAATAATACATAAAACACTATTCCCAAATAGCTGCGTTTACCATCTTCTTTGCGAACATTATGTAATTTTTCAAGTTCTGAGAGCCTGGAAAACATGCTGCTAAAGACCCAGTCAGGATCAACTAATTATATATGGTCGTACTCTCGGTTTACCACAAACGTCGCACATTTTATTTTTTAATGAAAATATAATTATCAGTACAGAAATCACTCAAATAAGTGTATAATAATATAGTAATAGCCGCAGAAATACACAGAAAAAGTAGTTGCACACGCGATTTAAATACTTTTCTCGGAAATATGTATAAAAAAACTTAAAGCAAAACAATAATGGCTGAAAATTTGACACGTTTGTGCACCAGCTGATTAATGAAGAAGATGCAAAACTTGATTTGCTTCACCATCTCTCCTGCTTGCGTGAAAATGCAACCCTGCAGTCGGCTTCAAGCGTGGTGAATATATATATGTGTGTAGGTATACAGAAAAACAAAACAATTAGCGAAAAGAAAACAAGTGAGTTGGTTGTGAAAATTTTGAGCTCTGCTTTAAAATAGTTAAATTTTGCGAATAAATTAAATAAACTTAAATAAATTTACTAAATACATACAAGTGAAACCTAAAAAGTGAGTAAACATAAATTGTAAAGTTGGTTATAAAATTCATAAGAAATTAGATTTGAAAAATTGTCTAAAGTGGTATTTTCACGATATACTAAAATTTAAACAATTGTAAGGGTGAAACATGCAAAATTTTCCATTCGTCTGCCACGCGTTGAAAAAAAGAGTTACTGGTGGTTGTAGAGGAGGTCCTCCTGATTCTAAATCCAAAAGTCCCGTCGACCGGAGATGTTTGTAAGTTGTAAAATTTACCAAACAAGACCCCAAAACTTCGCACAATTACCGAGGAAAGGCATTTATAAAAACACGCACATATGTATATATGTCCGTAGAATACCTTTTTGCGTTGGTGGCCTTCGGCCGCGCATTTAAAAAATAACCCTCAGCCGGCAAAATTCTCTTTCTGGAGTAATATCTATGGACCCATCCAACTACCAACAAATTACTCGTGAACTGTAAGACTCCGGCAAGTTTTGATTTCAGTTTTGGGATCTGTGAGAGACACTGAAAAAGTAATTTTTCTCGGACCGTGGTTCCTTAATGTAGCCGGCCCTTTTGGTAGACAGATGAAAATCTGAGCCTGAAACATGCAAATACTTACGTACATACATAGAGTTTTGTATATCTACTGCAGTTTTTCCTAAACGCATGCACTGTTTTATATATGTACATATGTATGTATGTATATACATTTGTGCCTACAAAAACCAAACCCTTATCATAAAAAAAATAACTTTACTAAAGAACTAATTTACATACATAACTTTATCGTATGTATTTCTTTATAGTGGTTGTGCGTAGGTGTGTGCGTGGATGTACAGGACAACAGACGCTATACAAATTTCCATCAGAGGCGGAAATGGACAGGTAAGATTCTTACAAGCATATTTGTTGGAACATATATACAAATAATAAAAATATTTGCAAAATAGAACAAAGCTGGTTAAGTGAAATTCAACTATACATGAAAGGGCTGGTAAGCAAGTTTCGTTGGTTTTATATAATTACTTAATTTTTGACCATTTTTTGGTTTTAGTTTTTTATTTTCATTATTTATTCATGACATTTTTATTTTTATTACTTATTCATGGAATTTTTTATTTATTCAGCTTTTTGTTTCTTATAGGGGCGTCAGAATGAATACTTCTCCGTCAATCCAGCAATCCGTTTAACTGACAACAGAGTGGAATAACATGTATTTGAATGGCGATCGACACATTCAGTACTTACTTCAACATTGCCGTAACAAATATATGAAATTGAAGTATGTGTCAGTTAAACGGAGCTGGATTGCCGGAAAAGTATTCATTCTGACAGGCCCATTACATATAAATCTATTACACAAAGCTTTTATGAAAAAACTAATGTTATTAGCTTGGATCTCTCTAGTTTAAAGTAAGAAGCAAAATGATATATCTTGCTAAGCAAGATGAGGTTCAAAGTATGCGAAGTTATCAATTTGAACTTCCAATAATTTTTGTCTCACTTTTGTGTATCAGAATCTGGTTAAATGAAGTCATATTGCATACGACCATATGTACATATGAATGTGCACATGACTCGAAAGCTCATGTTCTTGTGATATTAGTTTTTTCAAAGAAGCTGCATAAAATATAATTCGTATGAATATGTTTTTTATGCCGTTCATTTATTTAATAGGCGCTTGGAGTGGATGAGACTCTTGGGTGTGGATGCCAACATAACAAACAAAACCTTGTTTGCATGTGGAAGACATTTCTCTCTTAGGTATAGATATATACGTAAGTTATCAAAGGGTGCTGTACCAGATATGAATTTATGCGCACCCATAGTAAGTGAAATGAGTTCCGGTATTTCGAACTCGCGTACTGGTGAAGAAGTTATTTATTTAGGTATAGAAGATTTCATTCCCCAAGAGTTTAGGTCAGATAATGTTCCAACAGAAGTTCATCCCACCCTTTCAGTGGATATTTCCTCCGATACGAATGAAGCGCATGACGAACCTATTCAAGGTGAATTAAATGAAGTACAGAATTTTCAGCTAGAAATAGAAGACTTAAAAAGAAAGCTCTTGGAAAAAGAAGAAGAGCTTAGGAACATGAGAACCGAAAGATTAGCAGTACAGCAAGAAAATGTAATGGGGGGAATTCCTTTGCATCTCGCCACATGCGTTAAAAATTGCTTAAAAAATAATGACAGATCACCTTCTGGTCGGAGGTTCGACAATAATCTAAAGACAATAGCTTTAGGTGTTAGATTCGTTTCCCCCCAAGCATATAGATATTTAAGGCCCATTTTTCAATGGCCGTCTAAAACGACACTTTCTAAATATGTCGAAAATTGGCCAAGAAACCCAGGTTGCTCTACCAGCAGCATAAAGTCATTAGAACTACGAAGTCGAGGATTCTCATCTGAACAAAAATATATTTCATTATGCTGTGATGAAATGTCCCTAAAGGTGCATTTGAAATATATCAGATATAAAGACATCATAGTAGGTTTAGAAGACTATGGCGATGAAAATCGTACGTCCCGGACCGCAAATAAAGTGCTGTGTATGATGGCCCAAGGCATTGCCGGAGCTTCTTGGTCTCAGCCCGTCGCCTACTACTTTGTAAGCCGAAAGGACTCTTCGAACAATAACCGTTCACGATACCTTAGGTCGGGATATTACAAATAATTTTTCTTTTATAAAAGGGTGGCTGCTCAATATTCACAGTTTAAAGTAGGGGTGGGGGTTTAAATGCCAGGACAACTCCGTGTTCATTCTCAGATCTCTTTAGACAATCTTGGGGCCTTAGGCACGTAAATTTTGTTACACAGGGCAATTGTCAGCCCTTGCATAGCTCCGATTGGGAATTTTTTTCTTTTCGTACCCTCGAAAGGGTCTGTAACGATCCTTTAGTCCGAGATATTTCCTGGCAAAACTATCAAAGTTTGCCCAGACCAACGCCTTTTCAAAATATTTCAAACAGCGTCGACATAGATGTCGTAGAAAGTGATTTCCTTCAAATTAATTCATTTGCTTATTTTTGTGGGTATATTTATTTCGAATTTTTTAAGCTTCATAACTGTTTGTTTCCACTACCCCGATTTGAAGAAGATGAAATTGATGATCTGATGTTTGTTTTTACAAAAGAGAGGCAATATGATAATACAAATCGCGTCAAAGCTCCGCCTGGATTCATAGAATTCAAAACTTGAAGAAATATTTAATAACAATTTTGATTCCTGCTGCCATTTACTTGGGTTTTCCAAAGGTTTATTTGAAAAAATGACTGACATTGAACCATATAATTGCTGTGCGAACTCCAATCCTGACCTTTTGAAACACCTTTACATAAGAATCAGAACGTATTTTTCTCTGAAAATTTTTAACAAGGAAGCAAGTTCACCCGAATTTAAAAATACGAAATTTCTTTGCATTGCACATAGATAAGAACACTGTATAATAAAATTGAAACGACTGCAGGAAACCGGATTGACACATAACATTGTAAAACTGTTCCGAGTATTGGAAAGCTGAAACTTAAAATTTCGAACCCAAAATCATGACCTATGATCAAAAAAGAACAACAAACAACATGTGATATGTGGGATTCTTTTACCATCACACCGTGTAATGTATTGCTGATATTTAAGCAGCAAGAAAAATTTAAATCTTTTTTTTGTTAAATTTTTTTACATCTCGATTGCTTGTTTGTTCTCGATTCAGGTTCCAACCTCTTTCGAGTCCTCTTGAAAAACCTCTTTACTATTGAGAAACTCAAAACTTACTGTGGGTGCTCCATTTCGGTTGTAAATATGTACATAGCCAATGAAAACATGTGATCATTTTTTTAATTTTTATTTTTTATGCATGTCGATTTAGGCATTTTTAATTAGTTTTTAAGTAGCAATATTATGATTTTTTTTAAATTTACTGATCGTTTTGAGTTTAGCTTTTTTGAAGTATAAACAAAAATAAACTTTTTAAAAGATTCTAATTCTCTTAAACAAATAATAATAATTTACATATCGTATTACCATACGGAAACTAGCACTTTCAAAATTTTTTGCAAAGGGCTTCTTCGTAAGTTTTCGTTTAGTATGACGACATATTAATTTGAAAAAAAAAAAACTAATAATAATAATACATAATAAAAAAAAAAACAAAAAATGAATATATGTACATATTTATAAAAACTAAAAAAATAAAATGAAGTAAATGTATGTTATCAAAAACATGAGACAAATTTAAAGATTTTAATTTTTATTGCTTTTTCGTTTCTTTAAATTTTTACTTTCAAAAGAAAATTCTATTTGTGCAATTTTTTGATTTTATTTTAATGCACTGAACATTTTAAATTTAGTTATTACATACAGAATAAACAAACTTTTTAAAGGATGCTGATGTTTAAACAAATATAACAATGTATATTAATGTAAAAAAATAATGTGTAATACAAATATTAAAAAAAAATTAAAAAAAAACTAAAAAAAAAAATTAAAAAAAAAACTAAAAAAAAAATTAAAAAAAATTAAATAATATGTAACACAATTAAAAAAAAAACAAAAAATTAAAAAATACGTAATACAGGTATTAAAAAAAACAATAACAAAAATAAAACAAAAAAAATAATAACTGATATAGATTTCGGCAAGCTTTAGGACTTCATCCATATAACGCTTTGTAATAAAGTTCACTCAAAAAAAAAATTTCTCTCGATCAAAGACATAATTTTCCTTATTTTGAACACGCGTTCCAATACAAAATTTTCTTTGTTTTGTGTAAATTTTCTCAAAAATGTGGAAAAACATAAAAAAAACATTCAAACAAATTCGTTGCCATGGGGATTTGTATGGGAATTTAATTTCTCAAAATTAAAGAAATCAAGTCTTCAAAACAAGGAAAGTTGGGAATGAAATGGCGCTTAAGAAATTTTTCATTATTTTAATGTATGAATTTTTTCAAAACAAGTATATGAAACCATGGTAACGCATGTAACAACAATATTTTATAAACCTTTTAACATGTTTTAAGGAAAATTTACTCAAGACAAAGAAAGTAGTGTTCAAAATAGGTAAACAATTTCTTTGACCCCTCCATATATTTTTTTTCTCTCAGTGTTGATTTGATCGCTTTGCCTATATATTAATGACAACTTGGCAATTTAAAGATAAATTTTACATACTTGCTATTTTTAAAAACTGAGGAAGTACCTCTAACATAACCAAAAAAATTCGCTTTGCCAATCTGTGAATTACAACTTGGCAGTTTAAGGATGACTTATTTTCTTGCCATTTCTAATATCTGAGAAAACACCTCTAACATGGCAAAAAAAAGCTTAGCTTTTAAGTTTAAATTAAAAGGGTGGATATAGGCCTCTTGGGGAACCGAACACCTTAAAATATCGGTAACGCGCCTAAGTGCATACCTCAGTGGTGGTGTGGAAAATGCATATGCAAATGTCTACGGCCACCTAACCTATGTAAATGTACATATGTATGTGTATTTGTATACAAATATTGGTTTCATGTGGGCTTAGACATCAATATACATGAGTATCATAATGCATAAGTATAGAATTAAGTACCTATATCAAAATAATAAAGGTCGTAAAAAATCTCGTAAATTATTTATTTCTTTTATTTCCTTTAATACATGAAATTTTGGCAATTTGCATGTTGCTACCAGTATTCACCTCCCTCCAATTCTCATATCTTCAGCCTGTTTAATACCTTTCATTTCACAGCAAAAACAATCTGGAGTCAGTTGGGTGAATATTTTGGTTTTTATACCGGAAAATCTTGTTTGCACTTTAATATGATAACAGTATTGATTAAAAACACCGAGGGGCTACGTTTTAGCCTTATGTGTGGATGATAATTCATCTAATTTCAACACTTTCAACTATTATTAAATTGTAATATTAAAGTTCTCCAAAAAGAGAATTCTGTCGGCTGAGGATTATTTTTTTAAAGCGCGGCCGAAGACCGCTAACGCAAACGGTGTTCCATACAAAACCATTGTGGATTGATCCATGGATATTAATCGAGAAAGAGAATTCTGCCGGCTGAAGGTTATTTTTTTAAAGCGCGGCCGAAGGCCGCCAACGCCAAAAGGTGTTCTACACACACATTACTTTAACAAGGAATATCTCCAGAACTATAAGCGTCCGGCAGGTGGAACTTTTTTCCTTGTGAACTGTCAGACCACCCCTAACCTCCG
The DNA here is from genome assembly GCA_960531455.1 of Urophora cardui. Lineage (NCBI taxonomy): Eukaryota > Metazoa > Arthropoda > Insecta > Diptera > Tephritidae > Urophora > Urophora cardui. The sequence continues at coordinate 83,934,185 of OY482673.1, forward strand.
GAAAAGTAATTTTTATCGGATCGTGGTTCATTATTTACAAATTTCCTCAAATTTCATAACAAATTAGGCGATATTCACATATCATCAAGCGAAGTTAAATTTGGCGAAATGCACCAATTATCCCCCAATTGGAACTACCGCCATTATCAGCACGAAATTAATCACTCGTATATAAAAAGGTTTCCCGTAATACTGCATATGATCCTTTCAAATAAAAAAAAAATACAGCTTGTGGTGTGGTCCGTACATACATATTATGTATTCATTTATATGCATATGTATATATGTATGTACATATAATAAAGTAGGTTTGTCAAGAAGTAAGGGAATAGCTTGTGTTGAATGATCAGATGAACTTGAAATGCTCCAAAACCCGTGGCAGTTAACAAACTCCCAAGAGCCTAGCACTGACCATGCACAATAAAAATCTGACTTCGAGGCTGTTCGTTCGAAAAATGTTAGGAGCAGTCACCAACTTTCGCTGCATTATCGCCGGTCATGAAGTCGGTGTAAACTTCGCACTATAATTTAAAACAAAATTATTTTATATTAAGATACAATTATGTATTTTATATTATGTTTTAATTACTTTTAAATAAATTTTTCCTCATCGCACTTCGTTTGTTATTGTTCCAAATCTCACCACAGCACAATTATGTTTGTGTGTATGTGTGCCATAACTAGAAATATGCAGAGGTGCATTTCAGTGGCACATCATTAGCACAACTTTTTATTTTCTTATTATTTCAGCACCAAAAAGCCTTACATCGTCCACTTTTCACATTCCCTAATCAGAACGTATCATTTCCTTACAAATTTATTACATATACGGCAGTTTTCTTGTTTTTTTTATTCCCAAGGTCTAAAGTTGTTTAGAGCAATTCAAATGCAACTCTGTGCTGCTACTGTCCGCTATATTCACCTAAATGAGTTCCGTCATTTTTTCTTTTTCACCTAACCTTGCCTACAGGTCTACAGTGCTACTGACGGCCTCCTCCACCCAGGCTATCTAGCAAGAACCAATGTCTTTGCAGACATGTATTCCCGCCGGCTTACCTGCGGAGACTGACTTGAGTTTGCCAATTACTGCGCTTTTATATGTCCGCTGCGTTAGGCTGTCTGAGAATAGACGTATTTCTTGCATGCGTAACAATTGCAGTGCGAACGAACAAGTGAAACACTGCTGGTGGTTGATGCTAACCAGCATAGTTGTTGGTATGTATGTATGTATGTCTATTATTAGCACGAGTGTTATTGTTGTTGTGCTGGTCATCGGCTGGCATGCAAGTGTTATTGCTGTTGTTTGTGTTTGCTTGCGAATGTTATTGCTGTTGTACTGGCATGCAGGTATACTTAGTGGTAGTGTATAGCGGGGGGAGTAATATAATTGTAATGTAACATTACATGTTTTTTCCACTTTCACCTCGCATTTTTCTTATTCAAATTTTTGTAAACAAAAAACTGTAAACAATAACGAAATACAACAAAACACATACGACAGTCTGTTCACAGGTACTGCGTTCTTATGCACATTTTCCTTTACAACATACAACTTTACAATAGCCAGTGAATTGCCCATATGTATATCCGAAAAAAAAAACAAACAAAAAATATGGTCCTGCCTCATTTGTACAAAATTATTCAGGGTTTTTTTCGAGGAAAATCGATGGAGTGGGACTTTCTTGTGCCTCTAAGAACATTGGAATATGTACCGGAATAGCTTAAGGGAGATATATTGCTAGCATGGCTTAGTAATGTTTTGGATTTTAGAACCGGTATTGGGGAAATTTTGAAACACATTATTTTGGTATTGTTTTTTACTTATATTTATGCAGTAAGTAATGAATTCAGAAGCATTTTTAAACATTCTTATAACGGTTTATGACAATTTTTTTAGTATATAAATATAAAAAAGTTATTTCGTAAAATAATGAACTGAACTGCAATTTTCAAAAATTTTTGTAGTTGTTTGAATGTTCATTACAAATGGTTTTATTACATCTGATATAAATTTGTTTTTGTGCACACAATGAGAAAAGCTATGAATAAAATTAATATGAATAAATTTTTCATATGATCGGCCCTAATATATATTTTCCGCAACCAAATTCCAAGTTTTTAAAACGCGACGTTAGTGGTGAAATTTCTTACGCATAAAACAGCCAGCGTTGCGACTGGTTACTTTTTACCAAAATTGGTTACGATTTTTTCGTTTGGTTACGGGGTTACTTTCAGCCAGATATGGGCATCTGCAATTACAAAATATTTCAATTACAATTACTTGTAATTGTAATTTAAAAATTTCCAATTACAATTAATTGTAATTGTAATTGAAAAACTTCAGATACAATCACATGTAATTGTCATCGAAAAGGTATCAATTACAGGTAATTGTGAATGAAATTCATCAATTACATGTAAGTCTGCTGTTATGACCCACCCACTTTGATTGATTTTTATGCTGAAAATAACTATGTATGCTCTTAGATGTAGGTATGTATTAGCTTAGGGATGCACCAACACCCAAAAAAATTAACTAATTCACTGTTTAATTGCATGTAATTGAACACTATTCGGTTACAATTACATGTAATTGATTACTACTGAGTTATTTTAATAGCAGCATTTCAATTACAATTGCAAAAATGTAATTGGAAAATTTTCCATTACAATTACTTGTAATCTTGTTGTGTGTAATCAATTAGAAAATGTAATTGAGTATGCCCATATCTGCTTTCAGCCGACGTTGGTTACCTTCAAGGTCCATGTATTGAGTACACAATTTTTAGGAATACGCTTTTAATTTTTCCAAACTATAAAATATTTGTTATCCAAATTGTTTTGTTGTATTTTTTTTATCAAATTCCAAATACATACATATGTAATTTATTGTTGCGGGTAAATGGAAAAAATTTAACAACTATTTCCAGCGAATATTGAGTGTAAAGCTGTTTCAGGAAAATGAATAAGACAAAAGTGGGAAAAATTCCACAGCTTTCACAGAGTCGCAGCCGTCGAGCATGTAAAAGAGTTCACACATTGCGGCTGAAGATGGAATGTACCACGTGTTCGATCCTCGTGAGGAGCATCCACTTCCGAAAAGGGTGCTAGTGATTGAAAATGGTTTTTCGTGAAATAGCTATACTCAACCTTCGCTGGAAATAGCTGTTGAAATTTTTCCATTTACCCCCAGCAATAAAAATTTAAATTAAATTATTTTCGTGCTAAGCACTAAAAAGCTTTTAAGTCCAAATAATTTATTTGACAGGAGCCAGCGACCACAATAGAAATAAATCTATTCTGGCGAATTTTCGTCAGCTTTTTGGTTCTGTTCATTCTCATATCTGGCCGTGTTTCTAAATGTTATATTTGGTTTGACGTTGGATCTGTTTAAGGCTTAAAGATGTAAAATAATTGATATATTGTTTTGCTTCCAAATAAATAGCCCTAAGGTTAATGGGGCATATGCCTATATTATTAAGTTATTATAGTTACTTGTTTCTAGTTTTCGTTACTTTTATTTTCTACTTTGGTAAATTTAAAACTTTTGAAGTGGCAACGCTGAAAGCAGCCCATCGTTCGTTTCTCTACCTGAACGCATCTTTTCCCTAATTTAGAATCTCAGTAAACAGAAAAATGATAAAATGTTAATTGTTTTGAAATTGTTGACTTTGCCGGTCTCATTAATTTTATGACATCTTATTATACATATAAAGATCTATTGTGAAATACGACGAATTCACCAAAATCCGGGGAAGTACGGTGAGTTCACAATGTAAAAACCTCACTGGGTAAGCCTTGTAAACAACGGATTCAAAATTTAGTTGAATTCTAGAAATATAAGCTTATTACGATAAAGATACTTAAGGTGAGTCTTTGAGGCTCACTTTCGGTTTTTCGTTACAATTTTATACGATTGCAAAAAAGTGGTTAAAATAAATAAATAGCCCAAAGATCATAATTATTTCATAATTTATGAACACAAATGGAGGAATACACAAAATTTCAGACAAAAAGCATTTTTGGTTTAGGAATAATTCGCTTTTAAACTTTAAAGTGAGACTGAGAGGCTCACGTTAGAGGATTAGGGTTAAGCTATTAAAGACGTCAAATGAGTTTTGGACTAACATTATATTATATCGAATTGCTGTTATTCTAGACATTCCAAAAATCTACATTGAGGCAATTCATGGTTTAGACAGAATGCATAATGTTTTGCATGGATTTCATATTTCATCATTTGCACAAAACTGTTTAACGTCTTCTCGAAATTTAATGATGGGACGGTGTTTTGTTTTGTTTCAGATTGTATTGCACCTTTTGAGACTTGGGCATATGTTCTTGGATGACTTTGGGAAGTAATTGGAATAGTTCCTATTGTTGGAATTTGTGGTTTGAGAACATGGATATTAACAGGAGGCTATTTATTGCCCTTTTTTCTTGGGGTTGTATATATTGGGTAACCCCGTAATTTTCGCTGTGATTTTCATCGTAGTTGCTGCATTTTTCTGATTGTGGTTCTTTTGGTTTTACACAATCCTTGAAAGTATGCAAATCTCCATAAATCACACAAACACTAGGTGTACAATAGTTATCTTTTTGTGTCCTGGCAGTTGTCACTATCGACAGGACCCGTACATTTGTATGGTTTCTCCACAGTAATTCGTCGGTGTAGGATGTACCGCAAGTTATATATGGGATGGATTTCTCCCTTTTCAAGGAGTTGGCTGTTGGGTTCCAACTCAACCCTAAACATGGGCTATGATATATTGGTCTTGTTTTTTATGTTAAAAAAAACATGCCTCACACTGAAGGTTTGGGACCTTTTGTTGACTTTTCCGCTTGAATGTTTTGAGATCCAGCAAGAATACTGAATCTTTTGTTTTCCAATGTTGTTTTCGGTGCCTCTTTCGTTGTCTCTGCTCGCAGGTCACTTTTGGCGGATTTGATTTTCCACTCTTTTCTGGCTTTCTAAACTTACTTACTTACTTAATTAGAACGTAACCGTCTAGACGAATAGGGAATCAGCATCACTGTCCACCTGATCTTCCCAACGCAGTGGAGGTCTCCCCTTTCTCCTGCGTTCAGCGGGTTTCGACAGAAATACTTTCTTGACTTTTCTGGCGTTCGCTTTCTTTGTACAAGAATATAGCGCTCCAAACCAGTGTGCACATTTGTTTTTTGGAGTTTTCATCTCGTGGTATTGCAAATTTTATTTTGGGCTCCAGCTGAGGAAGTATTTGTAGAGGCTGTGCGGTTTGAGAGGAAGAAATTTGGACACTCGGGGAACAAGATCGTGCCCTTGGATCGATCGTGGTGTTTTCTTTACCAGCTTTTGGAGATATTTCATTTATATCAAATGATATGTTTGTATAAAGTCAGAAAATCATCAATATAAATGTCAAGCTTAGAATGGTCAATGTTCTACTTATTCACAATCAAACACTCTTTACACAATTTTTATTCGATTTTGAAGTTGTGTCACATTTTATTTATTTTTTGTTTCACTGCATTTATAAATGCAGAATCTCATTAATTTTTATTTTCTAAAAATTTTTTACAAATCCAAGCATTGTGCGACTGGAGTATATTAATATTTTTGACCACAATGTATGTATGTACATACGGTGCAGTGAAATAACGCCCGTGGAATTAACGCCTTTTTTGGGAAATAACGCCCGCGGGCATTTTTTCCTTTCTTGAAAAAGAAATAGCGCCTGCGAATAAAACGAAATTAAACCCGTGGGTTTTATTTCCATTCAGGAAGGGAAAGAACGCCCGCGCGCCCTATTCGGCGATGTGGGCTTTATTTATCTTTCGAAAAGGGCAATTAACCCCGCAGACGGGGTTTTCTTTAAATATGGTGTATTAGTGGGAAAAGCGCCACAAGCGAAGAGTTGGAATAAAAATCGCGCGATTTTTAATTCCAATTTTTTGTTTTTTTTTTTTTAAATATGGTGTATTATTATTGGAAAAACGCGCCGCCGGCGAAAAATTGGAATAAAAAATCGCGCGATTTCCAATTTTAATTTTTTTTTTTTTTAAATATGGTGTATTAGTATTGGAAAAAGCGCCGCAGGCGAAAAATTGGAATAAAAAATCGCGCGATTTTTAATTCCAATTTTTCGTTTTTTTTTTTTTTAAATATGGTGTATTATTATTGGAAAAAGTGCCGCAGGCGAAAAAGTAGAATAAAAAATCGCGCGATTTTTAATTGCAATTTTTCGTTTTTTTTTTTAATATGGTGTATTATTATTGGAAAAAGCGCCGCAGGCGAATCAAATGAGTAATCCCGAAAATAAGACATGTGACAGAGAAGACATTGATGTATCCGAAATGGATTGTTCTGACTATGAAGAAACGGCGGACAATTTTTGCGAGAGTCAAAGCATGTTGTTGAGTGTTATTTGTTTTACCAAGCCAGGCGATGTTCTCTTAAGCCCATGGAATCACTTTAAATCAGGGATTACCACACTAATACTTTCAAACATTGTGCATGTGTTAAAAGCACAAAAGCTCTTGGTTACACCCAAAAGAAACTCAATCATTGTCGAAAATTAAAATTTTTAAATTGGAAATGGATATTATTTTTATTCTTAACTTCACAAAAAACCACAAACAAAAAAATTAAAATAAAAAATATGAGACGAAATGCAAAATCACGATTCCTAATAAAAATATTACGTAAAAAAATCGAAACAAAAAAACCACCCCCAATACACAGTCATTTACAAGCATTCAGAGACTGCTCGAGCAACACAACCTGCTAGCTCAACAGCTCAATGCTGACTGAACAGAAATTTGCAAAATTTCTTTTCGTGCACGAAGAGTTCTGTAGTGTCGGTGTGCGGCTGTCGGTGTGAAAGCTCTAAAAAGCTTGTACCGCGTGTATAGGCTGTGAAAATGCCTGCTTTAAATTGTGTGTGGATTGCTTTGGAGAGCACAGTAAGGTTGCAATCGTAAATGGCAATAGAAATATTTTGTGCCCGGTTGGTCGTCAAATTGTCGAAAACTCTATATGAGTATTTGTTTAGATTGTGGTCTGAAAGTGCCAATATGTATGTAATGAAGTTTTGTTTATTTTGATTGCGTATTTAAACATTTACTTACTTAGAGACTTTGAAAATTGTTACTAATAAATAATTATAGAAATTTACTGAAGCTTTGTTTATTTTGATTGAGTATTTGAATATTTAGAAGGGGATTTAAAAAAAATTGAAAGAATCGAAAAATTGGAATTAAAAATCGCGCGATTTTTAATTCCAATTTTTCGCCTGCGGCGCTTTTTCCAATAATAATACACCATATTTAAAAAAAAAAAAAAAACAAGTAAGGAAGCCTAAGTTCGAGTGCAATCGAACATTAGATACTCACCTGTATGCTTTCATTGTTTGTTTGCGTTTGTTCGATATAGGGTGTACTTTATATGAAACGAGTTCTGCATAAACAGGGCACAGCCACGCCCATTTTCAAAATTTGTATCAATCATCCAAATAAGCATATAAATATTATTGTTAGTGCAAAATTGCATCCCTCTATGACTTTTAGTTACAAAGACTTCACGTTACAAATTCCGAAAGGGTGTTCCAGAAATATCTTTGTTAAAAAGTAGGCGTGGTCATAAACCGATTTCAATACATTTTTGCGTGTCTATTAACACACGTTATAAAAGTGTATAAACCAAGTTTCGTCATAATATCTCAGTTATTTGTCGAGTAATAGGCTCGTAGATTCCTTTGTATAAAAAGAGGCGGTGCCACGCCCATTTTCCAAACTTTTTTATTTTTTGTTTCCGGTCTATTGTAGAACTCATGTCACAAAATTTCAATGAATTCTCTTTATATTTCACAGAGATATCGCTTAAAATGGTTTTATTAGGTCACTTTATAATACCCATATATAAAAGTGGGCGTGGTCGTCAACCGATTTTGGTAATTTTCTGTCCACACATTTGGCTAAGTAAATATATCACGGGTACCAAATTTCATCGATATATCTTTAACGGTTTCTGAGTTATGGCTTATAAAACTTTCAATATTTGCCCCTTAAAAAGTGGGCGTGGCACCGCCCATTTTCCAAAATTTTTGTATTTTTTGTTTTATGTCCGTAGTTGGACTCCTGCCACAAAATTTCAGTGATAGATCTTTATATTTGACAGAGATATCGCTTAAAATGTTTTTATTAGGCCCCTTTATAGTTCCCATATATAAAAGTGGGCGTGGCCGTCAACCGATTTTGATAATTTTTCGCCAAAACATTTGCCTAAGTAAGCAAATTACGCGTACCAAATTTCATCGATATATCTTCAACGGTTTCTGAGTTATGACATATAAGATTTTCAATGTTTGACCCTTAATAAGTGGGCGTGGCACCGCCCATTTTCCAAAATTTTATCAAATTTCTTCCTAGGGGCCTGAGCTCAACATGTGGGTAAAATTTCATCGCTCCAGCTATATTAGTGACTGAGATACCAAATTTCTGATTTTTTCTATATAGGAAAAGTTGGCGTGGTCATGGTGCGATTTCGTCCATTTTCAATACCAACCGTCCCAGTCTCGATACCAACTTGCATTTCAAATTTCATCAAAATATCTCAATTTTTACGCGAGTTAGATTGCGTCCGGACGGACGGACGGACGGACATGGCTCAATCGATTTCTCTTTTCACCCTGATCATTTTGATATATATAAGTCTATATCTATCTCGATTATTTCATTATGTTACAATCCACCGTTATGAAATCAAAACTATTATACTCTGTGTACTAGTACAGCTGAGTATAAAAACGAAAAATTGGAATTAAAAATCGCGCGTTTTTTTATTCCAATTTTTCGCCTGCGGCGCTTTTTCCAATAATAATACACCATATTTAAAAAAAAAAACGAAAACTTGGAATTAAAAATCGCGCGATTTTTTATTCCAACTTTTCGCCTGCGGCGCTTTTTTCCTAATACACCATATTTAAAAAAAAAACCCGTCTGCGGGCTTAATTGCCCTTCCGAAGGAGAAATAAAGCCCGTGGATCAAACGTAATAACGCCCGCGGGAATTATTTCTTTTTCAAGAAAGGAAAAAAACGCCCGCGGATGTTATTTCCTTTTTTTTTGGGAAATAACGCCCGGGGGCGTTAATTCCACGGGCGTTATTTCACTGCACCTGTACATACATTAGTAATATGAACGATGCCTAAGCTTTTTTTGCAATAATATGATGACATATATATATATGTAGATACCTACATATCGTCATACCATACGAAAACTACCATCATATTTTTTGTGGCTGACGAAAAGTAAAAAGTTCGACTTTTGGCTGACGAAAAGTAACAAGTTCAACTTTTGGCTGACGAAAACTATCAATTTCGTTTAAACAACAACAATTAATGTAAAAACAGTATATAATTACTGATACTTTTCGTCAGCCAAAAGTTGATTTTGTTAATTTTCGTCCGCCAAAAGTGAAATATGTTACTTTTCGTACAGAATTTCCTTTTTGATAGCTTTCGCCAGAAATTTTAAATATGTTAGTTTTCGTATGGTACGACGATATGTACCCTGCAGGAAATGAATCTAACGTAAAAGTAACTTTAAGTTGCTTACAAATCAACTGGTATTGACTATTTACTGTAAATTTTCATATACTCGGACTAACTATTTTTGTTTGGCGATGGCCACAATCCGGTCAACTATGGTTACTTCTGCATGAGATGTCAACCAACTATAATGTAGCTACTTTTCGAACACAAAAAAGTCAATGGCTATTTTCTGACTACATCTAAACCAGATAGTAGCTAGTTAGTTTGACATTACTTAGAAATTAGTAAAAAAGGTTTACAATTCAACACATAATTTAACTTTTCACGCGGCCGGTTGAAAATTAAATTTTGTTTGGCTTCATCAAACAGCTGATTGCTGTCATTGCCAGTGTGGCCAGGTTAGCCTTTTCGAGGCTAGAGCTAACCTTTTTTTTGTCCTTTAGCCTCATAATTTTCGGTTTAGCTTCGTGACTTTTTTAGCCTTTTTTTACTAAAATGTTAATTTTACTAATTTGTACAACAAGAACTTTCAGTAATTCATATGAACGTACATCCCTCATGATATAGATTTTTTAATTTATGAGTCTTACAACTACCACTTAGTAATGCAGATGTTGAAAGAATTTTTAGTGCCATGCACATTTTAAAAACTAAGCTAAGGAATAGATTAAAAATTAAAATGCTTAATTCACTGCTTATTATTAGATGTTCATTAAAACGTGTATCCAAATGTTGTGATGATTTTGAAATTACTGATGATGTCATCATAATTTATACGAAGAGCTTCTTCTGATTCATCAGACAAAGAAGATATTATTTAATTTATTAGTCTTTGGGAACTTTTATACTATTTACATATACGTATTTATTTAAAAAAAAAAAGTCATTAACTAGTCGAGAAAATGTGCCTGATATGTGTTCAAACAAGAATAGTCCCTTTAAGTTACGTTTATAATTATACTCAGCTGTACTAGTACACAGAGTAGTATAGTTTTGATTTCCTAACGGTGGATTGTAACAGAATGAAATAATCGAGATAGATATAGACTTATATATATTAAAATGATCAGGGTGAAAAGAGAAATCGATTGAGCCATGTCCGTCCGTCTGTCCGTCTGCCCGTCTGTCCGTCTGTGAGCACGATAACTCGCGCAAAAATTGAGATATTTTGATGAAATTTGAAATGTAAGTTGGTATCAAGACAGGAACGGATGGTATTGAAAATGGGCGAAATCGGACCATGACCACGCCCACCTCCCCTATATAGTAAAAATCGGAAATTTTGTATCTCAGTCACTAATAGAGCTAGTGATAAAATTTTACACACGTATTGAGCTCAGGGCCTTATGAAGAAATATGGTGAAATTTTGGAAAATGGGCGGTGCCACGCCCACTTATTAAGGGTCAAACCTTGAAAGTTTTATATGTCATAACTCAGAAAGCATTGAAGATATATCGATGAAATTTGGTACGCGTGATTTACTTACTTAGGCAAACGTTTGGACGGAAAATAGTTAAAATCGGTTTACGGCCACGCCCACTTTTATATATTAATACACATAAAGTGACCTTTTAAAAACATTTTAAGCCATATCTCTGTCAAATATAAAGATCTATCATTGAAATTTTGTCGCATGAGTCCAACTATGGACATAAAACAAAAAACACAAAAATTTTGGAAAATGGGCGGTGCCACGCCCACTTATTAAGGGGCAAACATTGAAAGTTTTATGAGTCATAACTCAGAAACCGTTGAAGACATATCGATGAAATTCGGTACGCGTAATATAATTACTTAGTCAAATGTTTGGACAAAAAATTTCCAAAATCGGTTGAGGGCCACGCCCACTTTTATATATGGGTATTATAAAGTGACCTAATAAAAGCATTTTAAGCGATATCTCTGTCAAATATAAAGATATATCATTGAAATTTTATGGAAGGTGTCCAACTATGGACGTAAAACAAAAAATACAAAAATTTTGGAAAATGGGCGTGGCACCGCCTCCTTTTAGAAGCAGGAATATACGAGATTTCTGAGCCCATAACTCGACAAATAATCGATATATTATGACGAAACTTGGTCTATACACTTTCACTACTTGTAGTAATACATGTTCAAAATTTTAGCGAAATCGGTTGACGACCACGCCCACTTTTATATATGGGTATCATAAAGTGGCCTAATAAAAACATTTTAAGCGATATCTTTGTCAAATATAAAGATAATTCATTGAAATTTTGTGGCATGAGTTCTACAATAGATCGGAACCAAAAAATAGAAAAATTTCGGAAAATGGGCGTGGCACCGCCTCTTTTCAGACAAAGGAATCAACGAGATTTCGGAGCCCATAACTCGACAAATAATTGAGATATTATGACGAAACTTGGTTTGTACACTTTTATAACTTGTGTTAATAGACACGCAAAAATTTATTGAAATCGGTTTATGACCACGCCTACTTTTTAACAAAGATATTTCTGGAACACCCTTTGGGAATTTGTATCGTGACATCTTTGCAATTAGAAGTCATAAAGGAATGAAATTTTGCACAAAGAATAATATTCATATGCTTAGTTGGATGATTGATAAAAATGTTGAAAATGGGCGTGGCTACGCCCACTTTATGCGGCACTCGCTTTATATAAAATACACCCTATATCGAACAAACGCAAACAAACAATGAAAGCTTACAGCTGAGTATCTAATGTTCGATTCCACTCGAACTTAGGCTTCCTTACTTGTTTTTATATGGAAATGAACAAAACCAAATAAAAAAAATTCTTTAAAATCCTTTAAAAGAAATTGCTGATTTTTTAGCTTCTTTTTTTTAATTTCAGCCTTTTCTAACTTTTTTTGCCAATCTACAGTGGCGTAGCTAGAGAATTTTTCGGGGGGGGGGGGGGTCACAGCCAATGTAAAAAAATGTACCAAAATTAAAATTACCAAAAAAAAAAACTACAATTTTTTTCACAAATGATAAAAATCGCTAGCTTAGAATGCAAATTGTGTAAGTCCTTTTTTAAAACTTTGTAGGAGACAAAAAACAAAAAAGAAAAAAAAATTCGAAATGAAAAAAAATTTCTGTTCATATAAATATTTTGGACTTACACAATTTTTTTCGCTTTTTGGACTTACACAATTTGCGTATCACTGAATAACAACGAGTAGAAATATGACAAGTATCTCAGACTTGTTTAGCGCGGTGCGTATTTGATTTTTCTAGCGTTCTACATAAAAATACACTTTTTCATAAAAGTGGACTTACACAGTTTGCACTCTAAGCTAGCGAAATGTAATTTTTTCAGACTATAATTTAACATTTTAGTACACAAATATCGCTTATAATACATATATCAAACTCATAAGGCCCTTGGCCACTTAAAATCTGGAATGTTAAGAAGTGTATACATATCGCTAGCTTAGAGTGCAAACTGTGTAAGTCCATTTTTATGAAAAAGTATTTTTAAGTGTAGAAAGCTAGAAAAATTAAATACGCACCACGCTAAACAAGTCTGTGATACTTGTCATATTTCTATTCGTTGTTATTCAGTGATACGCAAATTGTGTAAGTCCAAAAAGAGAAGAAAATTGTGTAAGTCCAAAATTTTTATATGAACAGAAATTTTTTTTTTCATTTTGAAATTTTTTTATTTTGTGTTTTTTGTCTCTCCTACAAAGTTTGAAAAATGGACTTACACAATTTGCACTCTAAGCTAGCGATATGTGTGAGTGTCGGGTGATTGACGCAAATATCTAAAAGATTTGATTCTCATCAACGCGAGCCCGAACAAGAACGTGTAGCACGACGACTGCCGATTGCACTAACACACACAAAAAAACTCACATATACACACTGCTTGACATGCCAGATTTTCAGTTGCCAAGGGCCTTTAACTATACTTCAAAAGTAAGTCTCATATTCTCCTCTGGAAACCTACGCGCATAGGTACATTTTCAAGTTTTATGCGCCCAAAATTGAATTTTGTAAAATTGTTACAATTACAGAAAAAAAAATATACCCACATATTGGAAATAGAATGGGGAGCAATAATTCATCGCATTTTTCCCGACCCCATACTCTGCACTTGCCCCAGATGGTCGTAACTTAGCATATCTGAAGTTAATTTTTTTGTTTTTTTCTTACATATTTTTAAGTGCTAGTTTCAGCTTGAATATTTATTATTTAAAGCATTTCATTTAAGTAATCGTGATGAATCCTAAAGGTTCAAGTAATTATTAACACTTTTCAATAATATCCTTGGTTTCCAATAATTCTAAGTTATAAGCTTTTAAAGTTGGGATATTTAAAAAAAAGTTATCACTCTTTTTAACACGCTTTTATTAGTTTCACCTGTATGTATGTATGTATGTATGTATGTATGTATGTATGTATGTATGTATGTAACTTCATCCCATCCTAAAAGTTGTAAACATTTAACTAAATTATTAATATCTTTCAAACATTCACTTTTTTGTGTTCTCTTTATTATTTCTATTCTCCTCCGGATTCGAAACATGACATCAACAGCCCAACGGCATCATATAGTAGGACATTCAACATTATATTTTATGCTTCATTGCGGCTTTTATGTTACCTTTCTTCAAAATAGCCTCTATGAATTTCAATTCACTCCCGTATACAGGCCAATAAGTAACAAGCTTGCAGGGTACGGAAAAACTCACTCACGAACGCTCAAAAATACATTCTACTCAAATCACAAACAAATGTTCAAAGAAAAACGTATAACCACTCAAATAGCGAGCGAACTAACGCACAACAGCCAGCGATCGCTCATAGCGATGGCGATAAACTCAATGCATAAATTCACTCAAAAAAAATGAAGCTTGTAGCTTTCTGTTTTGGGTTTGTTGTATTTGCAATGAAATCAGCCGCATGTACAATGCACATACATACATACGTATGCAGAGCAAGAACTGGTTTTGTGTTTTGTGTAACAACATTCTGTTTTGTCATTGTTGTGTTTGCAATAAAAACAATCGCATGTACATACATATGTATGCAAAGCAAGAACTGGTTTTGTTTGTAATTCATTTAATAGTAAGTTCTGAATCAACGAAAAGGAACCCTAATTACATTTTTATACAATGTTTTGTAAACGTGAGGTGAAAAAAATTTCTCTAAAAAAAAAAAATAAAAAATAAAAATAAAAAAAATAAAAAAAAAATGCGCCACTCGGGACTCGAACCTGAGCTCCTTGGTCCGTAGGCAGCATACCTCACCATTACGCTACAAACGTATTCGGAGCTTTATTGTCTAAATTCGAATTTATTCAATCAGGTTTCTTTTTTTTTGTTCTTTTCAAATGCTTCACCTCAACTTCTCTTCACTTTCTGATTGTGAAATATAACAAAACGTTTGGGAAATTTTGTATTTCCAAACTAGTTTGGAAAACCTTGAATAAAAGGGTTTGGAAAATATTGCATAATAAGCTAGTTTACTTCACTGCATATTGGGACTTTTGGTAGAAGTTATAAATACATACATATGTATGTAGATCTATTTCGGAGAACACCACATCCCATCAGACTTCTTTTTACTTTTATTCTTGCGTCCGCATAAAACATCCTTTAATGAAAAATTTCACTAAAAATTCAAAAATAAATAATAGCTTAAAAAACTAAAAAACACGCTTTAATATTAAAAATCGTACTAAAAATTGAGAAATAATTTAATTAGAAACAAAATGATGAACGAAAATATAAGTATTTAAGGAAAAGCGTGGGGCTGCTCAATAATATTTGAACATGAAAATATTCGATTCGTACAACTAGTACAAAAATATACCTAGTTGCGAAATTAAAGAGTACGATATATGAAATCTCAAAAAAGTCAAAATAAAATTATTAGTACAAAAACACCGATTTTAAATATTTTTTGACATACTGAGCACCCCACGCTTTTCCTTAAATACTTATATTTTCGTTCATCATTTTGTTTCTAATTAAATTATTTCTCAATTTTTAGTACGATTTTTAATATTAAAGCGTGTTTTTTAGTTTTTTAAGCTATTATTTATTCATGTTAAAAATTGGTTTTGTTACGTTGCGCTGTCAGACTCAGTCAAATTAACCCTCGGACATGATATCTAGTACAATTAGTAGTTAGCCGACAAAAAATTACGTCGCACAAAGCCGCACTTCACTACTAGATACAGGGTTTTTCATATGTACCTACAATAATTTTCTTTTTGTGCTTTATATTTAATTTTAATGTTTATAGTTCTAACGCATATCTTGGTTAATGTAGGTGATGCTCGAAAGTAACCCAGATATTTAGCAGCGATTATTGTTAACTTTTTAGGCAGTATTTTTAGTATTTCCAATTTTTCAAAGTTAAGGAAGTACTTATCATAAAAAGGGGCTAAGAATTATAAATCTACATTTTTTAGAAGATTTTTGAGTATGCAATTTTGCAGCTCATTCAATTGTAATATAATAACATGCAACATTCAACTTTTTGAAAAATTTCATTGGCTTTTCGGAAATTTTAATTGGAACGGTCTCACGTACATATAACGCAAACACCCTACAGAAAAAAATTACTAAAATCGACGGAAATTTTTACAGCATTGAGAATAGCACTTTTTACACTAAAATTGGTTGGCTACATAACAGTACACTTAAAAATCTCCTAAAAATCTTCTATAAATTCTGGCCGCGCTTTGAAATTTTTAATCCACTTTTAGAAATTTCTACGATTTTTCGGATTTTTCCATAAGCTAAGAAATCCTGCTTAAGGCGATTTTTATTGAAAAATTGTTTACATTTTTAAACGAAAATAAGAGGGTCAAATTTTCGACAGAACTGTTTGAAATAAATTTAAAAACTCTGGCGGATGATTTTTTTTTAAGTAACTGTATATATTTTTCAATAAAATCGACTTTTAACTAGAGCCCTAGATATCCGGGTATCGATCAATTCGATCTGATCGTTGAATATAGTCGGACGAACGCATGCCCGACGATTGGAACTTAAGTGTGCTCTGCCCAATACACAAAAAAGGAGATTCCACAATACGCGCCAATTATCGTGGGATAAGCCTCCTGAATATCTCATATAAGGTCTTAGCAAGTGTATTGTGCGAAAGATTGAAGCCCACCGTCAACAAGCTGATTGCACCTTATCAGTGTGGCTTCAAACCTCGTAAATCTACCATCGACCAGATCTTCACAATACGCCAAATCCTGGAAAAAACTCATGAAAAAGGAACCGACACACACCATCTCTTTGTCGATTTTAAAGCCGCTTTTGATAGCACGAATAGGAATTGCCTATATGCCGCAATGTCTGAATTTGGTTTCCCTGCAAAACTTATACCGCTATGCCAAATGACGTTGACTAACACCACCAGCTCCGTCAGAATTGGGAAGGACCTCTCCGAACCGTTCGAGACCAAACGAGGTTTCAGACAAGGTGACTCCCTTTCGTGTGACTTCTTCAATTTGATGCTGGAAAAGATAATGCGAGCTGCATAACTTAACCATACAGGAAGCATTCTATACCACAAGAGTGTGCAACTGCTGGCGTACGCCGATGACATCGACATCATTGGCACTAACACGCGCGCCGTATGTTCTGCCTTCTCCAAGCTGGATAAAGAGGCTAAGAAAATGGGCTTGGCGGTCAACGAGGACAAGACGAAGTACCTTCTGTCAACACACAAAGAAACAGCACGCCTTGGCAGCCACGTCACTGTTGATAGCTACAAATTCGAAACAGTTAAGGACTTCGTCTATTTGGGAACCAGCATTAACACCAAAAATAATGTCAGCACTGAAATCCAAGGAAGAATCACTCTTGCCAATAAATGCTACTTTGGACTAAGTAGGATATTGAAAAGTAAAGTCCTCTCTCGACGAACCAAAATCACACTCTACAAGACACTCATCGTGCCAGTCCTCATGTATGGCGCAGAAGCATGGACTATATCAAAAGCAGATGAGATGGCGCTTGGAGTATTCGAGAGGAAAGTTCTTCGGAGGATTTATGGACCTTTGCGCGTTAGCGAGGGCGAGTATCGACGGAGATTTAACGACGAGCTGTATGAGCTGTACGCAGACATCGACATTGTTCAGCGAATAAAGATCCAGCGACTGCGCTGGGCAGGTCATGTCGTGAGAATGGACGAAGGTGCTCCAGCCAAGAAATATTTTTATCGAAACCCGCAGACCGCAGAAGAAAAGGGAGGCCTCCACTGCGTTGGGAAGATCAGGTGGACAGTGATGCTGACTCCCTAGGTATTCCCAAGTGGCGCCATGCTGCGCGAAACAGAAATAGCTGGCGCGCTTTATTGAACTCGGCCAGAATCGTCTAGACGGTTACGTGCCAATTAAGTAGTAAGTAAGTAATGGGTACAAATACATCAAAGTTTTATGTCGTTTGCTGTTTAAATGGAGAAGTTATATGCCAAAATATCCATATCTGAACAATCGGTTATATGGGAGCTATATGTTATAGTGGTCCGATTCGGCCGTTACCGAAAAATGATTATCTTCTCCTAAACGGACACCCACATACTGAATTTCAAGCAGATATCTCCAAAACCGAGGGAATAGACAGACGGACATGGCTTAATCGACTCAGCTCATGATCCTGATCATATTGATATATATATGTTAATTGGGAGTCTGCCACGCCTCCTTCTGGTACTTTCATTATACTCATGAAAGGTATAAAAAATGGCATGTGGGTGTCTTTTTATGGAAAGCTGATCATTTGTCGTAATCAGACCATTAGAACATATAGCTCCCATGCCAGGGCCGTGGCCAGAAATTTTTCTCGGGGGAGAGGGTTTGCTTTTTTTTAACCTATTTCGTGCACTAAAAATTATAAAAAATTATTTTTTTAAATTTTTACAGTAGGTACTATATAAGCGAAAATGGTAATTTTTTATACAATATGTAGTGCGCACTCACCAGAATATATTAAGTACTAGCTATACCCAGCCAAGCTTTATATTGGCCCACTTCCTACTATAGGGATTAGAAGCGAAAAGAGGCACACTTAAAAAATAATCGATGTAACTGACCCCTCTTTTTCTCATTTCTCTCATCTATTTGATAATAATTCAATTCATATCCTTATCCCTTTCTTCTTCATACTAGTCTCCCACTCTTGCATTTTCGTTTGCTTTTCCTTCTCTTTTTCCTGTCCCTTTTCCTTTCCTTTTCCCTAGGGAACCACTTTTCCACTTCCACTTTTCATTTGGTACCAGTAGTGCTTAGAGACATTCCGGGGACCCGGCCTAGGAATAACAATAAATAGATTTCTATGTAGATGCCCTGCTCAAAAATTTTCATTTGATACCAATATCACTCAGCAATATTCCGGAGTCATCCGGATCCACGTTTTAACCCATATCTTCGGACCCTACCTAGAAATCATAATCAGTACAGTTCTGTGTAAAATCCCCTCTCAATACTTTTCATTTGAACCACTACCGTCCAAAATTTTGTCTATTTTCAAATGTTTTGGTACTTATTTTTGGTCCTAAACTATACAGAATTCGCATTTACACTACTATCACATTTCAAGTCTAGCTGATTTTATCTCATCTTTTGTTGAACTTACCTCTTTCCTTAAATTCGCCGTTCACTTTAATGTCAATTGACTTAAAGTAATCCCGAACGTTGTTGCATTGTTCGCGTGTATTTAAAACTTTGCTAGTCGAATATCGTTGCGAGCGGCGTTGATAGTGTGCGTGAGGGCCACGGTGGCCGTTGATATTATCTGCATTGGCCGGTGATAATGCTAAGAAACTGCTGGTCACCAGAATGGCGAAGAAAACTTGTAAGAGCGGGATAATGTGAGTGCACCGGCGTCGTTTGCTGGTTGGTTGGTTTGTGAAAAAACCCGTTATTGTTGTGGATGCTTTTGTTGTTTTCGCTGTTCTTGCTTTAGCGTAACAATTTCCAACTTTGGCAAGGTTTGCCATTCTGTTCTGCGGTATTTCTGAGGTTACACTTGTGGATCTGTGTATGTGCGTTTAGACCGTGATTTGCTTTTCCTATCCACGCGTGGGAGAGCTTCCCTGCAAAAATCATTGGATTATATGATCCATTTTGTGGTAGGTTGGAGTACTTGCAAAGTGATCATAAACATAGTCCCAAGCAGCGTTGCCACTTTGGTTACTTTTTACCAAAGTCGGTTACAATATTTTCGTTTGGTTACTTTCGGCCGATTTTGGTTACCTTCAAGGTCCATGTATGGAGCACACCACTGTTAAATTCAATTTTTAGGAATACGATTTTAATTTTTCCAAACTATAAAATATTTATTATCCAAATTGTTTTGTTGCATTTTTTTTTAATCAAATTCCAAATAATTTATTGTTGGGGGTTAATGGAAAAAAATTCAACAACTATTTCCAGCGAATGTTGAGTGTAAAGCTGTTTCAGGAAAATGAAGATGGTAGAAGTGGGAAAAATTCAACAGCTTTCACAGAGTCTCTGTGGTCGAGCGTGTAAAAGCATTCGCACATTGCGGCTGAAGATGGAATGTATCACGGGTTCTATCCTCGGGAGGAGCATCCACTTCCGAAAAGGGTGCTAATGATCGAAAATGGTTTTTCGTGAAATACTCAACCGTGTTTTTAAATGTTGATAGAACGCTACGACGGGGCGATATTTCGCTCGATATATTGTTTTGCTTTCACATAAATAGCCCTAATGTTAATGGGACATATGCCTATATTATTAATTTATTTTGGTTACTTGTTTCTAGTTTTGGTTACTTTTTATTTTGTATTTTATTTATTTATTTATTTATTTTATTGAGTCTACTGATTAATAAATCTTACAGACTAGACAGTATAACATATTTATATAAGGGTATGAATTTCTGAAACGGATCACTTAAAATTGTAAAAATTCAATTTTAATCAATAGTGGTATTATCGAGTAGCTACTGGCAATACAAACACATGCCTATCCTTACTTTTTTTTAAGCGTTTATCCTGTTTTATCGCCAATTGAAATTGTATGTCCTTTTTGTTTCAAAATGGAATATGTCGGGATATACTGAACCGATTTTGATAATTGAAAGACCAATTTCCTCGTCTTTAAAACCTCTACAAGACTACATTTTTTATTTTTAAAAAATTTAATTTTGATTGTATATATTTCTTAACTTTTTGCGAAAACCGTGCAAAAAAAATGAGGCAATGCATCTTTTTGCACACAAAAAAAGCAACATATGTAAAAATATGTTCTCTAAGATATTCCGTTGAGAAAAAAACTGGCCCGGCCAGATATTTTAATTTGAACACCACCTCCTCTAAATTAAAAAAAAAGTATAATTCATTTATTGAACAAGTTTTAGAGTAGTGAACCACTTAAAATAGTCAACTCAACATCTAGGAATGTGTTTTTTGGTATTAGAGGTAATTTTAAGTTGAATGTGTGGGGTATTTTATAAAAAGCATATGAACTGTAGGAGTTACTTAGTTAAGTAATTACTTTCAATTATTTGTTAAATATTTTATCTTTTATTCTTTGAAATTTATGATTATGAAAAAAAGTAAAATTTGTTTTATCAGATTTTCAATTTTCTACAAAATAACATTAAATTTCAATTTATAAATAAAATAAAATAAAATATATGTACAATACATATTGGCGATCCTGCGAACTAATTATTTGAACGAATATATGTATATTAATTTCTTGCGTCGACTAATATTTGAAATCGTCAACTACGACACAACAATTAAAAGTTTGAACATTTTAACGGAATCTTGATAAATCCGAATTTAATTACATATATTAAACAATGCATAAACCGCAACGGCAATTAATCTAAATACCTAAACAACAATCAATGATTGCAATTATCCGAAACTAAAAATTCAAAGTATAGATTGAAAATTTTAGCCACAACTTTTTCTGCAATTGGCATATCTCCAACAACAACAGCTACAGCAGCAAATAATTCGTAATCGCATTTAATTTGTCAATAAAGCTGTAACAACAACTACATCAACAAATATTCATCTAACAGCAATAATAACGACCGATTTAACAACAACGAGCAATCGAACTTATAACTACTACAACGAAAAGCAACATCAATTTCGTTTCAACAATCTTTAGCGATATCACAACCATCTACTTTATCTACATTTTGATCAAAAAATTATTATCAACATCACCATCAGAATCTTCCTTTTATTTCGTTAGCTCCAACATTCTTTTTGGTGAGCTGTATTATTTCTATGTATACTTTTATATACATATATAACAGAAATTATTATCATTAATATTTTAACAAATTAACTATTTATATTATTGAAGTTAACTACTTAGGCGGCGATACAGAGTTTTTATGCAGAGTGAAATTTGATGCAACGGAAGTTGCCCCCGGAAATAGCAGCCATTTTAGTTGATTTTTAATTTTTAAAAAAATCAACCTTGATATCGCGTGGTGTTTCGAACTCAAAACCCCTCCCTTCCCGACCAGACACAAAACCTCTGCGCCACCACACCACTTGCGTTGAATATGTCAAATGCTGCACTTAAATTGAACTAACAAGTACAACTCACTCACGTATGTACATATACGTGTAAGTACATAACAGCGCTGTGGTGAAATAAGCGTAGTGAGAATGTTAATAACACAAGCAGAAATTAAAGTACACCGTTTGACACAACTCGCGTAACTAGCGCAGTAGCTCAGCTGTAAGATGCTTGGCTTCAAATTTAAGTGAAGGTGGTTCAAGTCCAGGTCGAGCCAATTTTTTTGTTCCTTTTTTTTCTATTAAATAATTTTCTTTATAATTTTTTATTAAATAAAAGTTCCACCCGAATATCGGGAATTACAAACTAGTTAATTATTAAAATAAAAACGACCAAACAACCAATATAAAAACCAATCGGATGAGCCTGCCGATAAACAAAATCTAATAACAAGAACAAGCATTGCCTTTTCTATAAATAGAATTTGTACAAACAAAAACACACAACCACATGTATGTACATGCGATAGTTTTCATTGCAATATCCCTGCAAAAAAATGTGCGATTATTCCCGATATATATAGATTTGTCCCGGATTGATTTCTTTCGGGAACAATCGGTCCACAATTAGTCCCCGATTATTCCCGAACGGGTATAAATGTAGACTAACTGTGGACCAATTGTTCCCGAACGGGTATAAATCTAGATTGATGTAGAAATTTTACAAAAATATTCAATGTAGGTATGTATTGAAAAAACAATAGGTAAAACTAATTGAACATGCTTTCTTTTAATAACAATGATGAATAATAATTTTGACAAAATTTTACCAAAAATATCCATTGAAAAATCAATTACGATTATACACTGAAAATGACTATTTAAAAAATTTTAATTTATTGAATAGATTCTTTTACAAAAGTAAAACTTATTGTATAATCTTTATTTAAATAGGCATGAACATTTATAATTTTTAAAGATTGTTATAAACAAGTAAGGAAGCCTAACTTCGAGTGGAATCGAACATTTGATACTCAGCTGTATGTTTTCATTGTTTGTTTGCGTTTGATGGAAACACGGTGTATTTTATATAAAGCGAGTGCTGCATAAAGTGGGCGTAGCCACGCCCATTTTCAACATTTTTATCAATCATCCAACTAAGCATATGAATATTATTCTTTGTGCAAAATTTCATTCCTTTATGACTTCTAATTGCAAAGATGTCACGATACAAATTCCCAAAGGGTGTTCCAGAAATATCTTTGTTAAAAAGTAGGCGTGGTCATAAACCGATTTGAATTAATTTTTGCGTGTCTATTAACACAAGTTATAGAAGTGTATAAACCAAGTTTCATCATAATATCTCAATTATTTGTCGAGTTATGGGCTCCGAAATTTCGTATATTCCTTTGTCTGAAAAGAGGCGGTGCCACGCCCATTTTCCACATTTTTCTATTTTTTGTTTCCGGTCTATTGTGGAACTCATTTCACAAAATTTGAATGAATTATCTTTATATTTGACAAAGATATCGCTTAAAATATTTTTATTAGGCCCCTTTATAGTTCCCATATATAAAAGTGGGCGTGGTCGCCAACCGATTTCGCTAAAATTTTAAACATCTATTACCACAACTAATAAAAGTGTACACACCAAGTTTCGTCATTATATTTAAATTATTTGTCGAGTTATGGGCTCAGAAATCTCGTATATTCCTGCTTCTAAAAAGAGGCGGTGCCACGCCCATTTTCCAAAATTTTTGTGCTTTTCGTTTTATATCCGCAGTTGGACTCCTGCCATAAAATTTCAATGATATACCTTTATATTTGACAGAGATATCGCTTAAAATGTGTTTATTAGGCCACCTTATAATACCCATATATAAAAGTGGGCGTGGTCGTTAACCGATTTTGGCAATTTTTCGTCTAAACATTTGCCTAAGTAAGTATATCAGGCCTACCAAATTTCATCGATATATCTTCAACGGTTTCTGAGTTATGACATATAAAACTTTCAATGTTTGGCCCTTAATAAGTGGGCGTGGCACCGCCCATTTTTCAAAAGCTCACCAAATTTCTTCATAAGGGCCTGAGCTCCACACGTGGGTGAAATTTTATCACTCTAGCTCTATTAGTGACTGAGATACAAAATTTCCGATTTTGACTATATAGGGGAAGTGGGCGTGGTCATGGTCCGATTTCGCCCATTTTCAATACCATCCGTTCCAGTCTTGATACCAACTTGCATTCCAAATTTCATCAAAATATTTCAATTTTTGCGCGAGTTATCGTGCGTACAGACAGACAGACGGACGGACAGACGGACGGACATGGCTCAATCGATTTCTTTTTTCACCCTGATCAATTTGATATATATAAGTCAATATCTATCTCGATTATTTTATGGTGTTACAATCCACCGTTATGTGATTAAAACTATAATACTCTGTGTACTAGTACAGCTGAGTATAAAAATAGCCTTGGCTAGCAACTTTGAAAAATTCCTCACATATCTTTTACACTCGCATAATGCATTCTGAAAACAATAAATATTTGGAGAAAATACTTAATTTTTTTAAAAGATTTCACTACAAGATTATACAATTTATAATTTTTAGACATTTTCATAAAAAATAGCCTTGGCTTACAACTTTGGATGAAAGCGATTAATCATTTGTACCCGTTCGAGATAAAAGAGATTGATCTACATTTGTACCCGTTCGGTATGTTAGTGATTAATCTACATTTGTACCCGTTCGGGTATACAAGTTGAACAATTAGTCTCTTCATAGGACATGCTCGAACAAATGCGATCAATTCGCTCCATATAAAGGGATGTAAAATTGTATTAGTCGCATTCTCCCTTACGATTGATCCCGGACACGTCCCGGACTAATCGCATTTTTTCAGGGATGTATTTTCAAATTCGCTTCTCATATGATATGTATATGAAACTTGTTACTTGTTGCTTTCGAGCCAATATAAATTGAAAACACAATTATTTGAAATATTGAACAAGATGTAAGAAGTTAACTTCTATCACGTGTACTATGCTACACGCGGGTTTTTTTATTGTTCACTCCTTTTCCAATTTATTTGTATATTTATTTTCATATTAATCATGAATCGTTCACCCATACGTACACGAACATATACATCCACAGATCCACAACAAGAAAATCAAAATCAGTTTGTAGATTTAAATAATACACAAACTATAAGTTCAAATCAATTATTTCAAAATGAACATATTAATAGATCTAAATCCTTAAAATAGTGATGGGCGAGTCCGAGATGTTTAGACAATCGAGAGAATCGCCATCGTTGCAAAATCACAATCGAGTCAAAAGTTGACTCGCTCCTCGACTACACAATCGAGATGTTTTTGCGATTGTTCCGAGTCGGCGAGTCGGAGGTTGTTTCGATGACATCTCGACTACACAAGCGAGATGTTTTTGCGATTGTTCCGAGTCGGCGAGTCGTAGGTTGTTTCGATGACATCTCGACTACACAAGCGAGATGTTTTTGCGATTGTTCCGAGTCGGCGGGCCGGCTGTTGTTTTGATGATATGTTTTAGTTGATAAAATAAACTGAATGAGGTTTGTTGATAAAGAAAGTAGGATTTTTAATGGAAGTGAGGCAAATACATAAATAAATTAACCAAATTGAAAAATATGCTATACATAGACGCTGCATTATTGCAATCACAACTAAACATAATAATAATAATTAATTATTTAAACATTAATAAATTTTCTGAAGTGAGACGCTTATGAAACAAATGAATTTTACGAGTACCAACAACGGCAATAGATTTGTACCACTCTGTATGTTTTGTAAAGCAATTTTAATATTCAAGCGGCAACAATTATTATGTATTTTTTGCAGCGAGTGCGAGATGTTGTAGGGTTGCTTTGAAAACGAGAGGAATCATTGACGAGTCCGAGATGTTTTAGCGATTGTTTCGACTGACGGCCATTTACGACTTGACTCGAACACGAATGAAAACCATCGAGAGCATTCGAGATGTTTCAACAATCGAGAGAATCGAATAAAACATCTCGGACTCGCCCATCACTACCTTAAAACTTCCCCAATTCTGGGAAGAATGTCCTCAAACGTGGTTTCTTTTAGTTGAAGGACAATTTGAAATTAATCAGATTTTTGATGATAATCTGAAATTTCAAAATATACTTATTTCGCTCCAACGTGATACAATTTCAAAAATTTTAGATGTAATTAATCCTCCACCTTTACTTAACAAATATGAAACTATCAAAAAAACTTAATGTGAAAGATATTCCCTTAGTGAAGAAAAGAGATTAGAACAATTATTTTCTAATACTGAATTAGGTGATCATTCTCCGTCAGAACTTTTTCGACATATGAAATCTCTTACAGGTTCAAATTCAAATTCACTTAACTTCTAGTAATAATCAAAATATAGATGAAATTATTATTTTAGCTGACAAACTTTTTGATATTCTTAATAAACCTCAATCTTCTAAATCAGCTTTTATAGCTAGTGTTGAAAATAATGTACTTTCTGAATGTGTTAAAAATTTAACAGATTTAACTACTGTCATTTTCCAAAATTTAAATAACATAACATCTGATATTAATGAATTAAAATTACGATGAAGATCTAGAGAAAGAAATAATTCAAGGTTTAGAAGATTTTCAAGATCTCGAAGTAACAATAATAATAATTATGATCAAATTTGTTGGTATCATAAGAAATTTAAACATAATGCCAACAAATGCATTCCACCTTGCAATTTTAACAAAAATAATATTCAATCTAATTCAAGTAATTTAAACTAAAGCGTTCCATTATGATGGTGGCTGATAATGGAAACAATGTAAAACCCTCTCGCCGCCTCTTTATTTCTGATAAATTGAATAATTTAAATTTTTTAATTGACACTGGTGCAATAGTTTCAGTTGTTCCTTTTTCCAAATTAAAATCGTATACAAGAAGTTCTGATCTTAATTTAACGGCAGCTAACGGTTCTTCTATCAAAACTTTTGGAACGAAACTTTTGAAACTTAATTTAGGATTAAGACGTGATTTCGAATTTCCTTTTATATTAGCTGATATTTCAACTCCCATCATTGGGAAAAATTCGGTATATTAGTTGATATTAAAAATAGAGAAATAATAGATTCAACTACTAAATTAAAAGTCTCTGGATCTTCAGGTTATTGTGATATATTCTCACTTAAGATATCATTTACTGAAAATAAGTTTACTAAAATTCTTGATGAATTCCCTTCTATTACCTGTGAACCAGATTACACTAAATCAGTGCAACATCAAACAGTTCACAGGATTGAAACAAAAGGAATTTTACCTTTCTCAAAACCTAGACGTCTTGATCCAATTAAATTAAAAATAGCAAAAACGGAATTTGAATATTTAGTTAAAACTGGAATATGTAGACCTTCTAATTCTCACATTGCTTCCCTCTACATTTGGTTCCAAAAAAAGATCCAAATGATTGGAGACCTTGTGGAGACTATAGAAGACTCAATTTTATAACTATACCAGACCGTTATCCTTTACCTCATATTCATGATTTAACAATTGACTTAAAGAATAAAACACATATTTTCCAAAATTGATTTAGTCCGTGCTTATCACCAAATACCAATGGCCGAAGAAGACATTCATAAAACTGCAATAACCACACCTTTTGGAATGTTTGAATTTATTCGTATGCCTTTTGGTTTACGTAACAGTGCACAAACATTTCAAAGATTTATAAACGAAGTATTTTCAGGTCTAGAATTTGTTTTTGTCTATATTGATGACATTCTTGTGCAAGTGATAATGAAGAGCAACATATAGAACATTTAAAATCCGTATTTAAAAGACTTCAAAAATAAAATGCATTTTTGGTACAAATAAATTAGACTTCCTCAGTTATGAAATTTCATGTGATGGAATTAAACCTTCTTCCGAACGAGTTGAAGCAATCATTAATTTTGAAAAACCACTTTCAATCCAAAAATTGCAAAAGTTTCTAGGCATGATTAATTATTACCATAGATATATTAAAATGTTAGCAACAGAACTATGCCCGTTACATGAAATGTTAACATTTACTATTAAACATAAACTTAAAGAACTTAATTGGTCTGAGAAATCAACTAATGCTTTTGAAAATGTTAAAAAACTTTTTGCCCAAAAAACATCACTTGCAGTAGATGCATCAAATGTAGCAATTGGTGCAGTTTTACAACAAATTAGTAATAATACTTCAGAACCACTTGCATATTTTTCACGCAAATTATCTACTACAGAAAGCAAATATTCTACTTTTGACAGAGAACTTTTGGCAATATACAATTCAATTAAACATTTTCTTGAAGGCCGAAAATTTACTGTATTCACAGATCATAAACCTTTAACACAAATTCTTAATTCAAAAACAGATAAATCACCTCGACAAATTAGACATCTCGAATATATTGCACAATTCACAAGTGACATTCAATACATTTCTGGCAAAGATAATATAGTTGCTGATACTCTTTCACGAATTCCAGATATAAACACAATTTCGTCTCAAGATATACATTTACAAACATTATATGAAGAACAACAAAAAGATAAAATTTTACATGAAATTATTTCTAACAAAAATTCTAAAAATAATTTAAAACAAATAAATATACCAGTCCTTAATCTTAACATTTGGTGTGACATTACTCAACAACCTTTTAGACCATTTGTTCCAAATTCAATGAGGAGAATTATTTTTGATAAAATTCATTCATTATCACATCCAAGTTTTCGAACAACTAGACGTTTAATTCAATCAAAATATTATTGGCCTAATATGCGTAAAGAAATTAACAATTGGACTTCAACTTGTATCAGTTGTCAAAAATCTAAAATTTCGAAACATACAAAATCTATCGTAGAAAAAATTAGTATACCTAATGGGCGATTTGAACATATACATATGGACCTTGTTGGCCCATTACCTATGTCAAGAGAAAATCGTTTCATTTTAACTATAATTGATAGAAATACACGCTGGCCAGAAGCTTATCCAATTAAAGATATTTCTGCTTCTACAATTGCAACAACTTTTGTTCAAAATTATATTCATCGTTTTGGCATTCCACTTAAAATAACTGTAGATCAAGGATCTCAGTTCACATCAAAATTATTCACTGAATTAACTAAATTGATAGGATCACATAAAATTCATACTTCTCCTTATCATCCTCAATCAAATGGAATGATTGAAAGGTTTCACAGAACTTTGAAAACTGCTATTACAGCTTCAGGAGATTCCGTACACTGGTCTGATATTCTTCCTTGGATTCTACTAGGACTTCGTACTTCTATTAAGGAAGATTTGAAATTCTGTCCTGCAGAATTAGTATATGGGCAAACTCTTAGATTACCAGGCGAATTAGTTATTTCAAATAACAATAATAACAATGAAAATGATAATTCAATTGAGATGATTACTAAATTAAGAGAATATTTTTCACATATCAGATCGAAATACATTTACACTTTCTAATAACAAAAAGAAAATAACATTCAATATTAATTAATATACTTTTTATTGGAGGGGGAGCATATGTAGGAGTTACTTTGTTAAGTAATTACTTTCAATTATTTGTTAAATATTTTATCTTTTATTCTTTGAAATTTATGATTATCAAAAAAGTAAAATTAGTTTTATCAGATTTTCAATTTTCTACCAAATAACATTAACTTTCAATTTATAAATAAAATAAAATAAAATATATGTACAATACATGAACTATGTAGTGTGTATATTAGCGACAATTACAAACTAGAATCACGGTTTTTTTTTTAACAGAAGTGTAATTATTTCTCGACCGTGCATAAGACACTGTCTTCAGAGAATTTGAAATTTGTCAGATCAAGAATGCCCACTTTAAGTTGAAAATGTAGCCATATCAAATTAAAATTTCTCAACGTCAAATCGAGAATGCCTACTTTAGGCTGACAATGTAGCCACACCAGAGTAAAATTTCTGAACGTCAGATCAACAATGCCAACTTTAAATTGACAATGTAGCCATGCCAAATTAGAAATGTTGATGTTGTAATGAAATTGCTTATATTGTTAAGTTATTTTTAACTACGAACTATTCCTAAATTGACCATTTTACTTTTAAACCAACTGAAAAATATTTACTTTAACTATAAAAAAGTGTGATTCAACAAGAAATTATTCGACATTAAAAAACGTAACATTGTCACCGTTGGGAGTTATTTTTACAATTGCCTTTTTCCCTCAGTGTACCTATTTTATCATCAACACTCGCAAGTACAATTCTTTATACATACATATTTGTATGCTTCTTCACCTTCACTGCTTGCTCTATGCCAGGGATAGGCGCCGCAAGGCACATAACCGCAGCAGAGGGGCGATCATGGGCTTTCGTGGGCACTGCATAATTTCCGGGGAAAGGGGAGCTAAGGCGATATCGAAGTTGATGTACACTCCGCCTTAAAGTGCAGACCATTGTGTATGTAGAACAGTGACTTGACTCTGGGATGTGCGTCATAGAGGTCGAACAGCTGTGCTCAGCTGATTTTGAAGTTGGTGTTATGGCCCAATGACGATCGTGAATGCAATATAAGTTGCTCTTCTTCTTTCTGTTTTGTAGGTTGTTGATATTACATTCTTGCACATGTTATTCGTGGAATAGCTGGCGTTTACGCTCTCTCCGGGAATTGTGTTTTAGCAACTCAGCCTTAATTTCTTTTCGGAATTATGAATTGTTTTTTTCAGTTCCCAATTCCGGAATTGCGTTTCTGTCTTGACTGCTACGACCATGTCATTATGGTCCCTTTTCTTACAACAACCACATCCGGCCGCCATACCAATCTGTCCCCGATTTTGACATTTGCCGATAACATATCGTCTTTTTATACTCAGCTGTACTAGTACACAGAGTATTATAGTTTTAATCACAAAACGGTGGATTGTAACAGAATGAAATAATCGAGATAGATATAGACTTATATATATCAAAACGATCAGGGTGAAAAGAGAAATCGATTGAGCCATGTCCGTCCGTCCGTCCGTCCGTCTGTCCGTCCGTCCGTCTGTAAACACTCTAACTCGCGCAAAAATTGAGATATTTTGATGAAATTTGAAATGCAAGTTGGTATCGACACTGGGACGGTTGGTATTGAAAATGGGCGAAATCGGACCATGACCACGCCCACTTTTCCTATATAGAAAAAATCGGAAATTTGGTATCTCAGCCACTAATATACCTAGAGTGCTAAAATTTTACCCACGTGTTGAGCTCAGGCCCCTAAGAAGAAATTTGATGGAATTTTGGAAAATGGGCGGTGCCACAACCACTTATTAAGGAGCAAACATTGAAGGCTTTATTATGAGTCATAACTCAGAAACTGTTGAAGATATATCGATGAAATTTGGTACGCGTGATATACTTACTTAGGCAAATGTTTGGACGAAAAATTGTCAAAAGCGGTTGACGACCACGCCCACTTTTATATATGGGTATTATAAAGTGACCTAATAAAAACATTTTAAGCGATATCTTTGTCAAATATAAAGATAATTTATTTAAATTTTGTGGCAAGAGTTCCACTATAAACCGGAAACAAAAAATAGACAAATTTTGAAAAATGGGCGTGGCACCGCCTCTTTTTAGACAAAGGAATATACGTGATTTCTTAGCCTATAACTCGACAAATAATTGAGATATTATGACGAAACTTGGTTTATACACTTTTATAACTTGTGTTAATAGACATGCAAAAATTTATTGAAATCGGTTTATGACCACGCCTACTTTTTAACAAAGATATTTCTGGAACACCGTTTGGGAATTTGTAACGTGACATCTTTGTAACTAGAAGTCATAAGGAAATGAAACTTTGCACAAAGAATAATATTCATATGCTTAGTTGGATGACTGATAAAAATTTTGAAAATGGGCGCGGCTACGCCCACTTTATGCATCACTTGCTTTATGTAAAGTACCTACACCGTGTTTCCATCAAACGCAAACAAACAATGAAAGCATACAGCTAAGTATCTAATGTTCGATTCCACTCGAACTTAGGCTTCCTTACATGTTTTTGTCGATTTTCGATGAGCTGTGGGACTTGTATATTTTGACAATGGTGTAGACATTGGTGACTTATCTGTAACCTTATAAAACAGCTGATTGAAACAACCTTACGACAATCTGTGTTACTAGTCTTTGGTGCTTTATAGTAATTCTGTAGCTGTATCGTTAACTTAGGCACTCTGCACACGGAGCGTACTGCTTTAGACGCGTATTAGATACTACAGACGAAAGCTGTACGCTTTGCTGTCGCGCACGTATATTTCAATTGAGGGCTGCACACGAGTCGTCAGCTTCATGCATTCGTCAAATTCGTGTGCTGGCTACGCTTAGAAAACAGGAAGAAGATGTTTGTTTGCATTTTTCCACTTGGTGGAATTTATGAAAGCAGTAAAATTTGTGTAAACAAGTAAGGAAGCCTAAGTTCGAGTGGAATCGAACATTAGATACTCAGCTGTATGTTTTCATTGTTTGTTTGCGTTTGGTGGAAACACGGTGTATTTTATATAAAGCGAGTGCTGCATAAAGTGGGCGTAGCCACGCCCATTTTCAACATTTTTATCAATCATCCAACTAAGCATATGAATATTATTCTTTGTGCAAAATTTCATTCCTTTATGACTTCTAATTGCAAAGATGTCACGATACAAATTCCCAAAGGGTGTTCCAGAAATATCTTTGTTAAAAAGTAGGCGTGGTCATAAACCGATTTGAATTAATTTTTGCGTGTCTATTAACACAAGTTATAGAAGTGTATAAACCAAGTTTCATCATAATATCTCAATTATTTGTCGAGTTATGGGCTCCGAAATTTCGTATATTCCTTTGTCTGAAAAGAGGCGGTGCCACGCCCATTTTCCACATTTTTCTATTTTTTGTTTCCGGTCTATTGTGGAACTCATTTCACAAAATTTGAATGAATTATCTTTATATTTGACAAAGATATCGCTTAAAATATTTTTATTAGGCCCCTTTATAGTTCCCATATATAAAAGTGGGCGTGGTCGCCAACCGATTTCGCTAAAATTTTAAACATCTATTACCACAACTAATAAAAGTGTACACACCAAGTTTCGTCATTATATTTAAATTATTTGTCGAGTTATGGGCTCAGAAATCTCGTATATTCCTGCTTCTAAAAAGAGGCGGTGCCACGCCCATTTTCCAACATTTTTGTGCTTTTCGTTTTATATCCGCAGTTGGACTCCTGCCATAAAATTTCAATGATATACCTTTATATTTGACAGAGATATCGCTTAAAATGTGTTTATTAGGCCACTTTATAATACCCATATGTAAAAGTGGGCGTGGTCGTTAACCGATTTTGGCAATTTTTCGTCTAAACATTTGCCTAAGTAAGTATATCAGGCCTACCAAATTTCATCGATATATCTTCAACGGTTTCTGAGTTATGACATATAAAACTTTCAATGTTTGGCCCTTAGTAAGTGGGCGTGGCACCGCCCATTTTTCAAAATCTCACCAATTTTCTTCATAAGGGCCTGAGCTCCACACGTGGGTGAAATTTTATCACTCTAGCTCTATTAGTGACTGAGATACAAAATTTCCGATTTTTACTATATAGGGGAAGTGAGCGTGGTCATGGTCCGATTTCGCCCATTTTCAATACCATCCGTTCCAGTCTTGATACCAACTTGCATTCCAAATTTCATCAAAATATTTCAATTTTTGCGCGAGTTATCGTGCGTACAGACAGACAGACGGACGGACAGACGGACGGACATGGCTCAATCGATTTCTTTTTTCACCCTGATCAATTTGATATATATAAGTCAATATCTATCTCGATTATTTTATGGTGTTACAATCCACCGTTATGTGATTAAAACTATAATACTCTGTGTACTAGTACAGCTGAGTATAAAAATCGGAAAAAATGAGTGTATAATGAAAGAAAATGGAAGATTCCGTAAAAATTTTCATCTTTTCTATTTAAAGCTTCGAAATTTAAAGCAAAT
Source organism: Urophora cardui (assembly GCA_960531455.1). NCBI lineage: Eukaryota > Metazoa > Arthropoda > Insecta > Diptera > Tephritidae > Urophora > Urophora cardui. The sequence continues at coordinate 83,968,282 of OY482673.1, forward strand.
ACCGTATTATTAATTTGTTTGTTTGTTTTGTGCAGCGAAGTTTCATGTCGCTTCGTGTGCAGATCTTGAGGCGTAGAGAAATCGACGCTACATGAAATGTCTCGTACGCGTCTATGACGATACGCCTCGTGTGCAGAGTGCCTAACAGACCAATTAGATTTTGGTGAGCAACCCTAAATCCGTAAACAGCTGACACTTGTGAAAGCACTTATAGCCTCTGCCTCGACAAGTGTCAGCTGTTTACAGATTTACGGCACCACTACCAGCTCACATGGATAGCGATAAAGTAAAATAATAAGGTTAGGCACTCTGCACACGAGGCGTATCGTCATAGACGCGTACGAGACATTTCATGTAGCGTCGATTTCTCTACGCCTCAAGATCTGCACACGCAGCGACATGAAACTTCGCTGCACAAAACAAACAAACAAATTAATAATACGGTATTTGCTTTAAATTTCGAAGCTTTAAATAGAAAAGATACAAAATTTTACGGAATCTTCCAATTTCTTTAATTATACACTAATTTTTTCCGATTTTTTACACAAATTTTACTGCTTTCATAAATTCCACCAAGTGGAAAAATGTAAACAAACATCTTCTTCTTCCTCTTTTCTAAGCGTAGTACGCCTAGCTACCAGCACTGCTTTACGCCAAGCGACATGTAGCCAGCATACTTTGACGAATGCATGAAGCTGACGACTCGTGTGCAGCCCTCAATTGAAATATACGTGCGCGACATCAAAGCGTACAGCTTTCGTCTGTAGTATCTAATACGCGTCTAAAGCAGTACGCTCCGTGTGGAGATTGCCTTAACGATACAGAAATACTTATAAGTGACGAATGTCTGAACCTTTAAGTGATGTTCATCGCACAGCGCGTACTAGTGATGTGCCGAGTACCACCTATCTCGAGTACTTACTCGAATACCTCTGAAGTATTCGAGTACTCGAGTAAGCAAAATTCGGTATTCGGATACTTATAATCGAGTACTGATCTCGAGTACTCGGATCCGAGTAAGGATCGATGATTCGAATCATTCCTTCCCCCACGGTCACTTATTTATATAGAAGAGAAACTGTTATCGAAATGCAATTCCTCCCTAGCACTCAGTACTCCCTCCCTATGGGACAACACGAGTATGAGAGCCTATACACACTTGCGACTCAATCGATTTAGTCGGGCTTTGATTTGCATGGGAATGTATGGAAGCATTCACACTACATTCAATTAGCCATGGGTAGTGACGCAATTTTTTTGGCGCTGATACAATAACACCAGCGCCAACCGTGGCGCCGCGCACGGTTCTGGCGAAATAACACCTTTAGCGCAATTGCCATGGAATAATCGATAAATAACACTTGTTCGCTTCTTACTGTCTACTATACCCGTTTTATTTCTTTTGGCGCAATTCTGCTTACATACACGCTGGCAGAATAATTGTGCCACAATTAAATTTAATTTTAAAAATAATTTGCGTATATTTGTGAAAATATGCTGGCATCTCGTTTTTCGGCATCTTCATTATGAAATACGAGGGTCGGCTCCACCCTGTTAAAAAGAAAGATTCCGGGTCCGGGCGCATTATATCGAAATTTCCCCTTACCATTTACCATGCGTAACAAAAATATACTATATGCTAATAAATATTTTATTTAATTTATTTTGTATTATATTTTTCTCTCCTATTCACAGATAATGTCAATTTTGTCTTCTTTATTTGTGAAAGTAAAATATCAATACCCTTTCGTATTAGCGATGGTTCGGTATTGGCGTTAGCATACATAATTGTGACGGTGTCATATACGCTGTGCTGTTATTGGCTTTGTGGTGGTGCCATTTTACACTAGCGCTATATTGGTGCTGGTGTTAGCGCACGAAATTGAGTCAGTGTTAAAGTGCAGACATTGGTGACTTATCTGTAACCTTATAAAACAGCTGATTTAACCAACCTTACGACAAGCTGTGTTACTAGTCATTGGTGCCTTATCGTAATTCTGTAGCTGTATCCTTAACTTACAGACCAATTGGATTTTGGTTAGCAACCCTAAATCCGTAAACAGCTGACACTTGTGAAAGCAGATATAGGAAGGTAGGCGCATTAGCGACTGCAGAAACTTCTTTTTTTATTTACAAAGGTAGATTATAATATCAAAATCAAAACGAATTCACATCATGGCCAATAGTAATGGGCGAGTCCCAAGCGAATTCAGATTTTTACAAGGAGAAATATTATTTTGATATTACAATCTTCCAATTACAATAACAAAATAAATGGGAAATTTCTTAATTCGCCTATGCGCCTACCTTCCAAGATCTGCCTCGACAAGTGTCAGCTGTTTACAGATTTACGGCAACACTAACAGCTCACATGGATAGCGATAAATTTACAATAAGGTTAACGATACTGAAATACTTACAAGTCACCAATGTCTGAACCTTTATGTTGCCATAGCGCATCATTGAGTTGGCGCTATATTGAGTTGGCGCATTTTCCAAATCGGGGTTAGCGCAATAACACCAGGGTTGGCATGGCGCAAATGCGCGGCGCAGCGCAGTGTTACCCATGCCTACATTCAATTAGTCGAACAACTGAAACAGTTGGATTTGCAGCCCGATTCCATTCCAACTGAAACAGTCGGCCAACTGCTTGATCAGCAAGGCGCCCTTCTACGTATTCACACTACAGACAATTTAGTCGAACGACTACAACAACAACAGTGATATTCGTAGTGGAAAGAGTTGCCATGCTGAAAGCACTACTTTTATTTCACTTTTGGTAAATTGCAGAGATTGAATATTTCAATTAATATTTTCAAAATGTTTAAAAAAAAAACAAAAGGTTCGTTTCTTATTAACTAGTTATAGACAAGAATTATCTAACTAAGGATATTTACTTCCGTTTTCATGTGTTTCTTGATATTGTTCTCTTAAAATATGTCATAAATCGCATAGAATTACAACAAAAAAATATTTTTTCAATTCGTCTTGTTGGCATTCTACGTGAACCTTCCTGGAATAATTCTTGGTTATGGATAGTTAGCCAAGTTTTTCTTGGCTAAGCGTTTCTTGATTTAAAAAATTAGCAGAAGAGTACAGAATAAGTATCATAGAGAGCTCCAAATTTCAGCTAGTAAATTTTTCACTAGCTCGATTAATTGCTGTCAAAGTAGAAAACAGCTGTTTAAAAAAATAAACCAACGAATATATTTATATATATTTATATATACATACAGCAACACTGGCAGCATCATAGGCAAAATTATATCGCTCCGTGTTTTTTATTGTAAATTTGCGTTTCTACTCGATTTTTTAATCGGGTTTTTCATAAAATCGGTGCCGAGACTTGGGAAGCGATTTCCCTCCGACGAAATTGTGAAAAAAAACCCAAAAGATAAGTATTTTATAACTATTTAGTTTTAATAAATACTTGTGGATATATACATACATATATAAATAAATACGTACGTACATATATACTGAAACTTTTTGTCCCGTGCAGAGTTGCATCTGAAGTGCTGTACCGGCAGGTGGCGCTGTCAAATCCGTTCGACGGTCGGATCAGCTGGCGTGACATAAATAAAATAAAAAAAAATAAAAAAAAAAATAAAAATAAATAAATAATATAAAACAAACCAAAATAATATAAATTAAAATAAAATACATGAGTGATACAGGCACTCACTCTAACATTAACAGATTTAGAAACAATGGGTATTTCACGCTGAGGTGCAGTACCAATGAAACCAACCTAAAGGTACCTACAGATAAAACAGACGAACAAAGAGCTCGATCCTGCTCTCCCGCTATTCCAGGAAATATTCCGCAATTTCCTCTACCTCAATCCTTAGGGAATTCAAATAACGCAACAGCTGCATCTAACTCAAAAACGAGTAGTGAAATGCAAAAAAGTGGGCGAAAATGTTCAAATCGGAATGGACCGCTATATATCAGTAGTTAAAAGAAAGCGGTCCCCGGAAAAAAGTGGTAAACCTAATAAAGTTTTAAAAAATTCCACGGCGAAAGAACCACCAAATGATGCACCCCAAATAGCGTTAGCCAATAACAAATTTAGCATCCTTGCGCAAAAGAATGATAAGACTGCGGAAATACCGCAAACAAAATCCAAACCTCCACCAATCTACCTGAGAGAACCAAGTTCTGGCTTACTTGTAAACAAATTGATAGCGTTGATAGGGGAAAAGAATTTCCACATTGTACCAATTAAAAAGGGAAATATCCAGGAAGCCAAATCCAAACGTACGGCGAGGAATACTTCGGTAAAGTAACCAACCACTTTGAAAAAAACAAAAAGTCTTTCTATACATTCCAGCTGAAGAGTAGCCGCGGTTTGTCTGTTGTGTTGAAAGGAATACAAAGTTCCGTAAGTCCAACTGAAATTGAGAATGCTCTAAAAGAAGAAGGGTTTAAAGTACGATATGTACATAATATAAAAAACAAATCGAACATACCACAGCCAATGTTTCGAGTAGAAATAGATGCAGAGTTCCAACTCTTAAAGAAGGGTACCTACTGCACCGTCGTATCTCGGTGGAAGAACCACACAAACGGGTGGGCCCTGTACAATGCCACAACTGTCAGGAGTTTGGGCACACTAAGCGGTACTGTACCTTGCCTAGTGTTTGCGTTATCTGTGGGGATTTACATACCTACAAGGATTGTGTTAAACCGAGAGACAATTCACAATTAAAGAAATGTAGCAATTGCGGAGAAAATCACACGGCAAATTACAGAGGCTGTTCGGTGTATACTTCCTTAAAGAAAACCACTAGCGCCGCCTTGACTCCAAAGAACCAACTAATTCCAAAACCCCAAAATATTCCAAATACGGTCAATAACAATGTTCGTCAGAATCATTTCAGGACATATTCCCAAGCCCTCAAAAGTATAGAGGAGCCTGAAACTCAGGAGACACCCACTCCATCTGCAAACTTGGAAAAAACCTTAAACAGTTTTGTGCAAATGATGCAAGATCACATGAAATCAATGCAAAATATGATGCAAGAATTAATTAGGAACCAAAACCTCCTATTACAAACAATCTTAACAAGACCATGAATTCACTCAATATAGGTTTTTGGAAAGCTAACGGCCTAAGCCAACACCGGAATGAACTCCAAATATTTCTAGAAAGACAGCAGATAGACACAATGCTAATCTCTGAAACTCATTTGACGGCCTTTAATAATTTTAGCATTGACGGCTTTGCGTTCTACGACACCAATCACCCCGAAGATAAAGCTAGAGGTGGAACCGGAATACTTATTAGAAAACGGATTAAGCATCATCTACTGGGAGATTATTGCAGGAATTATATACACTCAACATCAGTGCACGTAGAAGATAGCTCTGGTGGGCTCACTGTAACTGCAATATACTGTCCTCCCCGTTTCAATATAACAGAATCCACATTTAGCGAATTCTTTACCAAGTTGGGCCTACGGTTTCTTGCAGCAGATGATTATAACGCTAAACATACATTATGGGGTTCCAGATTGATAACACCAAAGGGAAGAAACCTATTCAAAGCAATTCTAAGCAATGACCTAGACATTATTTCCACTGGTCAGCCAACATATTGGCCTACTGATATAAGCAAAACTGCCGAATTAATAGATTTTGGTGTAACTCGTGGAATCGAAAGAGAATTAATCAAGATAAAATCGGCTTTCGATATATCATCTGATCACTCTCCTTGTGTCACCACTATTTATATAGTCCCATCTTTCAACGAATTGAATTCGAGCTTAGCCAATAAATTTACAAACTGGCTTAAGTACAAAAAATTTATCAGTTCTCATACCAACATAAATTCAAGCAAATACTTTTTGGTTGCTTGTTTTTCCGACAGGGTAGGAATATGATGTATTGTGGAACGATCCTCCGTCATCCCTTGTCAAGTTTGGTTTGTAGACAAACCGGTTTCGGCTAATATGCGCCATCTTCAGTGTCTTTTTTCGTTCTGAGTTATTTTGTGTAAGTTCGATAGTACTTATAGTAACTAACTTCCATCGTTTGGTCACGTACTTCGTGTTCGTCTGATGTGTTCGTGTGTTCACACAGTGTTCGTGTGTTCACACAGTGTTCGTGTGTTCACACAGTGTATTGTGACACAGTAATACACAATAAATCTAGCCATCCTCAACAACACAAGAATGCCGCTTTCAGACATTTATTAACACGACTTGAACGGACCCCGTTAGAAAAGGAAGCTTACAACAAGGAACTCAGCTCAATATACACAATCGCGGAGAACAACGGATATCAAAAAAGTTTGGTGAAGAAAATACAGAAAAACATAACTTCAAGGAAATCGGAAAACAAAGAAAAGGTAGAGAAGAAATGGGCAGTCTTATCATATACCGGAGCAACATCTTACAAGTTGGCTAAAGTTTTCCAAAAATATAACATTAATGCAGCATTTAAAACGAGGAACAGCATGGAAAAACTTCTACGAAACAACATTAACAAGGAAGACCCCTTTGACAAACAAGGCGTATACAAATTGACTTGCGAATGCCAAAATAGCTATATAGGACAAACAGGACGCCAAATCAAGACGAGATATCGAGAACACGCAAGAGATTACAATAAGAAAATAAGGAAATCATCAACGACAGTGGAATCAAATTTCGCCAAACACATGGCAGAAAACAAATGTACACCCATGAAAATAGGAAAAACAGCTAAAATTCTCCACATACAACACAAGGGAAAACGACTTAACGTATTAGAAAATATGGAGATATACAAACAGAAGACATTCGTAGGTAAAATAATAAATGAACAAATAAACACCGCATCAGATACATTATTTGAACCGCTTAAACTATTATACCGAAAAGAGGACAGAAAACCTAAAACCGACATAAACAAAACAACACACAAGAGGACAATAACGGACTTTTACCTGCCTGTTTAATGAGGATACAAAACTAGATTTACATACCTAAACGCACAGACTCGCACGCACACACGCATGCACGTCGCCCTAACGCACGAATGCACGAACACATCACACGAACACGAAGTACGTGACCAAACGATGGAAGTTAGTTACTATAAGTACTATCGAACTTACACAAAATAACTCAGAACGAAAAAAGACACTGAAGATGGCGCATATTAGCCGAAACCGGTTTGTCTACAAACCAAACTTGACAAGGGATGACGGAGGATCGTTCCACAATACATCATAAATTCAAGCCTTAAATTAGCAGCCGAAGTAGACTCCGCGATTACTGACTTCACAAATGTACTTCAAGTAGCAGCAAAGGTATCAACGCGCCCACAGCCTAACACTACCCAGAGGAGTATTCCTAATTATTTCAAAGGAAACGATATCACCGATCTCATTCACAAAAAAGGCAAATTAGGAAAGACTGGCAGAGGTTACGTTCTCCAACTTTGAAATACGAACTGAAAAAATGCACGAAGGAGCTCTAGATGCTATTGCAGGATAGAAAAGAAGCAGATTTCCAAAACAGAATTAAATCCTTGACAGCCACATCTTATACAGACTACTCATTGTGGCGGTCACTGAAAACTTTCAAAAGGCCAGTTTTGCAGGATCCTCCAGTACGAATCGAAAACGGTGACTTTGCTCCAAGCGACCAGGAAAAATGAACCGCATTTGCAGCCCACCTTTCGCGGGTATTTACTCCTAATCCAAGGAGCAATTTCCTCCCAGAACATGCCCTTCGCTTACCAACAGTCTCTCTCCAATTCAATATAAATGACCTGAATAATGTTATCTGTAACGACATCCAGAAAAATAAGGCACCCGGACACGACAGAATAACCGGTGAAATGGTAAAACAACTCCCTCCAGTTGCTACCAAGTTATTATTATACGTTTTCAATAGCCTCCTGCGACTAAACTACTTTCCTGGATCTTGGAAACTTTCCGAAATCATTATGATTCCAAAACCAGGGAAAAACCCAACCCTGTTAAACTCTTACAGACCAATTAGCTTAATTTCAATATTTTCCAAACTATTCGAAAAGTTGTTGCTGAAAAAAATGCAGCCCATCCTAGACACACGCGGGACAATACCAAGCCACCAATTTGGTTTTAGGGAGAAAGACGGTACGATAGAGCAAGTGCATAGAATAGTAACTCAAATACGGTCGGCTCTTGAAACCAAAAAGTATTGCACTGCACTCTTCCTAGACGTAGCACAAGCTTTCGACAAGGTATGGCTAGAAGGACTATTATTTAAAATAAGACGTACACTTCCGTACAATATATGCCTTATTTAAGAGAACTTTCTAACGGGAAGAAAGTTTCGAGTAAGGCAAAAAAGTTATACCACTGAAAGCTATCCAATCTTCGCCGGAGTTCCACAAGGTAGTGTTTTGGGACCCATTCTATATTTAATATTCACAAGTGACTTGCCCACCAATGAAAATCTCGTTAGTTCAACATTTGCGGACGACACAGCAATACTTAGTGTGCACTCAAATCGCTCAACGGCTGCCAGACGGTTGCAAAGCCATCTAAGAATTGTAGAACAATGGCTTTCAGATTGGAGAATTAAAGTCAATGAATCTAAGTGTGTACAAGTCACTTTTACTCTAAAAAAAGATACCTGCCCCTCTGTCTCAATTAATGGCAAAATAGTAACCCAAAAAGATTACGTCACCTATCTTGGTGTTACGTTAGACAGAAGGCTTACTTGGAAATATCATATTGATAATAAGATAATGCAAGCAAAGCTGAAAATAAGCAATTTACAATGGATCATTCATCCAAAATCTAAATTAAGCCCAGACAACAAAATACTTTTATTTAATATGGTGATAAAACCATCCTGGATATATGGAATACAGCTTTGGGGTTCAGCATCCAAATCCAGTCTAGAAAGAATACAAAGGCTACAATCTAAGATTGGAGAATTAAAGTCAATGAATCTAAGTGTGTACAAGTCACTTTTACTCTAAAAAAAGATACCTGCCCCTCTGTCTCAATTAATGGCAAAATAGTAACCCAAAAAGATTACGTCACCTATCTTGGTGTTACGTTAGACAGAAGGCTTACTTGGAAATATCATATTGATAATAAGATAATGCAAGCAAAGCTGAAAATAAGCAATTTACAATGGATCATTCATCCAAAATCTAAATTAAGCCCAGACAACAAAAAACTTTTATTTAATATGGTGATAAAACCATCCTGGATATATGGAATACAGCTTTGGGGTTCAGCATCCAAATCCAGTCTAGAAAGAATACAAAGACTACAATCTAAGATATTAAGAACAATATGCCGGGCGCCCTGGTACGTGAAAAATTCCGCTATACATAGGGATCTAAAGATTAACACAGTTGTTGAAGAAGTAAGAAATATACAAACTAACTATGCCACAAGACTAGGCAATCATCCAAACATACTGGCTAAAAGTCTGTTAGACTAGCTAAATTGTGACCAAGGCTAGAGCCACTAAAATTAAAACTTCGAAGAGCGTAAAACCCCTAAATTACAAAAAGCAGCTTACTGAAAATCCTTCCATTCAGAAAGCTACAACAGTATTTACTAATACACATGTATAACATATGTATGATTGTGTTCCGGACGAGCCTATCCCATTAGGCCGTAAAAATTCCCAAGTTCATACACGCAGCTTATTGGAATTCCTTCCAATACGAAACTTTAACAGCACTACCTAATGCAACACACGATTGTGTGATCGATAAGCCTGTCCTGTCAGGCCGTACGAACTTTTAATACTATACAATCAGCTGCTTGGAATTCCACTCCATTCCGACGGCAAAAAGACATCCATAAATAATGTAAATGAATAACATAATGAACGAATATGAAATAAAATTACATAAATACATACATATGAACATACTCAAAGAAAAACAAAAATATTCCATACACATAATAAATGTATTCATAAGTACTAGAGTGCTGCCTACTGTCGAAATTCGACAGTTTTCTAGATGTTTTCTTATGACTAAGGTGCAACTATAGTTTTTGTATAATTGTTTGTTGTTATTGTCACTGTTACTATTTTATTGTTGTTGTTTTTGTTGTTGTCGTTACTCGTCTTCACAATTCTCCTACATATATACTTCTATCTTTCTATTTCTTCTCTTTTCTTTCCTCAATTTCTTTCCTACTTATTCTTTCTTATCCTTCTTATTAATTGACTTTGTGCTTATGTTGTAGTGCTTTTGCTACTTTTTTATGTTTCTACTTCTTTGAAACTACACACCACTTCCAGCCAAACATGTTCACAATTGCATGGTAAGTTTGGTGAACACGCATAAAATCACCTATGCATGGGCATCTGTTGTGCTCAAAAGCATGCAACAACAGCCACACGGCAATTTTTCAACGACGATTGTGGACGTATTTTCCAACCAATTTTCATTAAAATTGGCGCAGTTCTATTTGAGAGCAATACCTTTCTAATGATGTTCTTCATTTTAAAATCGGTTCAGTAGTTTCGAAGGAGAAGATGGAACAACATTTATGTTAGCGTATTAATAATATAAAATAATAGAAAATACCTCAATGAACTTTCTTAAAATAACTGTGAAAACCCGTATTGTTGTTGTTGTCGTTGCTACTTTTCCTCTTAATTCCTCTACGTAAATGAATTTTCTTAAAATAACGGTAAAAAACCTTACTGTCGTTGTTATCGTTGTTTCTAGTCTTCCTAATTGCTTCTTTCTATTTCTCGACGTTCCTTTTCCCCCTTTCTTTCCTACTTTTTCTTTTTTATTCTACTTATTCCGTCTATTTCTTTTTGTTATAGTGCTTCTTCTCATTGTCACTGCAAATATGTTGTTGTTGTTGTTTGTAGATATTGTTTTTGTTTGTAGATGTTTTTGTTGCTGTTATATTTGGTGTGGTGTTGTTGTTGTTACTCGTCCTACTTATTCATCTAACTACATACATACATAGATACATATGTACAATATATATATATATATATATATAATTGTCTTATTTTATTTCTACTTTATTTATTATTTCTTATCCTACTTATTCCTTGCCATTATGTTTTTGTTGTAGTGCTTTTGCTACCTTTTTACGTTTCTACTTCTTTGAAACTACACACCACATCCAGCCAAACATGTTCAGAATTGCATGGTAAGTTGGGTGAAAACGCACAATGCCAGGTACATATGCTTGCGCATTGAGACAGCTCTGTTGTGTTCAAATGCATGCAACAACAACCAGACGGGAATTTTCCAACGACGATTGTGGGCGCATTTTCCAACCAATTTTAATGAAAATTGGTGCCGTTCTATTTGAGAGCAATACTTTCTAATGGTGTGCTTAGTTTTAAAATCGGTTCACTAGATTCGACGGAGAAGAAGGAACAAAATTTATGTTAGCGTATTAATAATATAGATTCATTTTATGTCAAATAAAATTGCTTTTCATCCAAATGTTATTTGAAGCAGTGGCAACGAATAACGTCATTGTATACTAGGTTAAGATTTTATAAAAATTGTCAGATTCTCAAAGAATGATACAATAAAACTATTTGCGAAAAAAAAATAAAACAAAAAAAAAACAATAATATATTTGATTTTATTGCTTTTGTACTTTGGTGAATTTTTAAAATAGAAATAATGAAAATGAAATTGCATGGAAATTACACTGGATCACAAAATGAAACTGTCTGTACTTTGGACGTGACTATCCTATCTATATGTAAAATCGGTCGCTGATTCCGAAAATCGGCTTCATTTTTAATTCTATGGGAAGGTTTTTGAGATATCGGCAATTTACCGTTATTTGGCCAATGGCTCCACTTAATCCTGTATACGCAGTGAGCTCTCTTCCTTGGGGTAACACCAAACAAAAAAGGAAATTTAATTTTCTTTCGTTTGGTGTTTCTCCAAGAAAGACAGCTTACTGCGTTAAATAGATATACAGGATTAAGTGGAGCCATCGGCCAAATAACGGTAAATTGCCGATATCTCAAAAACCTTCCCATAGAATTAATAAATAATAGCTTAAAAAAACTAAAAAACACGCTTTAATCTTAAAAATCGTACTAAAAATTGAGAAATAATTTAATTAGGAACAAAATGATGAACGAAAATATAAGTATTTAAGGAAAAGCGTGGGGGTGCTCAGTATGTCAAAACATATTTAAAATCGCTGTTTTTTTACTAATATTTTTATTTTGACTTTTTTGAGATTTCATATAACGTACTCTTTAATTTCGCAACTAGGTATTTATATTTTTGTACTAGTTGTACGAATCGAATATTTTCATGTTCAAATATTATTGAGAACCCCCACGCTTTTCCTTAAATACTTATATTTTCGTTCATCATTTTGTTTCTAATTAAATTATTTCTCAATTTTTAGTACGATTTTTAAGATTAAAGCGTGTTTTTTAGTTTTTTTTAAGCTATTATTTATTTTTAACTTTTTAGTGAAATTTTTCATTAAAGGATGTTTTATGCGGACGTAAGAATAAAAGTAAATTTTTCACATACATTTTTTCCTTATAAAAAAAAAAACATTGGTCATGAGAGCTCAAAAATGATGCCTAAACGAAAAAATATCAACTAATATGTACTATGTGTATCGAAGCAAAACTATTTCAGTTTTTAATCGGAGATATGCTCTTCTTTATTTGCCTGTGCATATTCACAATGAACAGTCAGCGCTCCAAAATATTCTCATTGTCTTATAATCACTTCCATATTTTTCTTGTATACCAAAAATAGTAAACAACTTCTTGAAAATAAAAATAGCCAAACACATGTGAAAGTTACCAAGAAACTAACAGCGAAAAAATAACCTATTTTGGTAATTACCAAGTTCGGCAACCGTGCTATAAATAGAATTTGAACAAACAAAAACAGTTCTTCCTTGCATTCATATGTATGTACATGCGATTGCTTTTATTGCAAACACAACAACAACAAAACAGAAAGCTTGTTACTTATTGGCTTGCACACGGGAGTGAATTGAATGAAATTCATAGAGGCTATTTTGAAGAAAGGTAGCTTAAAAGCCCCAATGAAGCATGGAATATAATGTTGAATGTCCCACTATGTGATGTCGTTGGGCTGAATCTCATGTTGATGTCGTTTCGAATCCGGAGGAGAATAGAAATAATAGAGGAGAGAACACAATAAAAGTAAAGTGAATGTTTCAAAAAAATAATAATTGATTGCTGGGTTATCTTTCGATATGAGCTTTTTGGCCGAAAATTTTAAGTAAAAGCTTTTGCTTTGCTTTTTTTAATCCGACGCGTTTCGACACTATCGTGCCTTCATCAGGGATATCTTTATTTATTAAAATACATGGAAACATTGATACAATTAAATAATTAAATATGTGTCACAATTTACCATACCTTTTTACCAGTTACAGACTTTGAAAATTTTTTGTTTAGATAACACATATTTACATACATACATATATACAAAACATAGAGATTACATATATATACATTTATATCACAGCGCAGTCAGCTGGTGGTCAACTTTGTTTTATTACTGTTTTGTATGCGCAGCTGATTTTGTCTACATCTTCCTTGTGGTTGACTGCATAATGTATTTGTTGTTGTATCCTTAGCCCTTCCAGTGTCATTCTCTTCTTTGTTTTGCTTTCTATGTCAATTATTCGCGCGTTATGAAAATCTGCAGTGTGGTTGTTGTTGGTCAAGTGTTGGGATAGTGCTGTTGTCATCTTTTTATTCTTTGCGTCTGATTTGTGTTCGTTTATTCTTACTCCGAAAGCTCGCTTCGTAGTGCCAATGTATACCCGGTTGCAGTTTTCATTTTCATTTCCATTGCACTTGATTTCATACACGACGTTGTGTTGTTGGTACTTCTCTATTTTGTCTTTTGTTTTGGAAAAGATTTTATTGATTGTATTATGCGGTCTGTACGCGACTTTGAATTTGTTATTGTTCATGTATTTGTCCAAAGATTTTTTGTCAGTTAATCCAGGCATATACGCGACCCCCGTATATATCGTGTTTTGATCTTTCTCTATCCTCTTTGTATCATGTTGTATTTCTTTTATTGTTGTTTCAATCCATTTTCCTGTTAGTGCATTAGGGTATCCATTTTTATATAGTATGTTGCGAATTTTATTTACGTTTTCTTGTCTGAATTCTTCGTCGCTAAGTTTGTAAATTTTGCTAATCATATTCTTTGTCGTGTTTTTCTTCTGTGACCAAGGATGATTTGGCACTACGAAGCGAGCTTTCGGAGTAAGAATAAACGAACACAAATCAGACGCAAAGAATAAAAAGATGACAACAGCACTATCCCAACACTTGACCAACAACAACCACACTGCAGATTTTCATAACACGCGAATAATTGACATAGAAAGCAAAACAAAGAAGAGAATGACACTGGAAGGGCTAAGGATACAACAACAAATACATTATGCAGTCAACCACAAAGAAGAAGTAGACAAAATCAGCTGCGCATACAAAACAGTAATAAAACAAAGTTGACCACCAGCTGACTGCGCTGTGATATAAATGTATCTATATGTAATCTCTATGTTTTGTATATATGTATGTATGTAAATATGTGTTATCTAAACAAAAAATTTTCAAAGTCTGTAACTGGTAAAAAGGTATGGTAAATTGTGACACATATTTAATTATTTAATTGTATCAATGTTTCCATGTATTTTAATAAATAAAGATATCCCTGATGAAGGCACGATAGTGTCGAAACGTGTCGGATTAAAAAAGCAAAGCAAAAGCTTTTACTTAAAATTTTCGGCCAAAAAGCTCATATCGAAAGATAACCCAGCAAACATTTACATATAAATATTGGCCAAACAAACAATCACAACAAAATTATCGGAGAGCTGAACCGAGGAAAAAAATACAAGGAAACAAAGCATAAACCATACAAAATGAAGCATTTCTTTAGACACATAAGGTACAAATACGACGAGAATACATGCGCCACAATAAAACAATACAACAAAAACACAAAATCACTTGCTACACAACAACAAAGACTGAAATTTCTTCTGAGCTGTAAACAGTACGACATTACACCAACTCATCTCCAAGGGAAAACCAAAAAAATCATAAATGGATTTAGCTTAGACAAAACCAAAAGGGAAGCAAAAAAGGTGGAATCGGTCTTTATAACCAAAATTTTAAACTTAGAAATAAAAGAATGTAACATACGCATAAAAATGACAAAGACAGCTATTAGACATACGTACAATACAATTCGTGAAAAACTAGATGAAAATGATTTTAAGATGGTCAAAGTAAAATATCAGCAATACAAAAAAGATTACAAAACATCCTCAGAAAAAAGACTTAACAACAAAATACAAACACACATAAAAAATAACTTTGAAAAATTTGGTCTAATACAAAACGATGATTGGTTTGTCAACTTAACTAATGTACACTTACCACAAGAATGTAGATGGCTCTTATCGCTTGGGAAGAAATTCGCGTTGCCAGTATCAAAGAAGTCCATTTCACCTATACACCTAATTACTGATATCGAACAAGGCATACAAATGATAGATGATGAAAAACAAAAAGAAACAATCCGATGCAGTGTTGCCAATGAAATAAAAAACTACAAAAACAGAATAAGGCACAACCCAAAAGAGAAATTTATTTTAAAAATATATGAAAACACCAAACATATTTTAAATCAACATAACAATAATACAATCATAACTAATGCGGATAAAGGCAATAGAACTGTAATGATGTATAAGGCGGATTACAACAAAAAATGCAGGAACTTTTAAGTGACAAATTCACATATAGGACGATAAGAATAGACCCAACGCAACAATTATTAAGAAAGAACAATGTCATCATAAATGAAATGTATAAGCAAAAAATATAGACATTAAACTAAAGCAACAATTGACCTGTCACGCTGCTACTGCACCAAGATTCTACGGATTACCTAAAATTCATAAAGAAAATAATCCACTTAAACCCATTTCCTCATCATACAACGTCCCATGTTACAAGCTCGCAAAATTCTTAGGGGGAATTCTCAAAAACATAGTGTCAGAGGAATACAATATAAAAAACTCTCTACAATTAAAAGAAAGCCTCAGACAAATTTCCATAAGTGATGACGAAGTTCTAATTTCTCTTGACGTCGTATCACTATTCACCAACATACCAATCCAGTTAGCAATTCGAACAATTATACAAAAATGGCCAGTTATTGAAAAACATGCGACAATCACCAAAAAACAGTTCCAGTTGATTTTAGATTTCTGTTTGCGAGAAAACAACTACTTTATTTACGATAAAACTCTGTATCAGCAGGTATATGGAATGCCCATGGGGAACCCTCTATCCCCAACTGTAGCTGACATAGTCCTGGACAAAATAATTGACGACGGTATAACTGAGTTGAAAGACAATGGAGTACATATCAAATACATAAAAAAATATGTAGATGATATTTTTGCAGTAGTTAAGAAAACTGACGTAGAGGCAATACTCAAGATATTCAACGCACAGCACACTAAAATCAAATTTACATACGAGGAAGAAGAAAACAAATCATTGGCCTTTTTAGACATCAAAATACATAGAGATAACAATAAAATCAGAACAAACTGGTATTCAAAAGAAATAGCATCATCAAGAATCATAAACTTCCACTCAAATCATCCTTGGTCACAGAAGAAAAACACGACAAAGAATATGATTAGCAAAATTTACAAACTTAGCGACGAAGAATTCAGACAAGAAAACGTATTTAAAATTCGCAACATACTATATAAAAATGGATACCCTAATGCACTAACAGAAAAATGGATTGAAACAACAATAAAAGAAATACAACATGATACAAAGAGGATAGAGAAAGATCAAAACACGATATATACGGGGGTCGCGTATATGCCTGGATTAACTGACAAAAAATCTTTGGACAAATACATGAACAATAACAAATTCAAAGTCGCGTACAGACCGCATAATACAATCAATAAAATCTTTTCCAAAACAAAAGACAAAATAGAGAAGTACTAACAACACAACGTCGTGTATGAAATCAAGTGCAATGGAAATGAAAATGAAAACTGCAACCGGGTATACATTGGCACTACGAAGCGAGCTTTCGGAGTAAGAATAAACGAACACAAATCAGACGCAAAGAATAAAAAGATGACAACAGCACTATCCCAACACTTGACCAACAACAACCACACTGCAGATTTTCATAACGCGCGAATAATTGACATAGAAAGCAAAACAAAGAAGAGAATGACACTGGAAGGGCTAAGGATACAACAACAAATACAATATGCAGTCAACCACAAAGAAGATGTAGACAAAATCAGCTGCGCATACAAAACAGTAATAAAACAAAGTTGACCACCAGCTGACTGCGCTGTGATATAAATGTATATATATGTAATCTCTATGTTTTGTATATATGTATGTATGTAAATATGTGTTATCTAAACAAAAAAATTTCAAAGTCTGTAACTGGTAAAAAGGTATGGTAAATTGTGACACATATTTAATTATTTAATTGTATCAATGTTTCCATGTATTTTAATAAATAAAGATATCCCTGATGAAGGCACGATAGTGTCGAAACGCGTCGGATTAAAAAAGCAAAGCAAAAGCTTTTACTTAAAATTTTCGGCCAAAAAGCTCATATCGAAAGATAACCCAGCAAACATTTACATATAAATATTGGCCAAACAAACAATCACAAATAATAATTGAGTTAAACGTTGCAACTTTTAGGATGGGATGAAGTTACATACATACATACATACATACATACAGGTGACGCTAATAAAAGCGTGTTAAAAATGAACCCAATTTTCGGAATCAGCGACCGATTTTACATATAGATGGGGTGGTCGCGTTTAGACTATTTTTTGGCTGTAGAGCAGTGTAATTAATGGCTAATTTTTACTATTTTTCCGTTTCTTGTACTTCTGTTCGTTTCGCTCTTTATGAGCGTAATTCCTTCTGTTTTTCTCTTTTCATATACTTGACAGCTAGTTGCTAGTTTAATAAGAAAGAAAGTCAAACAATGTATGCACTTTTTGTTTATTTTATTGTTTTTTATTTATTAATCAAGTTACAAGAAGGTGCTTTCATGTAAGAATGCAGATAAACTGATAAAAATTAGCAATTTAATTCTTCATCACTTTATATGGAAACTACTGATGTAAAGTTTGCTGTGTAAAATGTGAACATTGGCAACACTATGTCGTTGTCAATCGTCCGACTATTTAGTCTGTAATGTGAATAGCTGCCACCGATTCGACTAAATAGTTGGCGTAGTGTGAATACAACAGCCCAATTCGACTATATCGATTTAGTCGCAAGTGTGTATAAGCTCTGAAGGAATGGCAAACAACCCACATTCAGCTTAGCACTGCTGTTTCGCTTCTATATGAAGTATTCTGTGGATAAGGCCTTAGTTTAGAATCTCAAATATTTTTTAAAATGGCGAATTTTAAATACTGAGAATATATTATTTTATTGTATTGTTTAAGTTTTAAGTTTTAAGTTTAACTTTTATTCATTATTATCTTAAATAATTAAATTTTTTACATCAATTACATCAATTTCAAAAATATAATAGTACAAAACACAACAATTTTAACAAAAATTATTTTAAAGTGCTAGTCATATAAAAACACTAAGCAAAATATAAAATATAAAACAAAATAAAAATGTAAAATATGAACTACGTATATACACTTATATATTAATATAATAAATATAAAACATAAGATATAAAGTTATGTATAAATATATTTATATGAAACAGAGTATGTTTAAATTAACGCTACCTAGTAGCAGAAATAAGAGGAAAGATAAAGAGTAAAAGAAAAAGGGAGAATAGGCTAATTATGCATATTCGCTGTTATAGTAATTGGTTAACTCATTTTTGAAAGGCAGTGCATTCTTTAAAAGTCTCAAGTTAGCGGGAAGAGAGTTCCAGAGACGTACGGAATTTATGGAAAATTGACGTTCAGACATGAGACTACGATATTTTGTATGAACTAGAAGAGGAGACCTCGGAGATTGGAGGAACTGAAGTCTGTCATGAAGGTATTTAGGTTCTCTCGTATGTATAATTTTATGCAGGGTCATTAGTGTTCTGACTTTTAAAAGGTTATCAAACGAGATATTTAAAATATTTTTAGCAGGGCCTGATACGTGGTCAAGTCTGTTTAGCCCATACACATATCTGGCAATGTTGTTATATACAACATTTAGCTTCTTCCTGGAGACAGAGTCACAATTACAATAAATTTCATATCCATATAGTAGCGTAGGTATCAAGTACGCTTTAGCTAATACCATGTCTCCACATAACGTGTTTCGCTCTTTTTTTCTGCATTTTATCTCTCAATCTTGTTTCGACACGGAAACCAGTGCCGAAACTCGCCAATTTCCATACAAATTTCCGAGAGCGAGTGAAGATTGAAACACTGTTTCATTCTGAATCATCTTGCCAACCTCGATGATATCGATGCCTTCTCTAATTTTTTATCGAAAATCTATCGAAATCTCACACAGACCAAAACAAAGACGCAAAAATAAGCAAACATACAAACATTTAAGAAGAACAAGAAAGAGAAATGTCAAATTGAATCACGATTAGCCTCGTGGAGACGGGTTATTGAGCGAGATGTTTTGCTACATGTTTCTCTGGTGAATCAAGTTATGTGGAGACGGGCTTTAAGAGTAATCTAATATTTAAAGGAGTAAAGTATTGTGTTGACCAGAGTGTACGAAGCATCCCATACACTTTTCCTACGTTATGAAAGATATGTTGTTTCCATGTCAAGGTGTTGTTAAAAATGACACCAAGGTTTTTGGCCGTGTCCACGTATTTTATCACAGATGAGTTCAACTTAACCTCGGCAAATTTACTTACGTCAAGAGATTTTCTAGAGATTACGATACATTTAGTTTTGGCAGGGTTAAGACATAGACCATTAAGACTTGCCCATTTCGACACACATGCTAGATCAGAATTTATATCACTAATACAGCTACTAATACTATCAATCGGACAGCACACATATAGTTGGACATCATCGGCATAGACATGAACATTACATTTATCCAATACGTTCGGTAAGTCATTAATATACATCACAAACAGCATAGGGCCCAGGATTGAGCCTTGAGGTACACCTTTAACGAAAGGCAGTAAACAGGACGTTCTTTCTCCAACGCAAACAGCCTGGAATCTGTTCGTGAGATAAGACCTTACAAGATTAGTTGCTTGACTCGAAAAATTGAATAGATTACTCAGCTTACAACATAGTAGGTTGTGGTCAACTGTATCGAAGGCCTTAGAATAGTCAAGCAGAGTAAAAAGCCTATATAATTTTTATCAATTTGTGACCTAATGTGTTCAGTTACATCTAAAAGCGCCGTGGTACAGCTTCGCTTTGGCCTAAACCCAGACTGGCGGCCAGTAAGGATACCATTATCATGCACATACGTACTTATTTGATTGCAAAGTATACGTTCGACCACTTTAGATAAGAAAGGAAGAATGGCTATTGGCCGATAGTCATTACCAGCCTTATGAACTGGAATTACCTTGGCAACTTTCCAATTGCTTGGGAAAACGCAGGTTGTTAGGACGGTGTTTATTAGATAGGTCAAGTCCGGTAGAATCTTCGGTAGAATTATTTTAAGGAAGCATGAGTTAACGCCATCAAATCCCACCGCACTTGATTTAATAGACAGAATCGCTTCTAATACGTCACAGTCATCTACACATACAAATCCAAAAGAACTGTCACTAACATTTAAACGGTCACTGTAATACTGGAGACATATATTAGTGTTATGAGATGTTTGCACAAATTTCTTATTTAAATCGTCGATATCACTTATGAGAGTTGCAGTTTGCTTTGATTTGCCAATACCAATATCCCTTATTCGGTTCCATGTTTGTTTTGTGGAAAGCGCTATGCTAAATTTCTCTCTATAGAACCTTATTTTGGCTAATTTAATGGCTTTGTTGACTTCAGATCGTGTGTTTTTAAATTTCCTATGCAATTCCAAAGTTCTATAACGTTTCCATCGCAAATAAGCTTGATTGCGCAAAGTTATTTATTACGTAAGGGTTTTGCAGCTTTGTACTTTAGTGGAACAAATTCATCGAAAAGGCAGTTATATGATTCTGCATGAAGCAGGTCTGCTCTTCGATTGATGTCATGCTTCTAATTTGGTTTCATTGGACTGAATCAACAGCCACTGAAAGTTTATAATAATCGATATTTTTAAAATCCCGATATGAAACACGACTAGGAGCGTCAGATATTCCGAAGTTATAAGTCAAGAATATCAGGTCATATTTAGAGAAACCAGGGGCGTCCAGCTGATTGTAGTGGGCTAAGTCTTTTACGTTACTCACAAAAAATATATCCAAAAGAGTACTGCTGGTATGAGTAAAATGCGTAGGCATAGAGGTGTTAGTAGGGTAAAGGCCTAGGGATTCCATATTCAATTTGATGCTGGTGTCTTTAAGAATGTTGCAATTAAAATCTCCTGAGATAATGATATTTTTGTAATTCAAAAGTAACGGCTGAACAGAGTCCGTGAAATCAGTAAAACTGATATTACGATTCGGCCTATATACGCAGCCAATAAGCCACTTACAATTTCTCGACATAATATCCACAAACATATATTCAACAGAATCATTGCTACTAGACGTACAAACTAACTTACACCACAAACCAGTTCTAACATAAATCGCAACACCACCACCATGACCACTTCTATCAGCCCTGAAACGTTGATAACCGTTTACTTTCACCAAGTCATTACTTAGATGTGCCGAGAACCACGTTTCTGATATGCATAAAACACCAACAGCTGAACCTTCAAAGATATATCGGAATTCGTCTAACTTTCTAAATAAACTCTGAGCATTCAAATGAACTATCTTCAGCCCAGAGTCTCGCTTACAGAGGACTCTTAGCATAGTATGTAGTACGTCTTTGGAACTCTTTGACTTATTGAATTGGGGTGTCATTGCAATAGATAACCGAAGATAATTTTGCACTGCGAATTGGTAACAGATTTAAACACTGAGTTAACCGGATACTATAAGAGGGGAAATTGTATGCTAAGGAGAAAGGAAAAGGAGAATAAAAGAGATAGTTATAGAGAAGGAGTAAAACTATTCTATTTCTAATCCTAATCCTGGCTTTCCACACGAACAGGTGCATCTTCATTCTGAGAACCAATCTCGAAATAAATCACCATTTGGGCTATGACTGCTTTGCTGTATTTTGAGAGATCCTCGAACGTGTGCACATGAATGGGCTTGTCATTTACTGATCTTTTGATGAAAACTTGTCCCCGTCTTGTAAATGCAGATGCTAATTTTTTCCGCCGTTTTAGATGTAATGCTTCCTTTAGTATCTTATGATTGCATTTGCTAAGAGACTCGTTAACATAAATCGGGGCTTCTGAGTTAATTCCCACATGAACAAGGCGCAAGACGTTGTTGTTTAGTTGTCTGAACACTGCAATTTTAGTTAGTAATTCATTCCGCTCTGACGCTGATTGAAATTTAATTATTATTTCTGGATCACCTGTGGATTGCTGAGATTTCCGAATGCGGAATATATTTTTTATTATAGGTGGCTGAATGTCAAGACTGAAGCAGAGGTGATTGAATATGTTATGCATGTTTTCATTTCCTTCCTGGGGTATACCATGCACTCGAACTTCGCAAGCTGCAATCGAATTTTCTTGTCGCACTATAAGTTTTTTGGCAGCTGTTAACTCAGCCTCACAAGTAGCGATCAGATTTGCTTGCCTCGAGATTATGTTCTTGGTAGCGGCTAACTCAGCTTCCAGAACATCAACCCGATTAAATTCTGCCTCCAGATGGGTTACTCTTTGGTCAATAGCAGCTATATCACTTATGATGCTTTCAAATTTTTGGCACAGCATTTCTTTTATTCTACCTTCTCTACTATTTGCTGTGATAATGAATCGCTGAGTTTTGCGAGCCGGTGATCGAGGTTTCGTAGCATGGTCGAAGAAGAATCAGAAATTAGTGGAGTTTTTGAAGTTTCCTGGTCACCACTTACGTTTTCCCGAACTCTCTTTCCGGACGGCGGAGCCATATCAACCAATAAGGAGTTTAATTTGTAAGGCGGAAAACAATTAAAGAATTTTTGAAAAATGTTCGTTGGGTAACTCAAATTTCCCAAGACGATTTACTTGTGCACTAATAACACAGATGGCGCAGCTGAAAAGCTTATCCCAGACGCAAACCTCGCTATAGGAAAGCTTATAGTAAAAGTATGTATTGTATGTATTTGCCGCCTTTTTTTTTGCTTATTTGTATTTTTAGTGAGAGTATTTGTTTGTGTAATTGTTTAACTTTGTTGGCTGGAGCACCCCTACAACTTACGTCCAGATCAAATGAAAACAGAAACGGGAATCAAAAAAACTTTTACCTCAGGTGAATTTAGACACTTTGGGCCGTAGTCATAGTCGTTCACTAAAATCGGTTTTAGTTAAAATCGATGTTAAATTTAGAACGACGTTTAAAATAGTAGTGTGTCATAGACGAGTTAGAACAACGTTTTTGCTAAAATGAACCGAAACAGGGTTACCCACAAAAATAATAAGAATCGCTCTGTTATTTTAAGAAATTTCGAGGATTTTAAAAGTTCACCCTGTGTCAACCTTTAAATTCACAAAGAAAATAAGTAAGCGTATCATCTCTTCGACATTTTGGTTTTCGCAAATTTTATTTGTTATCTTGAGTTAAATTTTGAGATAAAACTACACATTTCATATAAATCAAAATAAACTTGTGATTTTAGGGAACGAAAAGAGCTCGTGAACCAAACTGGAGCTGAAGAGAAAAAGCTTGTCTGCGGGAAAGCATTTAGTGCCACCTAGCCTATGTACATATGACTCTGATAAATATTTCGACCTAAAAATCGTTATTTAGTCAGAACTTCCAAGCCGGGTGAGATTGGAAGTCCCCTATTACTTACAGGCTCCTCAGTATCTATAAAATATTCCACTGTGGCCTTATCAAAGCAATAAAATTCGTCTTCCTCCATTTGGAACGGATCCCATCGGCTCCTATATACCTTTGCTCTCCGTCCAGGGATAGCATCGTCTATAATACTTAGCAAAATCTTGAAAAATGCTGCTATTTCCAAACATATTTATTAAAATGTCTTCTTTTTACGTTTTATTTATTTATTTTTTATTGAAATCACGTACTCTTTCTATTTGTATAGTTTTTCACGACGAATTTCCAGCTTAGAACAATATTTTAAGATTTTAAAATGACGTTCACCTCATTTTAAAGTTAAAACGTTGTTTTAGTGTTAAAACTGATTTTAAGGCGACTATGACAGAGATAAAATGACGTTTATGCTAGCATCATTCTAAGTGTGGTAAAACACTGTTTGAAATCGACTATGACTACGGCCCTTTATCTTTAAGATAAGACAGCGAACCAGAAATTACACTGTGAGATATACCAAATATATAAGATACAACAGATCGCGGAGTTTTCGATTGTCTACACGCCAGGGTTGCCGGAGTAATCCAATATCAGAATAGAAGTATATATTTATGTATTTATATTTATTTAAAGTTTGTACTATCAAAAGTATGTGCAAACATATGTTCATATATATATAATAATTATAATTAACGCCACTGTGCTTTAAGATTCAGAATTTCGGTTTTTATGTCAATTGGTCAATATGCATATGTACGTACATATGAGATATGTATTCGAGTACTAAACCACTTATTGTCGTGTTCGTATTTTGTATCTCTTTAGGTGACTGAAAGTGACTGTAAGTCACTCGAAGTGAATGTGTTACGATTTTTTGGTGAGTATGTTACGTTTTTGGTATTTTATAAAATGCAAAGTGACGAAAACGGTCACTTTAACTGTCAAAAGAGTCACTTCCTTTTGTTCGAGTGAGCATTCGATATAGTTTAATTTGCAACGGCTAAAATTAGCCAATTTAAAAAAAAAAAACGGGGTATCAATCGACGCGTTTCAATCTCGCGAACCCGAATATGATGCTGAACTAATTTTTTCTTTGATTTAAATAACAGTTGTTAATAAAAACGTTTTAACTTTTGTCTTGCTTCTTGCACAAACACGAACACACAAATGCATCTTATTTTTTAACATTGGATAACACGTACATATATTTATATTAACTGCATTACACACACATTTTTTAATATGTTGCATATACATAAATAATATATTTTATTCAAAAAAAAAACTAAACAAAACGCGTATGTATGTATTTACACACAATGCCAACAAATACTTTTTTTATTTTTGTTCACTTCCCACTAAACACTGAAAAAGAAATTCTCAAACGTTTGAGAAAATATTGTTTCTAAATTTGAGAATCAGCATATATGTATATAATTTGATAATAAACATATTTTCAAGTGTTCAACAAACATTGTTAATCAATTTTAGAATAACTCACAACACATTCGAAAAAAACTTGTTTCGCATTTTGTACCATTTCACGAATTTCATCATGTCAAGGTTTCAAGGAACGAAGACAGTTTGTATGTTTGCAAGTTTCAATCAGCGTTCGTTGTTTTACGTGAGCAGTCTCTTAACGGTTGAAATGATGATGGTTGAAAATGATTTTGTGTAATAATGATTCTGTATTTCTTACTCTTATTTTATTTGTTTGTTGCTTTTTGTGAAGTTACACAAACTTTATTAAAGCCATAGTTTGTTTCTCACATGTGTGTATGCATATTAAAAAAGATATTAATATACTCATGTGACTGTACAAAAGCGCACCGGCGAAATTCACCCGCACGGGTAAATGAAAAACATCACATCAGAGTACAAATATGTAATACATACATACATCTATTGATTGCATTCCATTTCGTACTAACTTTGAAATTGATTTCAGAAAATGAAATCTATCAAATTGAGAATCAGCCCAAAATCCCATACTAAAAATGTGCCTTTTTGTTTGAGAACGCTATCAAGAGAAATTTGAGGTGCATTTGATAACTAACGTTTGATAGGGTTACTTCTCAAATGAACCTCAAATTAAAAATGAAGAAAAATGTTTATTGGGTTGCCAGCTGCCAACTTTTCAGAATTACCTACTCGACAAAATACCTCTATTAATAAAAAAACGCACTAAAAATTACTAAGGAAACTAAAAAAACAAAATAGGTGGCACATAAGCTACGTAAATCGTTTGACAATCGTCGTGACTACGCAACAGGATGAACGCGAAAACGTAAAATCTTATATAATACCAACTTTTGGGCGAAGGTGAGCGTGAGTGAGTGTGAGTGACTGCGTCGCAAAGAGTCACCGCGTTTTGTATAATAAGGGCATAAGAATCAAAACCACATTAAGGTTGTTCTCTCTGTGTGATTTTGGACTGGCAAATTTGCCGAGATGACGTAAGTGTGATAAATTTGCCGAGCACAACAACAAAATACACGTCTTGTCAAATTTGGAGCTTCGGCAAATTTCTCATACCCCAACCCGTGATATTTGATATCATGAGAAAAATATCACGGGAAATGCAACCATGTTATTACATTCACAATAGTCTTCTATCAGAAGTGAGTTTAAATTTATGTTTCTAGTTCATTTTTTTAAGTATTTTATTTTATTCAGATAAGAAATTAATTAATTCGAAATTGAAGCAAGCAAAGTAAAGCGACAACAGTCGTATAAAGAGTGGAAAGAATATGGCTACACTCAGAAAAAAACGGCGTTCTAAAACGCAGCACCAGCGGACTGCTTTTTAAACTTTTGCGTTCTTGCTACATTGTTCTTAAAACAGAAACACTTGTTCTTGAAAAATTACCATTCGTTATTAAACTGAGAACCCTGTGCATGAATTGTGAACAATTTTCTTGAAAAGAGCCCGGATCGGCTTAGCAGAGAGCAGCGCGCTCATCACACATATTAATAGCGTTTGTTGAGTGTAGGAAAGCGTATGATTTGCAGGTATTTTACCACAAAAGAGCGAGAGGATCAGAGGATGTGAGCAAGAAAGAAGACTAGCTATTTGTAGGAATCCGCACACAGAATTTGTGTGGGTACTTTCCTAAAATGTGTCAAAATCTCTGAAGAAGAGGAAGAAATTGTAAACAGTGTTGCCACAGCCTCAAAAAATTTGGTATCAAAAATTGATACATTTATGGTTTTTTTGGTATCACCGAAAAATGTTTGAAAAAAAAAAATTAAAATTAATAAAATATGCTGCTTTGGTGTTCTAACACAGAAAAATTTTTGAGAAAAAAATTAAAATTAATAAAGTAAGCTACTTTCGTGGTTTTAACGATATCGTTTTTTTTTTTATAATATAAAAATATAAAGATAATACTTAAATTTCACATGCAAATAAATATGAATACTTTGGTACTGTACCGAGTAATATAAAAGGTCTATAAAATGCAATGGGTCAAACGAGCTGGGTGATCTAGTTGCCAGAGATGATTCTGGAATTGATTTGGAGTCATTGAATCAGTTCTTAAATATTTGTCGCTCTGTCCTCCTTTAAGTCAAAATGCCTGCTATGCGGAGTGGTCCAACCAAAAGTTTGATAAAAATAAAATTTGTTCTAGGCCAAAATAAAAAATATCTACGTATCATTCATATGTAATTGTGCTTAGGTGTTTTTTTTTATATAAATTTAAGTACTCCCTCATGAAGGCGATGAAGGTATTCCACGCAGGATTACTGTGGATGGGTACGTAGACTTTGCCCCAGAAAGATTATGTGGTCCTTTCAACCCGTTATCACCAAAATAAAGGTATTTTGAAAAAAACAAATATTTATATTTCGAAAACTATCGGCCTCCGGACTGTTCCGTCTTCAGATATGGGATCGGAGGACGGTGCAACGCCCCTTTTATAAGCGGTTTTTACGATCGGTAAAGGAAAGCGTGACCACGAAAAAAAACCATGAAGGCATCAATTTGTGATACAATAATTTTTGAGGCTGTGGCAACACTGTTCCTAAGCGTCATTTTTGACACTAAATAGCATTTCGCACAAATGCGTTTGTTGAACTTTTGCCTTCATCTTCAGTTTGACATAAAATAGCATTCTACCCAAAATCTCACCAAACAGACCTATTCTTTCGCTCTTCACACACTCTGCCACTGTATGACAGCATTGCCGTTTTCAATTCTTGCAATTATCTAAAACAATAATACAATACCCACAAAAATTTCCAATTCCCCACAAATAAACTAAGTATGTATTTTCAATTATTTTTTATATTATTTGTAAATATATACGTATGTATGTGAATCTATATATATAAAAATCTCATGTAACATTCTTTGTGCGGGGTAAACTTTTAAACTACTGAACCAATTTTGATAATATTTGGCAGTAACATGTAATTGTGCTCCGATTGAGTAGTCAAATAGTTTTTATTTAAATTTTTGGTCAAACAGCGTAAATTTATGTAAAAATGTGTAAAAAACCAACCAAAATTAGCTTTATACGGCCATAAATCAAAACCGGATCAACCGATTTAAATATTTCTTCTTCGAAATGAAACTTTGAACCTTTTACTAAAGTTCTGCATTCAAAAAATTAATAAATTCTCTTTTTAAATAACAAAAATATTATAAAGAGTAGCATCACTTTTTGAAAAAAGAGTCATGCGCATGGTTGGTCGTCACAAGCAATCGGTAAAGCAGAAGACAAAACAACGAGAACAATACATACCTACGTACATACATATGTACATAAGCAAAGAAATTACACGAAGATAGATACATATGTATATACGACCAAAAGTAAAGCAATTCGTTTAAATGATACAAACGGATTCGATTCGTTTTGCGTGCAAATGGTAGGTTCGATTAACATTAAAATGTTTTGGTTTTTTGAATTTCACTTTATTTTTCAATTTATTTACAATATCTGGAAAGGTAAGTATTTTCCTAATATTATAATAATATAATACACTGGCGCTATTATAACTCTGACGAGTTTTATGGCCGAGCTTCTCTCCCAATTCGAAGTGTGCTCTTTTTGTTTTTCCTACTAATTGGGGGGACCTACAGTTTTATGCCGGCTCCGAACGGCGAATGCATTTTTTGTGAGAAGCTTTTTCATGGCAGAAATACTCTCGGAGGGTATGCCGCCCACTTCCTAATATTATGAACAATCATTTTTCTTTTACAACAGAAATGAAAATTGGAAAATTATTTTTAAAGGTTGACCTCAGATATGTATATACCTATTTTTATCTATTTACGTATATGTGTAACCGAATTTTTCATACCCAAAACCTCTGGAGTGCTCTGGCCTTAGATTCATACATATCTCTATCTACGTACATATATATATATAAATCTCATGTAACATTCTTTGTGCGGAATAAACTTTTTAACTACTCAAACAATTTTAATTATAATAATTTTTCTTTTACAACAGAAATTAAAATTGAAAAATTATTTTTAAAATTTGACTTTAGATATATACCTATCCTTATATATTTTCGTCTAAAACTACTGAAACATTTTAATGAAATTTGGTAGATATATCTCATTGGGTTCCATTAAGGTTATTAGTATGGAGATAGAGAATACCAAAACATGTGTACATACATATGAAGAAAAATCCGGCAGGTATCGCTGTTGTATTTTATTTCTATTTACACCAAAGTATCGGTCCAAATTTGAATTTCTCGATTAAATTTTAGGTTCCTTCCATAACCGAAAACTTAGGAATTGTTACAAAATGTTTGTTAATAATATCTTTGACTAGAATATAATAGTATGTATAATACAATGCCGCTGAAATAGCTCTAACGAGTTGTAAGGACGAGCTTATCTAATGGTAACGCTATCGAAGCGATTCCATACGAATGGAATGGAATCGGACTCAAAATGGTAACAAATTGTTATCACTTATTGAGGTGGAATAGAATACGAGAAAGGTGTTCAAAGGTCAAGTCTTCACTTTAGCGGTAAATTAAATTATGTTACCCCGCGGAATAAGGCCGTTATAGGATTTCAAATATGTTCTGATATTTTGCCGTAAATAGAAATAGAACACAACAGCGACACCACAGTAAATTCATGAATTTTATCGTTGCGTGAATCAAATCCTTTTTGATTTCATATAATGAATCAATTTTATTTCTGATTTCGTTCTTCATCCAAATCCGGACAACTTTTTATTTGTGATTTCATTTTCAGTCAAATCAAAGAATATCGTGTATTTCATTTTTTTTAAAATAGAAACCTTTCCAGTAATAAAAAATATGTTTTATCAGGATGGCGAATAAGATCACAAAATAAAAGTATCTTTTATTTTGAATACCAAATCACTAATAAGATGATGATGACTGTTGATAACTGAAAGCCAATGCGAAGCTTGGCCGGGTATGCTAGTATAATATATATTTAAGTTAATTCAGTCACATATGAGGTATTCCATACGGTAAAATAGCGACCTCCGATTTTATTCAAATTTGAAAAACAAGGTAGTATTTGACGTTCAGTGTGCCAAAATATTTTTTGAGATTTTCAATATTTTTAATTTTTTTTGACTGTTGAAGAATTGTAACAACTGTTCTAAGTTTCAATATCTCTTAAATCAATAATTTTAGAAAAAAAATCTTAAAAATTATATAAATTCATAAATAAAATTAAATGTGAATTTTTTGAAAATGCAGTTCCGTGAAAAAAAATCACTAAAAATTTATGAATATGATTGCAAATAGTATTCAGTGCTTTTAAATTATTTTTCAAAACTTCGAATATTTTTTCGTTTTATATTTATTTCATATTAAAATATAATATTTTTAACACATTAAAAAATAAGGATAGTACCATTTTTTCTAAAAAAAATTTTATATAAGATTCAAGGTGTCTTAAAATTAAACTTAATTTTTTAAGGATTTGTTATTTTAGTTTCCCAAATAAAATTTTTCTTAATATTGAGTTATCTCAACTCACACTAGAAGAAAACAAGGCATAAAGTAACTAAAAAGAAAATTACCCAAATCCAAGCGTACCCGAAAATTAACCGACGATAAAAAAATTTAACCAAAACGGCAACGCTGGTGCATGAAGCTCTCAGTTCTTAAATATCGTCCGTTGGTTAAACTGCTCGTTCGGTGTAAGTGAAAAAAAATAATAGGTAAAATGGAAAACAAAGTGGAGAATGTTCGCTTGGAAGTTTTTTTAAAAGAAATAAATATGGAATCGGTCCTTCCATATTTAACAAGTAAGTGAAAAATAAAGCCTTGGCCTTAGAAGTGGTTTAATTTATACATATTTTTCCGCGTACGTATGTATGCAATGTGAGCGTCAAGTGTATGTATGAATGTATGTAAAAATATATGTAACAATGTGTACTGACGCTTATTCTGCTCTATCCCAATAAACATTTTTATTAATTCTCAACTTAAGTTGTGTGTAGTTTCTGAAATCTAAATCGTCAGTTCTCAATTGCATGTCCACAGATGAAATCAGTATATCAAATGGCTTGTCT
The DNA here is from genome assembly GCA_960531455.1 of Urophora cardui. NCBI lineage: Eukaryota > Metazoa > Arthropoda > Insecta > Diptera > Tephritidae > Urophora > Urophora cardui. Next base: position 83,999,805 of record OY482673.1, read on the forward strand.
GCGTATTTGGCGATTTGACTTATACGCATTAAATTGCCATAAATAATCTCAAAAAATTTACTTCTCATTTTAATTAAATTTGTTTACCTACATACATAACCAAATTTTGAACCCAAAATGTGCATACATATATTACTTAAATAAATTTAATTTTCCATTTAAATTGTGTGCAGGTACATGCTTATTTACATATCAAATCAGATCAAAAATTCCTTAAATGTGAGCGGCGCTGCCAGTTTTTTGTCCTCAAGACTTTCTCAGCTCATAGTTAAGAAATTTGAGAACACATTTATTTTTTCAATGATAAAACATGCTGAAACTCAAGTTGAGAATTATGATTTTCTCAAACGTTTGAGACTTTTTCTTTCGACGTTTATTGGGATCTTTTGCGTTGGTAACTGGTTCAGTGATGCCACTAACATATTTTTCTTCGTACCAAAAAACGTACCAAATTGCTTTTGAGAGTACCAAACAGATTTGCCGTGGTAACAGTCGCAGTAGACAAATGTTTTTTTTTTTTTCATTTATTGTATTTTAATGGAAAACTAACTTCAATATATCGCTACCTAAATCATAAATTGACACAACTCAAAATAAAAAAATTTTCAGGAGCCAAACAACTTTTTTTCTTTACACACGGTAGGCAGGAAGCGACGATAGGTTGCATGAAAATGTCGAGAAAAAAGGAAAGTGGGGTTGTGTTATGTGATGTTTATAGATGAAACATCCGTTGAAATTAAAATCCGAGCTGCTCCTTTTTCAAGGATGTCCACATTTTTTGTTTTTTTTGAAAGGATCAAATATTGAGGAAATCGAAAATTCGCCACCGTCCAAATTTTTCCGATTTCAATACATTATTTGGTCGCTAAGGGATACAAAAAAAGGTATTAAAAAGAAAAAAGGACACCTGTAGTGGAAAAATCCAATGTGAACAGGACCTAGAGGATAACCACTGAAATATAAAATAACACAAAAAGTACCCACTTTAATTTGCGTATAACTACTAAAATGTTAACTCTACGTGAAAATTCCTTATTATATGTTTCTTTCAGAATAAATAAAGAAATATTTCTTTAATATACAATTTTGATGTACCTGCAGTGCTTAATGTACTTTTGTGCATCTAAAGTGAAAATTTCAAAAAAAAGTACGTTTTTTTTATGGTGCTATTTTAAGTTCAAATATTTTTCTAGTTTATGTAAATATTTTAATCTAATGATCCAACTCTCATTCTTACATATCTATACGTTAATACTAAAAAAGAATTAGAGCTGAAATACGCGCTAGCTGTGCACGGTGGGCGGTAAGCAACAATAGGTTGCATGAAAATATCGTAAAAATGATGGCCCAACGAATATGTGCCTAGCTGTGTGATGCCTAGACCGGGTCCGAGTTTTTATTTTAACTTTTTATTTCGCTTGCGAGGACCTGCGAAAAAATGGCAGCCCGAGATAAGCTCGGTCATCCAGGTACTTATACATTACTGAATCTTTTGTTTAACATTTTTTTGCATATACATATGTACACATGTAACGACTTCTTTTTATAGATTAGGTAGTCGCCTTTTATTTAATTTTAAGTGAGAGGCTGTACAATCTTAATACCAAAACAATAAATTCGTTATTTGTAATAAAGCCGAACTCTAAGTATTAAAAATAATAATATAAAATAGTTATGGACATGGTATGTTAATATGTATGTAAGTACATACATATGTACATATGTATGCATGTATAAGAATTGCAGAAATATGCAAAGCCGACGGCAAATGAACTGGTGCCTCTTTGACACATTTTCGTTAGTTCTGAACCAGAAATTCTGTTCTCTAGTAACATATTAACTTCCTGCAGAGTAGGTATGTAAAAAAATTCAGATACATGCCTTTATAATTAAATACCTACCTATATTAATATGTACATAAATATGTAAGTAACGAATCTAATATCAAAGTATATTTTAATACATATACATATTATGTATTAACTAAATAATTCAAAATAAAGTTCCTGTCCATACCTGCTAAGTTACAAAATTGGTTATTTTAAATACAGTCATACTATGAACACAAATTTTCTTCCATTTGTACACATGCGTATGCGCACGAACGTATATGCATATCTACATATGCAAACATATTTTTCAGCAACACTTTTCTTTATCCCTCCTTTATCCCAAAGGACGGAAAAAAATAAAAGTCTCATTGAAACCGTCACTTGCTGAGGGATATTTTTGAGTGTTGAAAAATAACTCTTAAATGGCAACAGAAAAAAGATCGTTGAGAGAGGTTGCCCACGGTGAGAAACACTTTGAGTGAAAGAGTTTTCTGTTTCAGTCAGTGGGAAACACTTTGCGCTCACCATTTTTGTGTTTCCGTCAGACTGAAATGGAATGAAAATAAGTGTTAACTGTTAAAGTTGGTCTCTGCTTACAATACATACCCTTCAATGTAAAAACCTTGTTGCTACAAAACCAGATCAATGATATGGAAACTGCTTTACGTACTATTTACAAAATAGTTTATTGAAAGATATTAATATAAACAACAGTACTACGTTGGCCAATAATTCTAATGCGTTCCCTCAAAAAAGAAATATAAAAGAAAACAAAGAAAATAGTGGAAATTTTTATAGGAATAATTCAAATAATTCCTCTAATTACAATACAAATTATAAAAATTTTAACAACTATCCCAGAAATTCTGAGAACAAACATTTTAACAACAATCACAACAATAACAACAACAATAATTACAGTAGGAATAATGCCAGATGAAATTTTCGGGGTAGACAAAGTGGCCATAGAAATTTTAGATATGCAAACAATTCTGGTAGGTTTTCTAATAATAATCGACAGGCCCAAGTTGTTCCAATGGAAGTCGACAACATCGAAAATTTTCAGCTTTCTCCACACCGACCGACTTACCCCTGATAGATTTAACCATCGAGGGCGGTTTCAATAAGATGTTTAATCGATACCGAATCGGCTACCACATTAGGTGATTTTAAAACGTTTCGAAATTTTCTCAGCCGAAGAACATTAGAAAAACCTATGCTCATAAAGACACTTTTTGCAGCCGAAATAATATCAGAAGAAGTGATCGTAAATACACCGGCAGAATTTGATAGAGAAAATGAAATAATGTCCATTAAACTGTTAAATTTAAAAAAATAAGCCATTCCACTGCATTCTTGGACTGAATATTCTAGCCCCCTTAAATTTTCTTATTGACTTTTCACAACAGGTGGTACATGGCAACAACAAATTAATCCCATTTGTTAATAATAATGATGCAAAATATATTTATGACGATAATAAGTTTTATGCTTTTTGTTCTGAAACGGAAACATATCCTGACAATTTCCCATTAGATAAGAGCAATTTTAAAATAGCATAAATATGTGGCCGCTGTGGTGCAGTGGGTAGAGTGCTCGCCTACTATGCCAGAGGTCTCGGGTTCAAACCCCAGTCCGAGCAAACACCAAAAAAATTTTTCTAATTAGTAAAAATCCAATTATTGGGTTTTTTAAGAGCAGCGGTCACCTCTCGGCAGAGGGCGGCATACCCTCCGAGAGTATTTCTGCCATGAAAAAAGCTTCTCACAAAAAATGCATTCGCCGTTCGGAGAAGGCATAAAACTGTAGGTCCACCCAATTAGTAGGAAAAACAAAAAGGAGCGCACCTAGAATTGGGAGAGAAGCTCGGCCATAAAACTCGTCAGAGTTATAATAGCGCCATTGTATTATTATATTATTATTATTAATTTTAAAATAGATTCATTGATTAACTCCGATTTGAGTAATGAAGAACAACTGCTATTAAAATCATTTATATCAAAATACAAAAATTTGTTTTTCCAAGATGGCCAATATATACCTGCCTTAGACTCTGTTAAGCATCAAATAATAACGAAGCCTCACGTTGCTCTGCACAGTAAAAATTACTGATATCCGTACGCGCTAGAAGAAGAAATAAATACCCAGCTGAAGTCCATGTTAGATAATGGAATAATTAGGCATAGTAAATCTCCGTATAACTCTTCCTTGTGGATTGTTGAAAAAAAATCAAGCTGTGGTAATAAAAAGAAATGGCGATTGGTAATAGATTACCGAAAACTTAACAGTCTTACTATCGACGATAAATTTCCATTGCCTAACATAGAGTCACTTTTTGCAAAGCTAGGACGAGCACAAACTTTCTCTACAATTGACCTTGCAAAAGGATTCCACCAAATATTGATGGATGAGGCTGACATTGAAAAAGCAGCTTTTTCTGGCCCAAATGGTCATTACGAATTTACGCGTATGCCATTTGGCTTAAAAAATGCGCCTGCTACATTCCAGCGCATGATGAACACGATTTTAAGTGATTATATTAATAAAATTTGCATTATTTATATGGATGACATACTAATATTTTCTACTTCTATCACTGAGCATTTTGAGAGTTTGACTAAAATATTTAACCGTTTGTCCGAGAACAACTTAAAAATACAATACGATAAATGCAATTTCCTATCAAAGTACACAGAATTTTTAGGTCATATTGTTACACCCGATGGTATAAAACCAAACTCAGAAAAAATAGAGGCGATACAGAAAGTGAAATTGCCACAGACCGTAAAACAAATTCAATCCTTTTTGGGACTTACGGGATATTACCGCAAATTAATTAAAAATTATTCTGCTATGGGTTCTCCTATAATCAAGTATTTGAGTAAAAACGAAAAAATTAACTTAAAGGACAAAGAATATATTGGGCCGTATTAATAAAAACCAAGCAAATGCTTTTACTCAAGATTTTAAAAATTTGACAATAATTTGTATGAACCAAATTTCAAAATTTGAGTAAAAGGTCTGAAATCTTAAGCAAAAGCAAATGCTTGGCTTTTATTAATATGACCCATTGAGGCGTTTGACAAGTTGAAACTTATAATGACATCACCCCCTTTATTAGCATTCCCAGATTTTTCCAAGCAAGTAACGTTGCAATGGGCGCTGTCCTAACACGGTAGGCAGGAAGCGACGATAGGTTGCATGAAAATGTCGAGAAAAAAGGAAAGTGGGGTTGTGTTATGTGATGTTTATAGATGAAACATCCGTTGAAATTAAAATCCGAGCTGCTCCTTTTTCAAGGATATCCACATTTTTTGTTTTTTTTGAAAGGATCAAATATTGAGGAAATCGAATATTCGCCACCGTCCAAATTTTTCCGATTTCAATACATTATTTGGTCGCTAAGGGATACAAAAAAAGGTATTAAAAAGAAAAATGGACACCTGTAGTGGAAAAATCCAATGTGAACAGGACCTAAAGGATAACCACTGAAATATAAAATAACACAAAAAGTACCCACTTTAATTTGCGTATAACTCCTAAAATGTTAACTCTACGTGGAAATTTCTTATTATATGTTTCATTCAGAATAAATAAAGAAATATTTCTTTAATATACAATTTTGATGTACCTGCAGTTCTTAATGTACTTTTGTGCATCTAAAGTGAAAATTTCAAAAAAAGTACGTTTTTTTTATGGTGCTATTTTAAGTTCAAATATTTTTCTAGTTTATGTAAATATTTTAATCTAATGATCCAACTCTCATTTCTACATATCTCTACGTTAATACTAAAAAAGAGTTAGAGCTGAGATACGCGCCAGCTGTGCACGGTGGGCGGGAAGCAACAATAGGTTGCATGGGAATATCGTAAAAACGATGGCCCAACGAATATGTGCCTAGCTGTGTGCTAGTACTAATTTTCGTTTAAAAAGAATGTTGGAGATTTTATTCGCGCTTGCTGTGTGTTTATGAAGTATATTAGAATATCATTTTACGTAAGTTTTTAGCCGGCGATCGTTTTTTCGATATTTTCATGCAACCTATTGTTTCTTACCGCCCAACGTGCACAGCTAGCGCGTATTTCAGCTCTAATTCTTTTTAATATTAACGTATAGATATGTAAGAATGAGAATTGGATCATTAGATTAAAATATTTACATAAACTAGAAAAATATTTTAACTTAAAATAGCACCATAAAAAAATTACTTTTTTTTTGAAATTTTCACTTTAGATGGACCAAAGTGCATTAACCACTGCATGTACATCAAAATTGTATATCAAAGAAATATTCCTTTATTTATTCTGAATGAAACATATTATAAGGAATTTTCACGTAGAGTTAACATTTTAGGAGTTATACGCAAATTAAAGTGGGTACTTTTTGTGTTATTTTATATTTCAGTGGTTATCCTTTAGGTCCTGTTCACATTGGATTTTTCCACTACAGGTGTCCTTTTTTCTTTTTATACTCAGCTGTACTAGTACACAGAGTATTATAGTTTTAATCACATAACGGTGGATTGTAACAGAATGAAATAATCGAGATAGATATAGACTTATATATATCAAAATGATCAGGGTGAAAAGAGAAATCGATTGAGCCATGTCCGTCCGTCCGTCCGTCCGTCCGTCCGTCCGTCCGTCCGTCCGTCTGTCCGTCCGTCCGTCCGTCCGTCCGTCTGTAAACACTCTAACTCGCGCAAAAATTGAGATATTTTGATGAAATTTGGAACGCAAGTTGGTATCGAGACTGGGACGGTTGGTATTGAAAATGGGCGAAATCGGACCATGACCACGCCCACTTTTCCTATATAGAAAAAATCGGAAATTTGGTATCTCAGCCACTAATATAGCTAGAGTTTTAAAATTTTACCCACGTATTGAGCTCGGGCCCTTATGAAGAAATTTGATGAAGTTTTGGAAAATGGGCGGTGCCACGCCCACTTATTAAGGGTCAAACATTGAAAGTTTTATATGTCATAACTCAGAAACCGTTGAAGATATATCGATGAAATTTGGTACGCGTAATTTGCTTACATAGACAAATGTTTTGACGAAAAATTATCAAAATCGGTTTACGGCCACGCCCACTTTTATATATGTGTATTATAAAGTGACCTAATAAAACCATTTTAAGCGATATCTCTGTCAAATATAAAGATCTATCATTGAAATTTTGTCGCATGAGTCCAACTATGGACATAAAACAAAAAACACAAAAATTTTGGAATATGGGCGGTGCCACGCCCACTTATTAAGGGGCAGACATTGAAAGTTTTATGAGTCATAACTCAGAAACCGTTGAAGATATATCGATGAAATTCGGTACGCGTAATATAATTACTTAGTCAAATGTTTTGGCGAAAAATTATCAAAATCGGATGACGGCCACGCCCACTTTTATATATAGGAAATATAAGGGGGCCTAATAAAAACATTTTAAGCGATATCTCTGTCAAATATAAAGATCAATCACTGAGATTTTGTGGCAGGAGTCCAACTATGGACATAAAACAAAAACTACAAAAATTTTGGAAAATGGGCGGTGCCACGCCCACTTATTAAGGAGCGAATATTGAAAGTTTAATAAGCCATAACTCAGAAACCGTTAAAGATATATCGATGAAATCTGGTACGCGTGATATATTTACTTAGCCAAATGTGTGGACGAAAAATTACCAAAATCGGTTGACGACCGCGCCCACTTTTATATATGTGTATTATAAAGTGACCTAATAAAACCATTTTAAGCGATATCTATGTGAAATATAAAGATAATTCATTGAAATTTTGTGACATGAGTTTTACAATAGACCGGAAACAAAAAATAAAAAAGTTTGGAAAATGGGCGTGGCACCGCCTCTTTTTAGACAAAGGGATATATGAGATTTCTTAGCCTTTAACTCGACAAATAATTGAGATATTATGACGAAACTTGGTTTATACACTTTTATAACATGTGTTAATAGACACGCAAAAATGTATTGAAATCGGTTTATGACCACGCCTACTTTTTAACAAAGATATTTCTGGAACACCCTTTTGGAATTTGTAACGTGAAGTCTTTGTAACTAAAAGTCATAGAGGGATGAAATTTTGCACTAACAATAATATTTGTATGCTTATTTGGATGATTGATATAAATTTTGAAAATGGGCGTGGCTGCGCCCTGTTTATGCAGCACTCGTTTCATATAAAATACACCCTATATCGAACAAACGCAAACAAACAATGAAAGCATACAGCTGAGTATCTAATGTTCGATTGCACTCGAACTTAGGCTTCCTTACTTGTTAATACCTTTTTTTGTATTCCTTAGCGACCAAATAATGTATTGAAATCGGAAAAATTTGGACGGTGGCGAATTTTCGATTTCCTCAATATTTGATCCTTTCAAAAAAAACAAAAAATGTGGATATCCTTGAAAAAGGAGCAGCTCGGATTTTAATTTCAACGGATGTTTCATCTATAAACATCACATAACACAACCCCACTTTCCTTTTTTCTCGACATTTTCATGCAACCTATCGTCGCTTCCTGCCTACTGTGTACAAGCAATGATGTTGAAAAGGCTAAGTATAATTGCTATTTTCAGTCAAAAGGACAAAAGTTTTTTTGGCAACCGGTTATTCCCTCCATAAAATTCGTTTGCTAATTTTGCCAACTTCTTGCCAAAAAGCTCTAACAAAATACACGGTAATTGTTGGTGGCATAATGCTACGACCGGTATAGTTGGGTCATGCTAGTGATCAAGATTGTATCGATTTCATAACATCTACTTCTTTGGGATACCTATCGCGTGTTGCCGATGTAATTAATCAACATAATTATTGTTCTTTTAGTGGACGAACAAAAATAATATATAGAAAAATAAAAAAATAGATGGAAATAAAAAAACATTGTATTCCCAAACCTTTGCTTTTAAAGCCTAGTACTGAGTTCACAGCCGTGAAATTTCGCCAGCAACATTCATTTATTTTGCCCCGAAATATTTCATGAAATTTTTTTTGTCAAATGAGATTAAACGCCAAAATGAAAACTGAGCAAATGTAAAAAGAAAAAATTTGGAGCATCGCCTCAGAACCATCCTTCAAATTTTGGCCAATAAAAAAATTTTATTTATTTATTTATTTATTTATTTGTTTCAAGTCTATAACAAAATTGTCTTACAGACTAGTTGACAAAGAGTAAGAAGTAGAAATAAAATTATTATACATATATAACTAGTAAGACACTTAAAATATATAAAATTGAGATCAACCCCCCCCCGAAAGATTCGTTTTGACCATAAAACCATCTTTGACTTTATTAGCATACATTTCTTTTTCAGGAAAAAATCAATGAGAATAGTAATTTTTCGAAATTGGTAATTCGAAATTTAGCGCTTTTTACGAAGTATTACTTATAATTCTAGCGTTTGTTGAGCCGTAGGAAAGTGCAAGAACCGCAGGAATTTTACCACAATTTATATTCTTTGTAATTATATTCGCTCTTTTGTGGTAAAATTCCTACGGTTCCTGCACTTCCCTACGGCTCAACAAACGCTACAATTATTATACGGTATTTCTGTTATTAACATGCTAATAACAGAAAAGTAACGCCAATTATTTAAATTTCAAGTTTTCTTTCAATTACTTATCATCTTAATCAAATAATATTAGTATAAACTACAATGGGAATAAATATGCAATGTATAAGAGTATCTGAACTTGAGATTTTACTTAATGTCTGTCAAAATGGAATATTAAAAAACTAAATTATATAAGAAAATTATTATTTATAACCGTAGCACATAGGTAGATTTTCAAGTTTTATGCGGCCAAAAATATTTTATTGTGTACATCTATTCCAAATTGCTTGTTTAATGCAAAATTTTAATAATTTGTGTTAAAAGTAGAGCTCTCGATTTTTTTTGAACATTTTCGAGTAGCCCGAACAGTTGTTGTTTAAATGCTCGAAGAGTTGTTTGTTTGTTTATTACCCGTATGTTTGTACGGGCATTTGAACAATTCGGGTATTTTGAAGTTTGTTTTTTTCTTTTGTTTATTATTATTTTTTTCTTTATATCGCCCGTTTTATGCAATAGAGATTTAACTCGAAATTTTCGATTTTTGGGATTTTGGCATATATTTCAATATCTGGGTCGTGTCTTATAAAATACTCAAAAAGATAAAAATGGCGGAAATAAAAGTGATTTTGTAGTTAGCCGCAGAAGGAAACTATATGAAATTAGCCGCTTTCGATTCACAATTTCTCTGCTGGTTATAGATTTCCTTCTGTCAAATTCATATGTGAATGATAGCGAGCAGAGGGAAATTTTTATCGACCAGTTAGCGAGTATGGCTACTACTCATTATGGATTCAAACATTTTTGTTCGATCCGACCTCGCTTGTGTGATGGCGAATCGAAAACGACAAGTATAAATGTTATTTGCGTTTTCCCAAAAAAAAATTTTTTTTGAGTTAAATCCCTATTGCATAAAACGTGCGATATGTAGTTTTTTTATTTTTCCGATACACATTTTTTTGTTTGTAAGCTCGAATGCTCGAATGTTTCTACGGGCATTTGAACTAGAAACGGGCTTCAAACAAAAACGATCAGATCGAATTGCTCGATACCCGGGTATCTAGGGCTCTAGTTAAAAGTCGATTTTATTGAAAAATATATACTTATCGTTTTCGATTCGCCATCACACAAGCGAGGTCGGATCGAACAAAAATATTTGAACCCATAATGAGTAGTAGCCATACTCGCTAACTTGTCGATAAAAATTTCCCTCTGCTCGCTATCATTCACATATAAATTTGACAGAAGGAAATTTATAACCAGCATAGAAATTGTGAATCGAAAGCGGCTACAGTGACTCAAAAAAAATCATACGCCAGAGTTTTAAAATTTATTTCAAACAGTTATAAATTTTAGGCCATTAAATTAAATTTGTTACGTTTTTGTTCGAGCTTTTTGGCCGGTGAAGATGAAAAGCGAAAACAAAGCTTCCTTTTTGCTCTCCTACGCGTTTCGGAGTCTTTTCCGCCTTCTTCAGGGAGACTGTTTTTTATTCAACAAATATATAAAAAAAAAACATACATATATACATTAATTTAACATATGACAATAATTGAAAACTATAAATTTACCAATTGTTGCACAAATTAAAAATTTCAAAGCGCGGCCAGAATTTATAGAAGATTTTGAGGAGATTTCTAAGTGTACTGTTATGTAGCCAACCAATTTTAGTGTAAAAAGTGCTATACTCAATGCTGTACAAATTTCCGTCGATTTTAGTAATTTTTTTCTGTAGGGTGTTTGCGTTATATGTACGTGAGACCGTTCCAATTAAAATTTCCGAAAAGCCAATGAAATTTTTCAAAAAGTTGAATGTTGCATATTATTATATTACAATTGAATGAGCTGCAAAATTGCATACTCAAAAATCTTCTAAAAAATGTAGCTTTATAATTCTTAGCCCCTTTTTATGATAAGTACTTCCTTAACTTTGAAAAATTGGAAATACTAAAAATACTGCCTAAAAAGTTAACAATAATCGCTGCTAAATATCTGGGTTACTTTCGAGCATCACCTACATTAACCAAGATATGCGTTAGAAATATAAACATTAAAATTAAATATAAAGCACAAAAAGAAAATTATTGTAGGTACATATGAAAAACCCTGTATCTAGTAGTGAAGTGCGGCTTTGTGCGACGTAATTTTTTGTCGGCAAACTACTAATTGCACTAGATATCATGTCCGAGGGTTAATTTGACTGAGTCTGACAGAGCAACATAACAAAACCAATTTTTAACATGAAAAAGAGTGATAATTTTTTTTTTAAATATCCCAACTTTAAAAGCTTAAAACTATAAACTTAGAATTATTGGAAACCAAGGATATTATTGAAAAGTGTTAATAATTACTTGAACCTTTAGGATTCATCACGATTACTTAAATGAAATGCTTTAAATAATAAATATTCAAGTTGAAACTAGCACTTAAAAATATGTAAGAAAAAAAACAAAAAAAATTAACTTCAGATATGCTAAGTTAAGACCATCTGGGGCAAGTGCAGAGTATGGGGTCGGGAAAAAAGCGATGAATTTTTGTTCCCCATTCTATTTCCAATATGTGGATATGTTTTTTTTCTGTAATTGTAACAATTTTACAAAATTCAATTTTGGGCGCATAAAACTTGAAAATCTACCTATGCGCGTAGATTTCCAGAAGAGAATATGAGACTTACTTTTGAAGTATAGTTAAAGGCCCTTGGCAACTGACAATCTGGCATGTCAAGCAGTGTGTATGTGTGAGTTTTTTTGTGCGTGTTAGTGCAATCGGCAGTCGTCGTGCTACACGTTCTTGTTCGGGCTCGCGTTGATGAGAATCAAATCTTTTAGATATTTGCGTCAATCACCCGGCACTCAGACATATGTATACACTTCTTAACATTCCAGATTTTAAGTGGCCAAGGGCCTTAAGAGTTTGATATATGTATTATAAGCGATATTTGTGTACTAAAATGTTAAATTATAGACTGAAAAAATTACATTTCGCATTATGAAAAAGTGTATTTTTATGTAGAACGCTAGAAAAATTAAATACGCACCGCGCTAAACAAGTCTGAGATACTTGTCATATTTCTACTCATTGTTATTCAGTGATACGCAAATTGTGTAAGTCCAAAAAGCGAAAAAAGTTGTGTAAGTCCAAAATATTTATATGAACAGAAATTTTTTTTCATTTCGAATTTTTTTTCTTTTTTGTTTTTTGTCTCTCCTACAAAGTTTTAAAAAAGGACTTACACAATTTGCATTCTAAGCTAGCGATTTTTATCATTTGTAAAAAAAATTGTAGTTTTTTTTTGGTAATTTTAATTTTGGTAAATTTTTTACATTGGCCGTGACCCCCCCCCCCCCCCGAAAAATTCTCTAGCTACGCCACTGTATGTATGCGCGTGAAAGAAAACTCAGCTAATATAGCGCTTCCAAAATAAAATAGCTGATGAAATTATGAGTTTTTGTTAGTGAATTTTTCCATATTGTCTGAGCAAAAATCTATTTTATTGGAAATTTACATACATATATTGTATTTTGTGGTATTTGTCAAATCGGTAATCGTAATATAAATAAAACATTTGATATTGAAAAGTACATATGTACATACATACATACATACATTCACTAGCAAAAACAAATAATTTCATGAGCAATTACATACATTGTACGAGTATACATATGCATATGTAGGTAAAGTAATCATATTTATTTAATTCTTCAGCTGCGCAGGTCGCTTTTGAAAACTTGCACTATTCGAGAAGTGAAGACGTTAAAGAAGCAGTACAGCCTTTAGGATTGCGGGTAGAGTTTCGTGAAAAACTCTTTTCTTGGAAGAAAGAAGAAGTAAGTGAAATTTGGTGCAAAATTATTATAAAGTTCAGTTTTTTTTTAATAAAATCTTTATTTACAAAAATTTAGCTTGGAATTGAAGATGAAACGCTATCGATGCCATCAAAGGTGATCGACTAGCTGCAGAAATTACCACTCGCAAAACGAGGCTTTCTTGAGAATCAACAATTGTAACCTTTTCGTTTTTTTTTTCCGGTACTATCTTTGAACCTAGTCGTCGCTGGTAAAACTGCGTTCAATAAAATTGTATACAAGTAATCTTGTGCATCTGTTGGAAAAAAAATCATACAACATTATAGTCATATATAAAGTATTAATGATGATTTTACAGTTCAATGATATAAATGAATGTATTGGTCAAAAATTTTGCTTTTCCAAATATCTGTTTGCAGAATTCATTATGAATATGGGCTTCATAAAATTTACCAACTTCTGCTTTAAAATTATCCCATTTTGAAAATAGCAAGTGACCTTTTGATGGGTACAATATATCAAAGTCGATGTTAATGTGAAAAATATGTATATGTATTTATGTATGTATATTATAAATGTAAAATGGTTTGCTTGAAACTCAAGCTGGAGTTATAGGTACATAACGTAGTATGGAGCAAATTGAAAAACGGGCCGCTCTATGCGCGCTCCGTAAAAATCTAAATGGATCAGACTTCTATGTTACGCTAAGTGTGCATAATCAAATGTGCTCGAACCCCATTGAACAAAAATTTTAAGTGAGTTTGTTCATGCTACGTTAAGTTCCTATAACTGAAATTTTTGATTACTTAATAAATGACAACAATTACCAAAGGAATTTGGAACAAAAGAATTATCAGGAATCTGGAATTAAAAATAGTTATGTATTTGAAAATCTTTGTAGTTCCAACATTGTTAACTTAACTAAAGAAGATTATTTTAGTAATATACAAACCACCATTGAAATTGATTTTGAAAGATGTGAAATATGTTATGAAACTAATTATTATTTAGCTTCAAACGAAAAAAATATTGAGTTGTATAAGATCAAACATCTGCTATTTAATTGAAGTAAAACACTTTGAGCAACATTTACAATCCTACGAAGTTGGTTCAGACAACCTTTATTTTAAAAATATTGTCGAATTTGTAACCCCACCGATGCATTTATATCCAATGAACAACGGAAAAATGTATTTTAGAATTAAGTATATTTGAGCCAAATAAAAATGTTATTTTCAGTAAAAAAAAACAAAAAATTGGTTGCGTTTTAAATATCAACAGCACAAATCGTGTTTGAAATGATCACAAAACGGCCCCAGATCAACCACAAGGCGTTCTTAAAATGACCGTCAAATGTTCTGATCACAAGCAGAAAGCGTGCTTTAAATGAATGCAAGACGTTCTCAAATCTAGCGCAAAGTGGTCTTACAATTTTTAGCTTCTCAAATCAAGCACAAACCGTGCTTGAAATGAATGAAAGACGTTCTCTAATCAAGCGCAAACTGGTCTTAAAATTAAGTTAAAACGATCTCAAATCAAGCACAAAGCGTTCTTAAAATGAGCCCGAAAATGTCCCTGTTCAAGTCGAAACAGTTCTTAAAAGTAGAACGGTGGTCTTGACGTTCTGAAACCAAGCACGTCGTTCACGAGTTAAGAAAAAACGTACTTAGCAGACTTTTGTCAACGGATGGGCTTGATTTTGGACTTGTTTTGTGTGTTTTAGAACGCTTTTTTTTCTGAGTGTAACATGCTAGTTAGTTCACATTGAAGTCAGTTCGAATTTTATTTTCTTAAAGGTGCGCTCTCTCTGTGTGAGAAATTTCTCAAGATATCATGATATCTCGGCAAAAAGATTAGACAGAGAGAACAACCTTATTGTTTTATATGGAGAGAGGAATTCACCAATTAATGTGCAGTGTTGCCGCTAAAAAATTTCAAAAAGTGACCAAAAAAAGGAAAAAAGTGTCTCCCAATTTTTTTTTAGCTAGAAATAATTTTTTATATATTTTTGTGGTTTATTTAATGCTTAAAGCAATTTGCAAGCGGTTTGTGCCCTTGGTCTTAAATAGTGAAAGTTTTGAAAATAATCCTTCTGCTGATGCACTGCTATGTGGCAGCGTTAATATATTTGCAACAAATTCACAACAAGTTCTCATTTAAGTTGTTTTTCATTTCCGCACGTTGTGCGAAAACTCTTCTATTTCGGTTTGCTAAAACAATTTTCTTGCATTCTAAAAATTTTTACTCCCAAATAACTCTTTCGGGGTTTTCCTTCGCAGCGGGGAATTGCTAATGAAAAGTGTAAAGGTAACAGAGAGGCTTTTTTATGTGAATTTTATATGAGCTAATGGCCAGTTTTTAATTAAGAAAAATTGAAAAAAAATTTTTGGTAGAAGTTATGGATCCATTTCGGAGACCACCACATCCCCTCATCAGACTTCTTCAGGCGGCCTCAACCGAGGATCGAACTTAAGTCGTTTCGATTGGTAATCCAATGGCATCCCATTGAGCTACCACCGCCGTCAGCTTTGTTTCGCTTAATTCTCAATTTTCCTTTTATTACAATCTACATACCAACAACAGTAGCAGAAAACGGCCATGTAAAAACAAACGTAAAAAAAGCTTTTTTTATATTTAAGAAAAAAACTAAAAAATATTTATTACATTATAGGTTTGAAAGTAAAAGTGGCCCAAATTTTTAAAAAGGTTCAAATATTGCATATTTTCAAAAAGTTGGGTTCCGGTAGCCTGGCTCTTAAAAAAGGTTCAAATTGCCACTTTAGTGGCCCAGCCGCAATGTTGTACATGTGTACATAGAGCTGCAAAACTGTCGATAGACGGCTATTCGATATATTCGATAGTTTAAGCAGAAACCATCGATATTATCGATACTATCCTTTTATTATTCATTTATTTTGATAAAAATCTTATAAAATGTCTACGTGGTTCTTATAGGCAGTTGAATTCAAATCTATATATTAATACACTAACATGAATTTTGTCCGCGACTTTTCGGCGATTCCACTGAACCGATTTTAAAAGTTAGACCATCATTAGAAAGGGAATTCATAAGAATAGATCCATTTTGATTTTCATTAAAATCGATTGGAAAATGCGTGCTTGAACTGCAAATGGATTTTGAATCAAATAAAGATAAATTTTAGTAAAAAATATCATAAAGTTAAAAATATTTTTGCATTATGGAACTACTAGAAAACTGTCGATTTTCGACAGTGGCGGGAACTCCTAGTTTAATTAAAAGAACAAAAAATTTTAGAAGTAAAAAGAACAGTGCATATGATAATAATAACAATAAAATAATATCGTAGCATCAGTAGCGATATAAAATATCGATAGTGTGGACAACATTACCACGAATCGATATATTGATAGTACAATCGCTAATTTTGCAGTTTCTTTCTCGCTCTCTTGCTTTCGAACTCCGATGCCATTTACTTCATTAGTGTCATAATTTAAAAAACCAATTTATGTCTACTTCGCTATATATGGAAGTAAGCTACTATACTAAAGCGAAAATATTTTTTAAATAAAGCCCTCAATTTTCATTTATCACCATAAAATTTCATAACAAATAAATAACACTGATTCTCACTACTAAGTATCGATTCAGAAAATTGTGTTGTGTCGTTATTGAAGCAAGTGTGCTTTGTGCTTTTGGCATGTACATTAAGGTGGAGTGAAAACATATGGAGCTTTTTTCTGTTTTTTTTTTTTTGAACGTACCAATAAAAAGTTGCCTTTATACGAGTTTATGAACCCCACAAAATTTTATGGCGAGAGGATGACATTTTGAAGGGCCCCCAGCCCCGCAAAGTTGAAAGCAATAAGCACGATCTCGTACAAATATGAAATTTTGAAAATTATAAAAGCAAAAAACGAAGTATGAGGATTGATAAACATGGCTAATCTGAATATTAAAGTGAATTTTTTTTAGAAACATTAACAACAAAAGTTATTAAAGGTCAAAGTTTATATTATGCATTTTTTAAATTGCAATTACTTAAGAACTACTCAACCGACTTCGAATACTTTTATACCATTCGATATGTATTTTGATTCCCTTTAATTTAATATACATTTTCCAGTGCGTTCCATAACACTCCCCCAGCGGGGGTCAACCCCCTTTACCCCCCTTACTTTTCATATATAAAAGGTATACCAAATTAAAGGGAAGATACATGCGAGTAGGTCAATAAAATTTTACAGGCTTATTTCTGGGCTAGAAAGGTGCCGTTTTGGCTTTGGAACAAATTGAATTTCCAAAAAAAAATTCGCTCCACCTTAATATACATATGTATATATACATATGCTCTCTTGCTCTCAATTCCGAATATGCATTAGCGCGCTCAGTATTGGTTGCCACTATCCTAAAAAAAATGTTGATAATAATTCCCAACAAAATAATCAAAAAATTACAAACAGACTAATAAATTATCGCCTTCATAATTCGAATAATAAAAGAAACTTAAAAGAAGTACACCTGCTTTGGTTTACAAAAAAAAAATAATCTGAAACGTAAATTACTAATGTGCTAATTAATGCTTCCTTTAAATAGACAAAGGCTTTTTGACATTCTTCTGTCCATTCGAAAGTAACATTCTTTCTGCAAAGCCTAGTTAACTTTCTTGAATGTTCTGCAAAATTCGGTACAAATCTTCTGTAATAATTACAGAATGCTACGAATCTCTTAACTTCATCGGCTGTTTTTGGTGTTGGGTAATTTTGGACTGTTTCAAATTTGCTTGGGTCGGGTAATATTCCCTTGTTTGTACATTTATGTCGTAAATAAATTACTTCTTGGCTGAAAAATAGACATTTATCTGGATGTAGTTTTAGGTTGTATTTTCTACAAGTGGAGAACACGTCTGTTAAATTTTTTAGTATATGGTTTTCAGAACAACCGAATACAACTAAATCATCCGTGTAGAGAAATGCTTGAGATGGTTTGAGGCCTGCGAATGCTAGCGTCATCATTCTTTGGAACGAATTCGGTGCTACTTTTAATCCATATGGTAATCTCTTGAGTCTATATGTGCCATTCTCGGCTGTGAATGAGGTTATATCCCTGGAATCTGGGTGCAATTCGATTTGATGAAATCCTGCCATAAGCAGTGATACCAAGTAAAGGGAAAAGAGGCTACATGTAGGGAAATTCGACCTCAAATTTGCAGTGTAGGGAAAAAAGGACAGATTTTCAAAAATTAGCTAAATGTAGGGAATTTTTTAAGTTAAAAACTTTCGTTTCCTTTGCAACGAATTAATTTCTTCTAAGAACCTAAAATTTTTTAATAACTACAAATAAAATGTGTTTACATGCGTGTATGCAAAAATGGCATGGTCGAAAACCGCATTGAACGGTATCTTAGTAGCTATAGCAGGATATGAAGTAGGTAAGGAAAGTTCTGAAGGAAAAAGCAATGAAAATAGGATTGTTAAATTCGAAACACACCCAAGTATAGATAGTAAAGAGGAAATCTCAGATATACAATTCTTGGATGTGTAATGACATTTTTAGTTGTCACAATTGCAATTCTGATAAAAAAAAAATTATATCAAAAATAAATTGAGACAATTGAACAATGCACAGCAACGCACCTAATCAAAAATTGTCATGCGAAATGACTAAATGGCAAGAAATATATGACTTATTATCAGAAGAAAAAGCAAAAGCTCAAAAGTCATACAAATGCATAAATAAAAGCATACCCATTACAAACGAAACACTAATAAAACATTTAAACATAATTTTGCAAGCCCTAAAAAATATAACGCAAGTAATTAACAAGAAAAATAATCTCTTTACTGAAGAACATCAAAAAGAAGCTTATTTAATTTTTGCTACCGGACGAGATAAATTAGTATCTTCTTTAGCCAGACATAATATAGAAACTACAATACCAACCACAGTAGAGGAGGAAATTCAGATTAATTTCACTTTGCTTTTATCAGAACGTGCTCAGAGTCGAACTCCTTCACCTTCATTGAGTCAGACTCCATCAGTGGAAGAAAATAAACCACAAAATCATCCACTAAACACTTCACTAAATATCTCAATAATAAACGTCACAATGCCACAAACCGTAGTAGAATTTATTAAAACTTCTTCGTCAGTATTACCAGATGGTAATACCAAAAAATGATGGTAAACCAGAAAATCTACATAGTTTCCTAGATGCACTCGATATACTTGAGCAAATCAAGGATACACACGAGGCATTGGCCATTACCATGATAAAAACAAAGCTGAAGGGTACAGCAAGGAATTTTATTAGTAATGAGACCACAATCGAACATATAAAAAACAAATTATAGACCGCAATAAAGGGTGAATCAGTGGAGGTTTTGACCGCTAAACTACTGGACATCCAACAGCGTAGCAAAACTGCTAACCAATACACAGCGGAAATTGAAAAAATCACAAGGTCATTAGAAGGAGCATATATCTCTGATGGATTAAGCCCAGACTTAGCCACGAGATATTCAACACAGGCAGCAGTTAAAGCCATGTGTAAAAACTGCTCTAATGACAAGGTCAAAATTATCATGCAAGCGGGAACGTTCACAACAATGAATGATGCAATTTCTAAATTTACCAACAGCTGTACCGAAATAACGGGCAGCTCAGACACAATTTTCAACGTACGACAGCAGAGTCAGTACCGGAGTAATTTCCGTGGAGGTTACCGAAGTAACAACTATGGAAATTACCAAAATAGAAGATACAGACCACAGCCAAGTTACAACAATAATTCCAGATCCAACAATAATAACAATAATAACAATCAAAGAGGATCACAATGCCGAAATACAAACAGACCCGTGACGTGCGCAGTTGCACCGAAACGGAAAACCAGGAAACTCCACTTCAAAATTAACAAAAAGAAAAATATGCGTACTTAATCTAAACTTAAACAGCTATATATCTACAAGGACATCATTAAACAATTTATACTCAAATTTTTTAATTGATACTGGAGCCGATATCTCCATAATTAAAAACAGCAAATAGATAATAAAGAAAAAATAAATACTGAACAAATCACAGATTTGAAAGGCATTGGTCAGGGAATAACTAGCACTTTAGGCACAATCAAAGCAGATCTAAAAGGCGATGACCTTCTAATTTATCATAAATTTCACGTCGTAGACGAACTTCCCAATTTCATATGATGGAATAGTAGGCCTAGATTTCATAAAGAAATACAATTGTATTCTAGATTATGGAAAAACAGAGGATAAACTAATCCTAAGACCATATGATTTTCCCCAAACAATAACTATGTATCTAACAAATTGTCTGTCTGACAATACAATCACAATCTCCGCTAGGTCCGAAGTCATTAGACAAGTTAAAGACACCAATAACAAAAACATCTTCACACCTCACCAACAATTATCTGAAGGCATTTTCATAGCAAACACAAGGATCAGACTTTCGTTAGAATTATTAACACGACACATAACAACACAACTATTCAAAATTATAAAATTAATACTGAAAATTTAGACGATTACACATGTGGATTAAAGCAACCACACACATAAAAGTTGCACAGATACAGAAAAATTAAAAAGATTAACCAAAAATTTTCCAAATTTTGTTAAAGCTCAATGCTCAATGTAAAAAATTTCCCAAAATTAAAATTAAAACAAGAAAGGAAGCCTCAGTTCGAGTGGAATCGAACATTAGATACTCAGCTGTATGCTTTCATTGTTTGTTTGCGTTTGATGGAAACACGGTGTACTTTATATAAAGCGAGTGCTGCATAAAGTGGGCGTAGCCACGCCCATTTTAAACATTTTTATCAGTCATCCAATAAGTATATGAATATTATTCTTTGTGCAAAATTTCATTCCTTTATGACTTCTAGTTACAAGGATGTCTCGTTACAAATTCCCAATTGGTGTTCCATAAATATCTTTGTTAAAAAGTAGGCGTGGTCATAAACCGATTTCAATAAATTTCTGCGTGTCTATTAACACAAGATATAAGCTAAGAAATCTCGTATATTCCTTTGTATAAAAAGAGGCGGTGCCACGCCCATTTTCCAACATTTTTCTATTGTTTGTTTCCGGTCTATTGTGGAACTCATGCCACAAAATTTCAATGAATTATCTTTATATTTGACAGAGATATCGCTTAAAATGTTTTTATTAGCTCACTTTATAATACCCGTATATAAAATTGGGCGTGGTCGTCAACCGATTTCCCTACAATTTTGAACATGTATTACCAAAAGTAATGAAAGTTTACATACCAAGTTTCGTCATTATATATAAATTACACTACCCGACAAAATTTCAAAAATTTTCATATCCTCGACATTTGATACATGATTCCTATGTAGAATTTCCTACCGATTCCAAATATGTAATCAGATGGTTCAAAAGTAGAACAGTTTTCGAGATATTTTGAAATTTCAGTTTTTGAGATAAGAAAAAAAGTAGGATTACTTTTTAGTCAATATCTCCGCCATTACCGTCTCGATTTTTACGTTATTTAATTTTGTTTTGAGAGGATGAAATACCCTTTCCAACGAAGCCAAAATAATTAAAATCGACGTTAAATTGACGGAGTTATAGCGATCAATAAATTTTTTTTTATGAAAATTTTCAGTTTTTTTTCCGACATTCATATACTTTTTTGTAATTTTTTTAAAGAAATATTAAATATCCTCCTGGTTTCACACTTTGAGTCAACAGCCTATTTCTTAGTGAACATTTTGGCACTTTCCGGATTATAATCCGTAGAAAAATTACAATGCTATAAGAGATTTAATGAACAAACCTGTTAATTTTTTATCACAATCTTGTACTTAACCTCCATTTTTTTTTTATTTTTATGTATATTAAAAGTGTTTAAATGTTGATAGTTTTCGCCGTTTTGGTACATTTTCTTCTCGAAGAAGGAACCAGCAAAAATGGCTCATCATTCAATGTCCCAGACATTCCAATGACCTTGGTATCGCAATCCCATATTATTTTTTTTATTTCTCCGTGAGAACGCTCACCGTTGTAAAAGTCATCACATATATGAAGATTATGTTGAGAGGGTTTCGGGACAATTTTTTTTTACACCACGAAATACCGCGAAAAAAAATTTTTTTTGCAACTTTTTTATTTGACATCCGATTTGTAAAATTGATATGTCATTATTTTAGTCTGGTGGAGTTCTATATATCGCTCTAATGTCCTTTTGAGCTATGAAGTCGTTTTCACATAGTTGGGTCACCTAACCAAGTTTTTCGCTAAAATAAAGTACTAATGGGATCTTGGTAACATTACCCTTAAAGTGTTTGCAATTTAATAGGCTAATTTTTAAAAATAAATCTTTTGCTGATTTTCCCAACTTCTTATAAAAAACCTATCTTCAAAATCAAAATTAAAAAAAAATTGCAAAAAATCCACAAAATTTTGACTTTGACCAGCTATGGCTCAGTGAGTTTTTACTCAAACACCACAAGTTGTATGTCGTTAAAAGCGTATTTTAATTACGTTTAGAACGAGGTACTGTTAGCTGTTATCGCACATGTAACTTTAGCGAAAAAAATTTTTGAATGAAGTGATAACCAAAAAACACAAAATTACCGTTATCTCAAAAGCCTAACCGTGCAAAAAATAAAACTAAATAGTTTTGAGCTCACGGGGCCCATGCCAATTTTCCCCTATACCCCGATTTCTTGGTATTTTTTGCTGTAAACTAGTGTTAATGTTATAGTGGTTTACATTTGCCAGATTTGGAAGTTCAATGAAAATATAAATATAGGTTTCTTCACTTAATCTCTTATAACTTTGCCATTTTTCCACAGATTATAATCCGGAAAGTGCCAAAATGTTCACTAAGAAATAGGTTATTGACTCAAAATGTGAAACCTGGAGGATATTTAATATTTCTTAAAAAAAATTACAAAATAGAAGATGAATTTCGAAAAAAACCTGAAAAATTTCATAAAAAAAATTTTTTGTTCGCCATAACTCCGTCACTTTAACGGCGATTTTAATTATTTTTATTTTGCTGGAAAGGGTATTTCATCCTCTCAAAACAAAATTAAATAACGTAAAAATCGAGACGATAATGGCGGAGATATTGACAGATGAGTAATCATACTTTTTTTTCTTAGCTCAAAAACAGAAATTTCAAAATATCTCGAAAACTGTTCTACTTTTGAACCATCTGATTACATATTTGGAATCAGCAGAAAATTCTACATTGGAATCATGTATGAAATGTCGAGGATATTTTTTTTGTCGGGTAGTGTTAGATAGATAGATAGATAGATTATATTGAGGATTGTACTGCGACCACTAGGTCTATTGTACCCTCTCCTTGATCACATTATCTCGTCCAGCCCGAGCTCCTCCAGAAAACGAAGGATATCGCTCGGCTTAAGAGACTGAATGTGCCCCTGACTTGGCCAAGGCGAGCCTAGGAATCTTTCACGCTTCCTTGCAATGGCATCGCATTCGACCAGTATATGCTCTGCAGACTCATCTTCTCTGTCACAGAAGCCACATAGACTGCTTGACAGGATACCTAGCCTATTCATATGCTTCCTAAGCCTACAGTGTCCTGTGAGAATTCCTGTCAGCATTCTCAATTTATTCTTAGAGAGGTTCCGAAGCCCTTTGAAACGACTTGTGTTGTACCCCCCCATTAGTGTCTTTGCCTGTCGCATTCCATCGGTTTGGCGCCAGTACTGTTCCCTTAGCCTCCTTTCCTCGTTCCTGAGCTCATTCCTGATAGTATGTGGGCCTATTGCTATGAATGGCTCAGGTCCTATTGGTTTGGAGGCCGCCCCCTGCCTGGCCAGACTGTCCGCCTGCTCATTGCCCTCTATTCCTCTATGACCTGGAACCCAGGCCAGTAGGATAGAGTTCCGAGTTGCCAGTTCATTCAATCTGTTAACGCACTCAAGCACAGTCGATGATTTGATTTCGAAAGAAGAAATTGCTCTAAGTGCGGCCTGACTGTCACTTAATATGACTATTTTTTCATTAGAGTACCCACGTCGCAGTATCATGCCTGCGCACTCACTTATGGCATACACTTCCGCCTGGAAAATGCTCGGATGAACCCCCATGGGTAAGGAGATCCTTGACCTGGGGCCAAAAATACCAGCTCCAATTCCCTCAGGTGTTTTCGAGCCGTCGGTATACCATATTAAGTGGTGAGATTGTAGGTAGCCCTCAATACTAGAGACATTCCATGATTTTTTGTCCCCAAGCTCTATCCTAAACCTATTTTCAAAGTTTGTAACCCTGTTCATATCATCTCTGGGAAATTGAGAGAGCGGGAGTTCCTCCCTCAGCTTGACCATGTTTTGAGATGATATAACTTTACCTTTTCCATATCCTTCCCTTACCATGTTCATTAGGGAACGCTTGGCACTCTGTTCAATAACTATGTGCAGCAGTTTTGAGAGGATGAAATACCCTTTCCAACGAAGCCAAAATAATTAAAATCGACGTTAAATTGACGGAGTTATAGCGATCAATAAATTTTTTTTTATGAAAATTTTCAGTTTTTTTTCCGACATTTATATACTTTTTTGTAATTTTTTTAAAGAAATATTAAATATCCTCCTGGTTTCACACTTTGAGTCAACAGCCTATTTCTTAGTGAACATTTTGGCACTTTCCGGATTATAATCCGTAGAAAAATTACAATGCTATAAGAGATTTAATGAACAAACCTGTTAATTTTTTATCACAATCTTGTACTTAACCTCCATTTTTTTTTTATTTTTATGTATATTAAAAGTGTTTAAATGTTGATAGTTTTCGCCGTTTTGGTACATTTTCTTCTCGAAGAAGGAACCAGCAAAAATGGCTCATCATTCAATGTCCCAGACATTCCAATGACCTTGGTATCGCAATCCCATATTATTTTTTTTATTTCTCCGTGAGAACGCTCACCGTTGTAAAAGTCATCACATATATGAAGATTATGTTGAGAGGGTTTCGGGACAATTTTTTTTTACACCACGAAATACCGCGAAAAAAAATTTTTTTTGCAACTTTTTTATTTGACATCCGATTTGTAAAATTGATATGTCATTATTTTAGTCTGGTGGAGTTCTATATATCGCTCTAATGTCCTTTTGAGCTATGAAGTCGTTTTCACATAGTTGGGTCACCTAACCAAGTTTTTCGCTAAAATAAAGTACTAATGGGATCTTGGTAACATTACCCTTAAAGTGTTTGCAATTTAATAGGCTAATTTTTAAAAATAAATCTTTTGCTGATTTTCCCAACTTCTTATAAAAAACCTATCTTCAAAATCAAAATTAAAAAAAAATTGCAAAAAATCCACAAAATTTTGACTTTGACCAGCTATGGCTCAGTGAGTTTTTACTCAAACACCACAAGTTGTATGTCGTTAAAAGCGTATTTTAATTACGTTTAGAACGAGGTACTGTTAGCTGTTATCGCACATGTAACTTTAGCGAAAAAAATTTTTGAATGAAGTGATAACCAAAAAACACAAAATTACCGTTATCTCAAAAGCCTAACCGTGCAAAAAATAAAACTAAATAGTTTTGAGCTCACGGGGCCCATGCCAATTTTCCCCTATACCCCGATTTCTTGGTATTTTTTGCTGTAAACTAGTGTTAATGTTATAGTGGTTTACATTTGCCAGATTTGGAAGTTCAATGAAAATATAAATATAGGTTTCTTCACTTAATCTCTTATAACTTTGCCATTTTTCCACAGATTATAATCCGGAAAGTGCCAAAATGTTCACTAAGAAATAGGTTATTGACTCAAAATGTGAAACCTGGAGGATATTTAATATTTCTTAAAAAAAATTACAAAATAGAAGATGAATTTCGAAAAAAACCTGAAAAATTTCATAAAAAAAATTTTTTGTTCGCCATAACTCCGTCACTTTAACGGCGATTTTAATTATTTTTATTTTGCTGGAAAGGGTATTTCATCCTCTCAAAACAAAATTAAATAACGTAAAAATCGAGACGATAATGGCGGAGATATTGACAGATGAGTAATCATACTTTTTTTTCTTAGCTCAAAAACAGAAATTTCAAAATATCTCGAAAACTGTTCTACTTTTGAACCATCTGATTACATATTTGGAATCAGCAGAAAATTCTACATTGGAATCATGTATGAAATGTCGAGGATATTTTTTTTGTCGGGTAGTGTTAGATAGATAGATAGATAGATTATATTGAGGATTGTACTGCGACCACTAGGTCTATTGTACCCTCTCCTTGATCACATTATCTCGTCCAGCCCGAGCTCCTCCAGAAAACGAAGGATATCGCTCGGCTTAAGAGACTGAATGTGCCCCTGACTTGGCCAAGGCGAGCCTAGGAATCTTTCACGCTTCCTTGCAATGGCATCGCATTCGACCAGTATATGCTCTGCAGACTCATCTTCTCTGTCACAGAAGCCACATAGACTGCTTGACAGGATACCTAGCCTATTCATATGCTTCCTAAGCCTACAGTGTCCTGTGAGAATTCCTGTCAGCATTCTCAATTTATTCTTAGAGAGGTTCCGAAGCCCTTTGAAACGACTTGTGTTGTACCCCCCCATTAGTGTCTTTGCCTGTCGCATTCCATCGGTTTGGCGCCAGTACTGTTCCCTTAGCCTCCTTTCCTCGTTCCTGAGCTCATTCCTGATAGTATGTGGGCCTATTGCTATGAATGGCTCAGGTCCTATTGGTTTGGAGGCCGCCCCCTGCCTGGCCAGACTGTCCGCCTGCTCATTGCCCTCTATTCCTCTATGACCTGGAACCCAGGCCAGTAGGATAGAGTTCCGAGTTGCCAGTTCATTCAATCTGTTAACGCACTCAAGCACAGTCGATGATTTGATTTCGAAAGAAGAAATTGCTCTAAGTGCGGCCTGACTGTCACTTAATATGACTATTTTTTCATTAGAGTACCCACGTCGCAGTATCATGCCTGCGCACTCACTTATGGCATACACTTCCGCCTGGAAAATGCTCGGATGAACCCCCATGGGTAAGGAGATCCTTGACCTGGGGCCAAAAATACCAGCTCCAATTCCCTCAGGTGTTTTCGAGCCGTCGGTATACCATATTAAGTGGTGAGATTGTAGGTAGCCCTCAATACTAGAGACATTCCATGATTTTTTGTCCCCAAGCTCTATCCTAAACCTATTTTCAAAGTTTGTAACCCTGTTCATATCATCTCTGGGAAATTGAGAGAGCGGGAGTTCCTCCCTCAGCTTGACCATGTTTTGAGATGATATAACTTTACCTTTTCCATATCCTTCCCTTACCATGTTCATTAGGGAACGCTTGGCACTCTGTTCAATAACTATGTGCAGCGGGGTTAGCTCAAGAAGCACTTCCATCGCCGCCGTTGGGCAGGTGCGCATAGCTCCCGTTATGCACACGCATGCCTGGCGTTGCACTTTGGTGAGCAATTTCCTCACGGTTGACAGATTTGCTCTTGAGTGCCAGGCTACTGCCCCGTAGATGATGATCGGCTTTACTATCATGGTGTACATCCATTTTAGCATGTGTGGATTGCATCCCCACGACTTGCCTGAAAGTCGTCTGCACACCATTATAGCCCTCGTGGCTTTGGATGTAGTGTTGTCCACATGTCGGGTAGTGTTATTTGTCGAGTTATGGGCTCAGAAATCTCGTATATTCCTGCTTCTAAAAGGAGGCGGTGCCAAGCCCATTTTCAAAAATTTTTGTGTTTTTTGTTTTATGTCCGCAGTTGGACCCCTGCCATAAAATTTCAATGATATATATTTATATTTGACAAAGATATTGCTTAAAATGTTTTTATTAGGCCCCTTTATAGTTCCCATATATAAAAGTGGACGTGGTCGTCAACTGATTTTGGCAATTTT
Source organism: Urophora cardui (assembly GCA_960531455.1). Taxonomy (NCBI): domain Eukaryota; kingdom Metazoa; phylum Arthropoda; class Insecta; order Diptera; family Tephritidae; genus Urophora; species Urophora cardui. Next base: position 84,027,889 of record OY482673.1, read on the forward strand.
TCTTCCAAACATTTGCCTAAGTAGGTATATCACGCATACCAAAATTCATAAAACTTTCAATGTTTGCCCCTTAATAAGTGGGCGTGGCACCGCCCATTTTCCAAAACTTTTGTGTCTTTTGTTTTATGCCCATATTTGGACTCATGCCACGAAATTTAAGTGATAGATCTTTATATTTGGCAGAGATATCGCTTAAAATGTTTTTATTAGGTCACTTTATAGTTCCCATATATAAAAGTGGGTGTAGCCGTCAACCGATTTAACAATTTTCCGTCCAAACGTTTGCCTAAGTAAGTAAATCATGCATACCAAATTTCATCGACATATCTACTACCGTTTATGAGTTATGGCTTATAAAACCTTCAATGTTTGCCCCTTAATAAGTGGGCGTGGCACCGCCCATTTTCCAAAATTTCTTCATATGGGCCTGAGCTCAACACGTTGGTGAAATTTCATCGCTCCAGCTATATTAGTAGCTGAGATATCAAATTTCCGACTTTTCTATATAGGAAAAGTGGGCGTGGTCATGGTTCTATTTCGCCCATTTTCAATACCAACCGTCCCAGTCTCGATACCAACTTGGATTCCAAATTTCATCAAAATATCTCAATTTTTGCGCGAGTTGGACATGACTCAATCGATTTCTCTTTTCACCCTGATCATTTTGATATATAGAAGTCTATATCTATCTCGATTATTTCATTCTGTTACAATCCACCGTTATGTGATTAAAACTATAATACTCAGTGTACTAGTACAGCTGAGTATAAAAATTAGTCCAATTAACATTGCGATGTCCTAGGAGAGGACTAGCCCCTCCATGCCTGTATAACAGCCACGGCAACTACCTTATTGCCACAAGCCACTTCGGCGTTGCTAAGTGATAGAAGTAGCAAACAATATACAAAGTCAGTTAGATCCTTAAATTTACGGACTTTCATCGACAGCCTGCTATTCCACTAGCGAGTATCAACAGGTATTTATCGATAGTTTCGTTACTTGTTTGGTTTTTTAACACTTAAATCGATTTGTGATAATCGCTAAATTGAATTAGCGTTACCACATCCTTCCTATGTACAAAATTATGTTTCATTACAAGCGGTGGCAGGGTTGGCAACTCGGAAAAGAAAAATTATGGTACCAAATTTTGAACAAAATTATTGTACATTTCAAAATTACGCCTACGGCCTAATACTTTTATCGATATTGTACGCGTAGGATTGAGGATTGAAAAAGTCATGAAATTATTGTACGTGTACAATAATTATTGTACGGTTGCTGACACTGAGCGGTGGCTAAAAACGTGGTTAGGGCAAAACCGAAATTTTGGTGGCTAAAAAAATACGGCGGTGGCTAAATATAGCCATCAAATGGCTAAAGCAGCAACGCTGTTAATTAATATAATTAAATTTATTGAAATCGCAGATTGATTTTCCTATGTTTTTGTGCGAATCTGTGAATAACTTCTACCACTGCGATATCGATATTTCTGTTAATACTCATTAGGGCAAGTCCGTTCAGCCTATCTTCACCAGTTGAATTTCTTATCCAATTTTTAGTAACATTTTTGGCGTTACTTTTCTGTAATTAGCATGTTAATAACAGAAATACCGTATAACAATTGTAGCGTTTGTTGAGCCGTAGGATAGTGCAGGAACCGTAGGAATTTTACCACAAAAGAGCGAATATGAGTACAAAGAATGTGAATTGTGGTAAAATTCCTGCGGTTGTTGCACTTTCCTATAAATAATACTTCGTGAAAAAGCGCTAAATTTCGAATTACCAATTTCGAAAAAATACTATTCTCATTGATTTTTCCTGAAAAAGAAATGTATTCTAATAAAGCATCTCTTAGTTAAAGATGGTTTTATGGTCAGATCAATTTTATACAAAACGAATCTTTCGGGGGGTGGGGGGCGACGATCGCCTGGTCCCGGCTCTTTATTTGGCTGTAGTAGTGACAATCGGTGTGTATACGTGTGAATCGCAAACAGCTGGTCTGCCCGCGGGCAAGAGGCTGCGCAGCGCTGGTGTAATGTCAAAATGATATTTCGCCGTGGTTAAAATCTGAATTCGCTTGGGGCTCGTCCATTCCTTGTTTTTGATGTGAATTCGCTTGGATTTTGACATTACACTCTACCTTTGCATATAAAAAAAGTAGTTTCTGAATTCGCCACCGGGCCTACCTTCCTAGATCTGCCTTGATCCTACAGTAGGCGCACCAACACAGACTATTTTTATACTCAGCTGTACTAGTACACAGAGTATTATAGTTTTGATTTCATAACGGTGGATTGTAACAGAATGAAATAATTGAGATAGATATAGACTTATCTATCTAATACCTTTAAACGAGCAATTCTTTTATATATATAATCAGGATCTCGAAAACGGCTCCAACGATTTTCATGAAATTTGGAATGCAGGGAGCTTCGGGGGTAAAATCTCGAAAAATTTAATTTTTTTACTCACTTTTATCCCGGGTCTGGAGATATGGGTCAAAACGTGGACCCGGATGACCCTCGAATGTCTCTGAGCGATATGGGTATCAAATGAAAGGTCTTGATGAGGACTTCAACATAGAACTCTTTTAATTGTTGTGCCTAGGCCGGGTCCCGAGATATGGGTCAAAACGTGGACCCGGATGACCCTCGAATGTCTCTGAGCGATATGGGTATCAAATGAAAGGCCTTGATGAGGACTTCAACATAGAACTCTTTCAATTGTGATGCCTAGGCCGGGTCCCGAGATATGGGTCAAAACGTGGACCCGGATGAACCTCGAATGTCTCTGAGCGATATGGGTATCAAATCAAAGGTCTTGATGAGGACTTCAACATAGAACTCTTTTAATTGTGGTGCCTAGGTCGGATCCCGATATATGGGTCAAAACGTGGACCCGGATGACCCTCGAATGTCTCTGAGCGATATGAGTATCAAATGAAAGGTTTTGATGACGACTTCAACATAGAACTCTTTTAATTGTGATGCTTAGGCCGTGTCCCGAGATATGGGTCAAAACGTGGACCTGGATGACCCTCGAATGTCTCTGAGCGATATGGGTATCAAATGAAAGGTCTTGATGAGGACTTCAACATAGAACGCTTTTATTTGTGGTGCCTAGGCAGGGTCCCGAGATATGGGCCAAACGTGGACCCGGATGACCATCGAATGTCTCTGAGCAATATGGGTATCAAATGAAAGGTCTTGATGGTGACTTTAACATAGAACTCTTTTAATTGTGATGCCTAGGCCGGGTCCCCAGATATGGGTCAAAACGTGGACCCGGATGACCCTCGAATGTCTCTGAGCGGTATGGGTATTAAATGAAAAGTCTTGATGGGGACATCAATTTAGAGCTCTTTTAATTGTGATGCCTAGGCCGGGTCTCCAGATATGGGTCTAAACGTGGGCCCGGTTGACCTCGAATGTTTCTGAGCGCCCTTGGTATCGAATGAAAGGTCTTGATGAGGACTTCGACATCTAACGATTTTAATTGTAAGGCCTAGGCCGGGTCCTCGGATATCGGTCAAAAGGTGGACCCGGGTGTCCTCGAATGTTTTTGAGCGATATTGGTATCAAATTAAAGGTCTTAATGGGGACTTGAATATAGATGACTCCGAAAATTAGGAATCATGGCTTCAATATAGAGATCTCTTCGATGTAATGCTCAACCTGGTTCCCTAAGTAAAGGGAACATGAAAAGGAAAAAGAAAGTCGAATGGAATGAAATGGGAATGGGAAAGGAAGAGGAAACCAATATAGAATGGGAGAGGGAAAGGGTGAGAGAGAGATTGGGAGAGGGGAAGGGAGAGGGGAAGGGAGAACGAATAGGGGGGTGAGAGAAAAGGACGGGTTAGGGAGAGCGACAGGAAAAGGGAAAAGGAAAAGAAAAGGAAACGGAGATGAAAGATAAAGAGAAAGGAAAAAGAAAAGTAGAGGGAGAAGGACATGAAGAGGTAGAGGTACCACGGCCAAGCGTGTCGGATTTACTTTAGTTCTGGATCTCACAAATGGCTTCAACAATTTTCATGAAATTTAGTATACAAGGGGTCTCGGGCGCAAACTTCTGAAAAGTTTAATTTTTCCACTAATTTTTTTTATTTTAACTTTTTATTTCGCTTGCGAGGACCTGCGAAAAAATGGCAGCCCGAGAAAAGCTCGGTCATCCAGGTACTATATATCAAAATGATCAGGGTGAAAAGAGAAATCGATTGAGCCATGTCCGTCCGTCCGTCCGTCCGTACGCACTCTAACTCGCGCAAAAATTGAGATATTTTGATGAAATTTGGAATGCAAGTTGGTATCGAGACTGGGACGGTTGGTATTGAAAATGGGCGAAATCGGATCATGACCATGCCCACTTTTCCTATATAGAAAAAATCGGAAATTTGGTATCTCAGCCACTAATATAGCTGGAGCGATGAAATTTCACCCACGTATTGAGCCCTTATGAAGAAATTTTATGAAATTTTGGAAAATGGGCGGTGCCACGCCCACTTATTAAGGGTCAAACAATGAAAATTTTATATGTCATAACTCAGAAACCGTTGAAGATATATCGATGAAATTTGGTATGCGTGATTTACTTACTTAGGCAAATGTTTTGATGGAAAATTGTCAAAATCGGTTGACGGCCACGCCCACTTTTATATATGGGAACTATAAAGGGGCCTAATAAAAAAATTTTAAGCGATATCTTTGTCAAATATAAAGATCTATCACTCAAATTTTGTGGCAAGAGTCCAACTATGGACCTAAAACAAAAACCACAAAAATTTTGGAAAATGGGCGGTGCCACGCCCACTTATTAAGGGGCAAATATTGAAAGTTTCATAAGCCATAACTCAGAAACGGTTAAAGATATATCGATGAAATTTGGTACGCGTGATACATTTACTTAGGAAAATGTGTGGTGTGGACGAAAAACTGCCAAAATCGGTTGACGACCACGCCCACTTTTATATATGGGTATTATAAAGTGGCCTAATAAAAACATTTTAAGAGATATCTTTGTCAAATATAAAGATAATTTATTGAAATTTTGTGGCATAAGTTCCACAATAGACCGGAAAGAAAAAATAGAAAAAGTTTGGAAAATGGGCGTGGCACCGCCTCTTTTTAGACAAAGGAATCTACGAGATTTCGGAGCCCATAACTCGCCAATAACTGAGATGTTATGACGAAACTTGGCTTATACACTTTTATAATTTGTGTTAATAGACACGCAAAAATTTATTGAAATCGGTTTATGACCACGCCTACTTTTTAACAAAGATATTTCCGGAACACCCTTTGGGAATTTGTAACGCGACATCTTTGTAATTAGAAGTCATAAAGGAATGAAATTTTGCACAAAGAATAATATTCATATGCTTAGTTGGATCAATGATAAAAATTTTGAAAATGGGCGTGGCTACGCCCACTTTATGCGGCACTCGCTTTGTATAAAGTACACCGTGTTTCCATCAAACGCAAACAAACAATGAAAGCATACAGCTGAGTATGTATGTAATGTTCGATTCCACTCGAACTTAGGCTTCCTTACTTGTTTTTAGTAATTTCTTGAATGTAGTGGTGCCCATCATTGGTTATTACTGATTTACATTTGTATGTATGTATTTGTTCATTCCCTGCAAAAATTCCGAGTACTCCATTCGCTAATCCATGGAGTCCTCGCTATGGACCAATCGACTTGACACATTTCATACAAAAAATATGGGCCATTTAACATTGTATGTCATTGCAATGGAGTATATACTCCAGTCCCGCATAACAATCGAATTAATCTATGGAGTACCTACATTGGATTAATTGATTGAGTACCTACAGTTAGCCGAACATAACAACAAAAACCAAATGTTTATCGCGACGACGACGAATGACGAGTATGCATTCAAACATATGTATGTACCCTGCAGCGAAACAGCTAACTAGTATGCCAAAATTGTAGTATATTAACTGGTATTCTTATGACAATACCATACCAGTTTATTTTGTCTAGTATTATACCAGTTAAATGCTGTTGAACCACAAACTAGTTATCAAAATACTAGTTTATCAACTGGTATCCAAAAGCCAGCATCATACCAGTGTATTTTATCCAGTATACAGAAATTTGATGAAGTCCAGCTAGGAAAAGCAATGAAATTGAACAAAAAGGGGTATTTTCAAAAAAAGTAAAGGTATTGAAAAAACAGAGTGCCTGAATTTTTATACAATGAGTTTTTTTTGTTTTTAATTACTGAATATGTGGCTTAAGTTTTTTGTTTGTAAACTGAAATGGTACCTTATTAGTTATTTAATTTAAGAAAAAATTTTTTAGATTCCTGAGTGCCTGAATTTTTATAGAATGTGTCTGTTTTTGTTTCTTAATTACTGAATATGTATCTTACGTTTTGTTTTTGCTTATAAAACTGAACTGTCACCTATGTATCTCTAAGCAATATTTATTTTTATTGAATGAATGAATATAATGAATTACATTTGAAATAAATAGACTTCAAATTAATTTGTTTTTGCATACCTTAACTGGTATTCGCTGATGTAGATGCTACTAGTATTTTTCTGACCAAACTGGTATTTAACTGGTATGAGCTTATGCAGAGGAAGACAATTGCCATTTCGTTAACACACGAAAAATACCAGATGTTTACATGGGAAATTTACAGTCGGGCAAGTAGTTGACTGTACCCTGCAAACTGGTATAATTCTAGTTTGCAACTGGTTACTTTCGCTGCAGGGTATGGATGTAGTTATGTATAGCCGCTTCCGATTCGTCACTAGCTTAGCAAGTGGTGAATCGATCAAGCATCTGGTATAAAAACTTAATTCATTGAGAATTGGAAGCATTGAAATAAAAACTTATGGCGTTTTCGATTCTGGAAAAAATGTCGCACTTATTCTGCATTTTTATCGGGCTGTCAAATTTGTTTGTTCTATTCCCCATAGATTCCACACATTTTTTCAGGGTTGCTTGTTCTATTGACAAAAATGTCGCCCTCTGCCCGACCACAGGGCAGCATTTTTTGCCCTTAATATGACCAAGGGGTTGCATTATTTTTGTTTCATACATCACATGAAAAGTGCAACGTTTTCTTAGGTCTCAGGGCGCATGTTGATAATGTTGCCTTGTAATAATGCAGCATTTTGGTTCAGAATCGAAAACGCTATTAATAAACAAATTTTTTTTGGATACACTGAGTTTTTGAAAGATTGGAAGTAAACAAAAATATTTCAAATTGGGAAAAATTAATTAAAAAATTTTTAAATTGTTAAACATTTTGTTTCAAAAATGGATGGTACTTGGGAATGTTCATCTTGAGGTGATGGTGGAGGTCGGGAGGAATTCACTATGTGGGGAGATGGAGTTGATTACTGTGGACATGGTGATGGTGTCGGGCATGGAGATATCTGGCGAACTGGTGTTGGGCATTGGTAGGAGACTGGCTGGAGAGATGAGGTTGACGAGGCTGACATATCAAGTGGCGTTGGCAATAAAATAAGCTGATGCCAGTTTCAGTTTCCCTTTATTTCAAATGCAAATACACAAATTTAAATTTCATACAATTGGAAAATAATTTAATACATAGATTTTTATTTTCTTGTTTATTTTTTTGTAAATAAAACTGAGAATGACAGATTTTTCAGAAAATAAATATTTTTTGAGTGATGTTACAACGTTCATTGTGGCGTAGTTTTTCAGTTTTGCGTTTTTTTGACATGCCGTTAGCAGCGTGCGCATTTTCCCCTCCAATGCCAGCGTAGTAGTCTTTTCGTCCTAAATAATTGTTTAAATTAGTTTTTAATACGAGTACAAACTGATGATAAACATTTAACTTACGGTGAAGCCTTGCGCTATCATGTCATCTAAAGCATGCGTGTACGCATTGCGTTTCTTCCTGGTATGCAGGAACTCCTCCTTCCTTGCATTGTAATACTTTAATAGGCCCTTCTTTTCGGCAAACGTCTATGTTTTACATTTTCTGAAAAGGAAAAAATACATTTTTGTGATAAATAAAATTAAAAAATTGTATCAAAACTTACGCTTTATATTCAGCTGTCATTCTCAAATTCAAATTAAATTTTAAAATAACAATTTTTTACTTTGACACGAGTAATATTTTATTCACAATAACGTGAAAGTGGTCGAATTTTAGGAAAAATGTTTGGCAGCACTGAACATAACGAGCACGACCAATTTAATGAGTACCAGCCATACTCGCTAACTACTCTATATCGGCTCGCTATATTTGTTTTGTTTTTATATGACAATTTTTCACATCGTAAGCAGAGAAAATTTATAGCGAGCAGAGAAGTGTCGAATCAAAAAAGGCTTATATATTCACATATCGTCGTCGTCGTCATAAACATTTGGTTTTTGTTATGTTCGGCTAACTACGAACCGATGCAGATACATGAATCGGTCGTTTGGGCTATGTTAGTGGATTGCAATTAGCATGTGCTGGTCATTGGAGGGAAGGACTTGCCCACTGCATTACCGCCGAACGAATAAATCACGCAATACCGCAAGGATTCTAGTGAATCAAATAAAGAATACCTTACAGGGAAGCAGAGAAAGAAGGCGAAAAATGTAAGGCATGATGGAAATTTCCACTGGTATTTATTCCAGTTCATTTTTCGCGCTCCATTCTACTTTGCATTACGTGGAATGGGTAATGGAAGCTCATTTCACTCTACATTACTGGAAATGCGTGAAAGAAGTGATTAACTCGTCAGATGTTCCATGGCAAGGCCTTCTATCATGCCTGACAGGTAATAGCGATGACCAAATTTTTGCTGGGTCTTTAAATATTTACATATGTACGAGTACCTACACACATATCGCATCCAAAATCATAAAGTGACACAACTCAAAATTTTTTAAAATGCTTTTTATAAACCAGTACACACAATATATCTCTACCGAGTGCCTAAAAATCTTGTACATCAGTGTCTTTTTTTTTTTTAGCATCCAATATATTTTGCCAACTGTATAAGTAAAATACATCTAACAATTTTGTGGTTCGTTAAAAGTAATTAGTAATTAATAATAACTTAATAAACATGGTGGGCATGTATGGATTGCTCTCAGTAGCGCATCCATTTATTGCAGTGCATCAATAAAGATCAGTAAATGATTTTCTTTTGAGGCGTACGAAATTAATTGGTCTTGCCGTTAGGGCTAGAACGAGTGGGTTGGGGTGAGCTAATATTCTCATTTTGTATGATGCAGCATACTTTCTGATTTCTTCAGGGATAGTAGGTGTCTTTAGGTCGCGATGTAGTTGGTCGTTGGTGACGTAGTAGGGCGCATTTACAATCATTCTAATGGGTTTCGATTGGAATCTTTGGAGAATCTTTATATTTGAGTTTGCTGCTGTTCCCCACAGCTGTATGCCATAAGTCCAAATGGGTTTTAAGATAGCTGAGTAGAGCAGGAGTTTGTTGTCGATTGATAGTTGGGAGTTTCGATTCATGAGCCAATAAAGATTTCTCAGTTTTATACCAAGAGCTTTTCTTTTGGTGAATATGTGTGTTCTCCATGTTAGTTTTCTGTCGAGATGCATACCAAGGTACTTTGTTACGTCACTTTGCGGTATATCAATGCCGTTGAGTTTTACGGGTGGGCAATTGTTACGTCTGCCAAGCTCTCGTAAAGCTCAGACTGCTCTGCTCCTTCTTTGACGAAAAAGTAGCGATTTTTTAGATAAGATTGATAAATAGAAAGTAATTTGTAGGGCTTATTTAGTTAATTATATGAACATATGTACCTATGTAAAAAAAAAAAAAAAACAACCAAACAACAATTAGACGGCAACAACATCATACATCATATAACATATCACAGAACAGTTTCAACCAAAATCAGCATCATAGACTCAGTGTCTCCAGCTGATTTTCATCACATTTCCCTACTGGGGTTGCTGTTTTACTGTGAACAGCAAATGAAAGAAGAAGAAGAAGAAATTGAGCTAGGTTTCTACGATACGTGCGTCAAGAGAGCCGCCGTCATGCGTTGGTGACTGGGCATTTACACTACAACTCCATAAGACAGGTTGTGTCAGCTGACACGGGCTACGTGCGTGCGTCGTTGACTGGTTGGGCTATAAATCATAGTACGGCAAAATTCTGAGAGAATTTGTGTCGGAGGGCGGAGAATAACTTGAGCTGCATACATACATACCTAGGTACATTGGTTAAAACATGGTTCAATAATAGGTGTACTCGCGTACTTTTTCCAGCAGCTTTTCTCTGTTTGCCTCTATCACTCTCTATCTCGCCAAATATCATTCTTCCACTCACAACAGAAAAATATCCAAAAAAATCCAAATCTATTCAAATCTTGCAGGAAAGATGAACAGCTGATCAAATTAAAATTATGGGAATTAACAAAATATATACAAATCCTATATTTACAAAAATTTATACGAAATTTGTATTACTTTAGCTTAGTTTCAGCTGTAGATTATGCCTGCATTGTATTTTACTAATAAAGAAACATGTATGTATGTATATAAATGCGGAGCTGCGGCTGCCTGCTGGCATTGCATATTGACATACATACATACATATAAGTTAGCAGAGGGTGACCGGCGGACTTCCTACATTAAGCAACAAACATACAATGCTGCTGTTATCATCCGACATTTAGCTCAAGTACAGATGCAGACATAATCAAATGTTATTTATTTACATCTTTCATAATTAATTCGTCCATATTTAACTTTTTTAATTTTGAATTTCAATTTTGCAATTTTCGCAAATTACAAACATATGTGTTTTCATCAGCTGTTTTGCTGCTGGACAATTGTGAAGGAAAAAATTTGTCCTGCAGAATTTTGCAGCCTCTCACAAAAATAAACGTCACTGCTCTCTCATTTCCATCACTTCTGCCATTTTTTTGCGTAAAAAAATGGAAAAAGCGGATATTTGTTGCAAAATTGTAATAAATTGCAACAAATTGCTGTACGCGAATACAACTAATAAATAAAGGTTTTCGCATTACGACATACGTACATATGTACATACATACACACTCCATGCAAATTGTGTATTCATGTAATCATAGTCCACCATTGTAGAAATCATATAACGTCATGATCAAAATTGACATAAGCACCACAATATAAATAAAAAAAGTAGAAAAAGTTAGTAATCAGCTGTTTAGTAAGTTAACCTGTATTAATTAGCTTGGGTTAAAATGTGTGTGATGTTTCTCATTTGCCCGTGCGGCACACTTTTGCTGGTCTATGCTATGTAGTGGCCGCTGTGGTGCAGTGGGTAGAGTGCTCGCCTGCTATGCCAGAGGTCTCGGGTTCAAACCACGGTCCGAGCCAAACACCAAAACAATTTTTCTAATTAGTAAAAATCCAATTATTGGGGTTTTTAAGAGCAGCGGTCACCTCTCGGCAGTGGTCGGCATACCCTCCGAGTGTATTTCTGCCATGAAAAAGCTTCTCACAAAAAATGCATTCGCCGTTCGGAGCCGGCATAAAACTGTAGGTCCACCCAATTAGTAGGAAAAACGAAAAGGAGCACACCTTGAATTGGGAGAGAAGCTCGGCCATAAAACTCGTCAGAGTTATAATAGCGCCATTGTATTATATTATATTATATTATATTATATTATATTATATTATATTATATTATATTATATTATATTATATTATATTATATTATATTATATTATATTATATTATATTATATTATATTATATTATATTATATTATATTATATTATATTATATTATATTATATTATATTATATTATATTATATTATATTATATTATATTATATTATATTATATTATATTATATTATATTATATTATATTATATTATATTATATTATATTATATTATATTATATTATATTATATTATATTATATTATATTATATTATATTATATTATATTATATTATTATTATTATGCTATGTATGTATGTATGTATATGTAAATGCAATTGTAAAAGTTTCAGCTCAATCAGACATTGCCGTCCCGTGCCGAAAGTCTTGCAGTTTGAAAAAATCACATTTTTTTTGCGAAAAATCAACAATTCATGTTTTAGCTTTCGATATATTAGCTTTGTTCAATAACTCAAAATTTTTAATTGCTTTTATGAATAGTTACGAATGTTCAATAACCCAAAAAATTTACAAAAGAGAGCCAAATTGGGAGAGTAAGGCCCGGTTTCACCAACCGGTCTCAACTTAGTTAAGCCGATTTTTTTACGTTTTCAGTTTCACCATGCAACTGAGGTAAGTCACAAGTTAGTCAGCTTTTGTCTTGACTAAAAATAAACTAACACAGCTATTGCGAGTGTCGACTGTGATAGATAATCGACTGTTGATCGATCCAGGAGCATTATATTTACATCATAGATGGCCCTCCCATAGGCACGCGTGCCAATTTTTTCTCTTCCGCTTTCACACGTATACAAGATAAGCTTCACTGCTTACGCACACATATAATCATTTTGTATGAACCAGTGATGCCGACACTACGGTTTTGTTGTGATCGTGCTCATTCGACGCGCTACTTTCAAGTAATCAGGTTGCTGCGAAAAATGTCTAACTTAAATTGGGAAACAGATTTCTTAGTAATTAGCAATGGGGAAAAGGGGGCAAAATGTTTGGTGTGTCATAGTGATATCGTCCGGGCGACCAAATTTTTGTCGGACGACATTATAGGACAATTCATGCCAGGGATTATGATGGCGTATTAAATATGGAGAGAGAAATGAGATATGTGTACATAGTACATACCGAGCCGTATTTTCGAGTATATCCTTAGCGATGATTTTATTATTTTTTTATAATTACGGAAAGCATAACCATATATGTATGTATACAATTTGTATAAAATAGTAAGAAAAGGATGAATAAACTTTTTCATTACTTATTATTTACTTTTAAATCATATTTTAATAGATATGTACGTTAAGCCGTTTAGCATTACGGTCGAAAAAATTTACTTATCGCACTATTTGCATTATAAAAAGTCCCTTCTACTTAAAATTCCCTTTTCCGCATAAATTGGAAATGTTGGCAACATTGTTTTGACGAGACGCGTGAGCGACTTATTCTCCTCATTCTCTCATCGCTTCATAAAATAGAAATGTTTGAATGTGATAGTTTTGGCCATCTATGATTTACATGCGCTTTAGCAAATTCAACTACCGAAAGAGCCAATATGACAAAAAAATGAGCAAATACAGCAACCAAAATAACCAAAAAACCCAGTATTTGCCATAAAAGGTTGGTTGCAAAACTATTTTCTTAGACTATTTGGTGAAACCCAAAAGTAAGTTAGCCCCAAATCTGGGCTAACTTAAGTCAAAACTTAGTTTTAGCTTTAGTCACGTTGGTGAAACCGGGCCTAAGACTTCGAGAGAGTTGAATATAGTTGCAAGTAAAATTTTCACTTGCAACTACTTGCAGCTTTAAAAAAAATAGAAGCGTCAAAAACATATGATCACAAAATTTTCAATTGGAAATATGCAAACATTTTAATCGCAAATTTCTAATTGCATACCAAATAAATTAGCGCAAAAAGGAATCTTGACGATGTTGTGGAATATCCAAAGTAGATTTTCGTCTTCCTAATTCAGTTATTTACATTTATATTCAAGTTCAAAGATTTCAATTACAACCTAACCTAAAAATCAAATTGTGAAAACAGCGCATCAGCTGTTTACTTGCAAATGTTTACGATTTTGTGTTCAATAACTTTGGTTGTTAATTTTCTCTTTTTCTCTTGTACTCTTAACTTGCCACTGACGCTCTTTTTGCAAGTAAAGTTGTTGAACAGAGCTATTAAGTATATGAGTTGGAACAAGTTTACTATCAAATGAAAGGAAATTTAGTGAACTCACTCTTTAATGAACTCTCTTATACCACTTTTCTTTTTCAAAAATTTAGGGTTTGAAATATTTTTAACATGTAAAGGACCAAGATCATTTCAAGTGACATAGTATTGTACTTCGCTCTAACTTTTTTATCACTTGAAATATCGCAAAAGTCATAATCAATGATGGGCACAACTACATTGAAGCCATTACTAAAAATGAGTGTGCGTTGGTGCGCCTACTGTAGGATAAAGTGAAATATTCCCTGCAGGGAACTCAATAACTAGTGAGCAAAATTTCTAGTTCCGAACTGGCGAAAAGGTGTCAAAAGGGAACTAGATCAATTGTAGGTAGACCTCTGTTTCTTTCCAAAATGACAAAAAATTGATAGTATGCTAGTTTGCAAACTTTAGTACGTAGATGCCCAAGCCCTATACTCGCATACACATCTTGTTTTTGTAATGCTCGTAGGTATTGAATTATAATTTTTTTTTTTTTTTTTTTTTTATAATAAGGCAGGACGTTGTGGTAGCGCACTACCCTCAAGTGGCCCTTGCGAATATTTACGAGTATAATTTATACTCTTACTTAAACCTATAGTACTAAAAAAAACACTAATGACACTTATGATAATAATAAATGTTTATGACTGCGCTTATTTTATAAGTCTGATGTTGTTCTTATAAACTCAATACACTGTCTTTTAAAATTTTTAATATTTGTTTCCATTTTTATATCTATTGGTAACTGGTTAAACATTCTCAGTCCCTTATAGAATATGGAATTTTGTGCTGCTGCTCTCTTATGCATCGCTAACCTAAAATCTCTATCATTTCTCAGAGAGTAGGTTTGCGTATCTCCCACATACGTAATACTATCGGTCATGTATAACGGTGCCATGCTATATTTTATTTTAAAAACAAATATATATGTATTTAAACTTAGCCTTTGTTCTACTGATAACCATTTCAATGTTCGCAGCATGTAATTTACACTCGTATATCTATTGCACTTTAATATTATTCTCATTGCTTTATTTTGTAGTTTTTGCAGTCTTTCTATTGCACCTTGGTTACAACAATTGAATAGAATCGTCGAACAATATTCAAAATGAGGCTTAATAATAACATTATACACTTTAATTGAGGTCATTATATTGATTTTGGATCTTATTCTCCGAAAGAAACCAATCTTTTTACCGATTTTTTTGCACACATAGTCAATCTGAGTTTTAAATTTAAGATTCTTGTCTATGAATACTCCTAGGTATTTGAAGTTTTCTACACTTTCGATTCTTTCATTATTAATCACTATTTCTGCACTCGAATTTATATTTATTTCCATTATTTTTGTTTTGCTTTCATTTAATTTTAATTTATTCATTTTTAACCATTTATTCACGTTTTCTATATCATATAGAATTTTTGTTTTACACTCCTCATAACTATTTCCTTCAGTGTATATTAACGTATCATCTGCGTAGAGTACTATTTTACTATGTTCTATTATTTTTTCTAAGTCATTTATATATATAATGAATAATAGTGCACCCAACACTGATCCTTGCGGTACTCCTGTATGCACTTCAATGTATTCAGATACGCTATTATTAACTTTTGTTCTTTGCGCCCTTCCCTCGAGGTATGTTCTAAACCACTTTAGTTCTTTGTCCCGTATTCCATACATAAAAAGTTTGTCTAGGAGAATCTTTCGGTCTATTGTTTCAAAAGCTCTTTTGAAGTCTAAGAATATCGCCATTCTTTTCATACTTCTATCGCCTTTTTTCCATTCATTAATTACATAGTTTATGGTTGTCTCACATGAATGATTCTTTCTAAAACCCGATTGATACTTGCAAAACATAATGTTTTTTTCAAAGAATTGTTGAAGCTGATCTTTTACTACGGTTTCAAGGACCTTTTCTAAAGTTCGTAGGGTATTCACTGGCCTAAATTCTTCACATTTTTGCGTATTTTTTATTTTTTCAATTGTACTCGCCTATACACGTTTATAAGAAATTTGTGAAAATAGGCGAGTACTTGCCAAAAATTTCTATTGAAATACAAAAACAATTTTTTATTTTGATTCGAACAGGCCCAACCCAGCAATGAAAAGAATGAAGTGTGGAATATATATATATATATATATACTAGCAAATACCCGTCCCACTTCGCTGCGACAAATCACACTATGCCACTCCCTTCCCTATCGGTCTCCCCACCAGTCAGCATTTCCCGTTCCCCCTATCTCTTCCTCCTCTTATACTACTCTCTCTCTCCCCGTCTCACGTTCCTTATCAACAACTTTCCGACTGGAAAATTGGAATGGAATGAACTCTCTATTGAAGCTCTGACTGATACCTTTAATTTGATACCAACAATGCCCAAAAATATTTCCGGGGCTATTTGGAGAGTGTGTATATATTCATCACTCCATCGTCGCCAAAAATGTTGTTTAAGTCGTTCTACTAGCTTCCATCGACTGAGAGCGTCAATGTTCTCAGATAGTAAGTCCATTTCGGAAACACAGGTGGTTGGTTCGCCAACAAGAAAGTGAGCTGGCGTTAAAGTTTGACAATCGCTGGGATGGCTCGCCAATGGACACAATGGTCGCGAATTGAGAGAACTTTCAATTTGAGCTAGAAGTGTTGTTAGTTCCTCAAAGGTGAGAACTCGATCTCGCATTACCCGTCGAAGATGATGCTTAGCCGATTTGACACCAGCTTCCCACAAACCTCCAAAGTGGGGTGAGCCAGGGGGAATGAAGTGCCATTTAGTTCCTTTATTAGCTAGATCCGCTGCCAAATATTCGGGCAACTCTAGACTCTGAAGCTCAAAGCGAATTTTAAGCTCCTTGTCAGCGCCAATAAAAGTGGTTCCACAGTCGGAATACAGATCGGTGCAAGGTCCTCTTCTAGAGATAAATCTTTGAAAAGCCGCGATGAAGGCTTCTGTAGTTAAACTGGACACAGCTTCAAGATGAATGGCTTTCGTACACATACAAACGAAGAGGCAAATGTAAGCCTTTACAGCTGTAGCTTTTCGTAATGTAGATATTTTAATTAAAATTGGACCAGCGTAGTCAAGCCCACTGTGTTTAAATGGCCTAGCAGGCTGTATTCGAACCGCGGGCAGATCACCCATTTTTTGTTCCTGCGTTTTAGCGAGATACTTTGTACACACAAGGCAATTTCGTAGCACAGATCTGGCCAAACCTCGGGATGATAAAATCCAAAAGCGCCGCATTACGTAAGTCATCATTAATTGCACTCCTCCATGTAATGTTTGGTGATGACTATCTCTAAATATAAGTAACGATAGTGGGTTGTGCTTAGTTAGTAAAATTGGATGTTTGGTGTCAAACAGCGCCGTAGATTTCGAAATTCTACCTCCGACTCTAAGTACATTATCTTTATCGAGAAATGGAGCAAGTTGAAGAATCCGATTGTTTTTATTGAGAATACCATTTTTAGATAAGCAGCTGATCTCATTGGAAAAGTCTACTCGTTGAGCAACCTTTACAACAGTCACAAGAGCGCAGTTTAGTTCAGAAGATTTCAAGAAACCTCTCTCCTGGTCTTCCCTGGGTGCGATCCGGTTTCGGAGCAAAGACGATTTAAGAATGTTATAAAAGCGAATTATGTATGCAGTAACTCGAAGCAGTTTAGAGAGGCTTGAGTATTTTGTAATTAATGAGAAATTTTCGGTGTCGTTAGCTGTTACAGTGGTGTTGTGACCCGTAATAGCTGATTTTCGTTGCTCAAGATTAGTCTCCAAACTGTGTTTAACCTTTGGCCACTCTACGGGTGTTAATTGCAACCACGGTGGTCCATTCCACCATAACGAGTGCGTACGAAGTCGAGATGGCGTTAAGCCTCGAGTTAAACAGTCGGCTGGATTTTCGTTGGTAGGAACGTACTTCCACTGTGATGTGTTTGATAAACGTTGAATCTCAGCAACTCTATTGGCTACGTAAACTGCCCATCGATTAGAAGGACTGCGAATCCAACTTAATACCGTGGTGCTATCTGTCCAGTAGTATGTACCTTCAAGACTTGATTCGAAATAAGCAGAGACCTTTGCCATTAATTTTACCAACAATGTAGCTCCACATAGCTCTAGTCGGGGAATCGATAGGACCTTAAGTGGTGCAACCTTTGTTTTCGATTGAATTAATGTTGCAGAAACTACGCAATCATTATTAACGACGGCATACACTACGGCACCATAGGCAGCTTGTGAAGCATCGCAAAATCCATGCAGGTCAACTTTGCTTAATCGATTTTTGCCTAACCATCTAGGTATCTTAATGTCTTCTAATTCTTTCAAAGAGTCACGATAACGAATCCATTCTAGATGAAGTTTTGGAGGAAGCGGGTCTTGCCAGTCTAACCCTTCTAACCATAGCTTTTGAAATATCATTTTTGCTACGATAGTGGTCGGCGCCAGCCATCCTAAAGGGTCAAAGAGTTTGGTAGCATCTGAAAGGAGACTGCTCTTAGTTACCGCTGCAGAAAAATTAAAATCTATTTTAAAGCAGAATTGGTCTTCTTTAGTTTCCCAGTAAAGCCCTAGAGCCTTAACGAAGCTCTCTGAGGTTAAACGAAATGAGTTATGTTTATCTCTGTATTCGGCAGGTATTAATTCCAGCAAGTCGGAAGAGTTTGAGTTCCATTTTCGTAAGTTAAAACCACCTCTCTTGCACATCAAAGTTAGTTGTTTGTTTATTTCTATTACCTCTTCGACGGAATCTCCCCCAGAAAGTATATCATCGACATAGCTGTCACTCACTAGAATTCTACTTGCAAGAGGGAAGGAGTGCTGCTCATCATGTGCGAGTTGATGCAATACACGTATGGCTAAGTAAGGCGCTGAAGTAGTACCGTAGGTAACCGTGCAAAGCTTGTAAATTTTTGTGATTTCATTCATGCTATCTCTCCAAAGAATACACTGGAAATGTTGATGTTTGTCACAAACGTTGATCTGACGAAACATTTTCTCTAGATCGGCAGTGAATGCAATTTTGTGATGTCTCCATCGAGAAAGAATAAGCGGCAAATCGTTTTGAAGAGCAGGCCCAGCAGCGAGTTCTGAATTGAGCGACGTCTGCTCGGGATGATGATTTCCGCCATCAAATACCACTCTTAATTTAGTTGTGCTGCTGCTTTCTCGTAAGACACCATGATGACAGAGAAAATAAGAGTTAACTGGTATGTCTTTCGGATACTCTCCTATTGCTTTCATATGCCCTAAACTTATATACTCATCCATAAAATTCTTGTAAAGTGTTGCGAATTCAGGTTGTAATTTAAATCGCTTTTCCAGCTGATTCAGTCTTCGTAGAGCGTTGTAAGATGTGTGGCTAAATGACGGCAGCTCTGACACATGAAGAAATCGTTTGAATGGTAAATGCACGGTATATCGTCCAGTCGCATCACGAGTGTGAGTTTCTAAGAAATGTTTTTCAACGGCAACTTCCTCATTAGACATTGTTCGGCTTTCCATAAATTCTTCTTGCTCCCAGAACAAACGGAGCTGCTCATCGATAGAACATAAATTTACCGAAAGGTTGCAATTGTTTAGGTCCGACTTAATTGGACCTGAGATCATCCAGCCAAAATGTGTTTCTTGTAGCAATAAACCGTTCTCGCACTTGATCATTCCAGGAAGCAGAATATCGGGGTATAAATCAGCACCCAAAATAAGGTCAATTTTTCCTGGGGAACTGAAATTAGGATCTGCAAGAAAAACATTTGGTAAGCCTTTCAGATAATTTGCTTCCATAGCTACAGGAGTGTAAGTGGTAACTTTCGGTAGTAAAATAAAATCGCAGTCAAGGTCGAATGTGTAATTGTAGGGCGAACGCAAGTTAATTGTGACAGCTTTTTTTGCAATGACGGAATGCGTCCCTCCAATGCCTGATATTTTTGCAGTTATGCTACGAGTCTTTAACCTTAGCAATTGCACCGCATCCTCAGATATAAATGAAGTTTGTGCTCCTTGATCGACAAGGGCTTTTAAATAAAATTTCCTAGTGGGGGTGTTGACGAGTAGTCGAACTGTGGCTAAAAGCACACAGTTAGTTACATTAGTAGAAAGAGAATGCAAATTCACTGTCGGTTTATTTGCGGTCCCAGAATTGCTTAGATAATTAGGTGAAACAATAGACGAATTGTTTTTAGCTGACATTGAATTTCTAAAATTTGAGTCGTTATGGAGAAGAGTATGATGAGACTCTCCACAAACTTTACAGCGCGATGTTGTTGTACAGCAACTGCTGGTGTGACCCTTACCAAAGCAATTCATGCACAGTTTGTTTTGTTTTACGAATTCTTTTTTCTCAGCAGCGGAGAGTGCAGCGAATTTAAAACATTTATATAAAAGATGATTACGAGTGCAAGGCATAAGTAAAGGATACCGTCCGGTGAGCTACAAAAAAAACAAAAAGTGGGCGTGGTCCGCCTTTTTGTCCCGAGTTCAGTGATATACTTCTTTTTTGGCGCAAACGATTTTTTAGGGAGTTAGAGGGGGATGAAGTTAAAAAAAACTTTTTTTAAAAGGCCTATATCTTCCAAAATATTCACTCAATTTTTCAAATTAAGGTATCGTTGGAAAGCTTATTTAAAGGCCTTTCATATGACGTATCAAAATTTTCGTAAATTCCTTACAAATTTTGTTAAAAAACAAAAAACTCAAATTTTGGTATTTTTTTAGGGAAAAACTGTGATTTTTTTTTTTGTGTTATTAAGTATATTAAAAATTATATTCATTTAAAAGAGCATAAAAATATCTTTAATTTCATATACTATTCTCTATAGCAAGACTTCTATATAATTAGCTATCGTGAAATGAAAAGATGTGTTAGTAGTTTTAGGTATACAGAGAACCATGAAAAAAGTTGTACAGTAGGCTTTTCTGACACACGAAGGGTGTACTACGCAGAAGCACATCACCGTGGCGGTAGCCACGGTTAGGGCACACGTCCGGACGGATGGCGTAGCCCAGGGTTATTTTTTATAAGCGCGGCCAAAGGCCGCCAACGCAGAAAAGTGTTCTGCGCAAAAGCACTGCGGACCGGGCCATAGATATTACTCCGGAAAGAGAATTCTGGCGGCTGAGGGTTATTTTTTTTATAAGAGCGGCCGAAGGCCCCAACGCAAAACCTGTTCTCCGCAAAAGTTTTTTCTTTATCAATCGTATTTATATGGAGAGTTACTAAACTTTAACCATAAATTCCTCGAAAACGAGGTACGTCCGGCGCCTAAATTTTACGGATTCAGAACACCCTTCCCCTCCCCTACCCCCCGGTAGAAGTCGTTTTTTTGGGGGCGTGTGACATTATTGGAAAGTTTCCCCATAGATGCTATTGCGGAAGTAGAATTCTGCCGGCTGAGGGTTATTTTTTTAAAGCGCGGCCGAAGGCCGCCAACGCTATTCGGGGTTCTGTATAAAAGTACTGTTGTCCGCGCTATAGATGCTTTCTTGATATTATACATAACTAACAAGAATTGTTTTGCACGTTTTTAACAAAATTTTCGTAACAAATTATATATCAAATGAAAGGTAATTTAACGTTCTTTTTAATGTAAATAACTTTGTATAGTGTTAATAAGATCATTTCAACAAAAAAAAAAGAAAAAACAAAAAAAAATTACCAAAATTAAAGTTTTTTGCTTTTTTACAAAATTTGTGTGGAATTTGGGGAAATATTAATGTATGATATGAAAGGTATTTAAGTAAGCTTTCCAACGATGCCTTAATTTTAAAAATTGAGTGAATATTTTGGAAGATATCGGCTTTTAAAAAAAAGGGTTTTTTAAACTTCATCCCCCTCTAGCTCCCTCAAAAATCGTTTGCGCCAAAAAAGAAGTATAACACTGAAATCAGGCCAAAAAGGCGGACCATGCCCACTTTTGTTTTTTTTTTAGCTCACCGGACGGTATTCTTTACTTGTTCCCGAGTGCAACATGGACAGTTAGTGCCTGATGTGGTAGTTGTTGCAGTATGAGCAGAGTTGGTGTAAGCTTTTCGACGCGATTCTTTGTTTGCGGTTGTTGTAGCCCTTTGATTTCTTAGGTTAGTGACATCTTCTTCCACGAATTCCAAGGCTTTGTACGTGGAATCTAGAAATTTGAGAAATGTTGCGACTTGCGGTATTTCGTTACTTCCATGGAGAGATTGCTCCCATTCTTTCCTGGTTTGTTTATCAATCTTCTGTGTTAGTAAAAACATTAGGATGGGATCCCAGTTCGAGGTGTCAACATCCAACGTTTTAAGAAGTGCAAGGCAGTTGCGGGTAAGATCGAGTAGTTGTTGTATGCTATGTAGACGTCCATCTGTGGTTTGTGCATTAAACAATTTTCGTAGAATTTGGTCGACAAGTTTGCGCTTGTTGTGATATCTATTAACTAATGCGGACCAGGCAGGTTCGTAACTAGAATTAGTTGCTGGATATTCGTCAACCATTTCTTTAGGAGTTCCAGTGCAGGAACCCTTCAAGTAAAAATATTTTTGCACCTGGGCAAGCGTAGGGTTGTTATGGACCAGGGACAAGAACATGTCGCGGAACGGAATCCATTCCAAGTAATCACCAGAAAAGGTAGGTAAATCTATTTTAGGCAGACGTGCACTAGCTGAAATTGTGTCATTGCGTGAATTGCTAACAGCAAAGGTGCTAGCGTGACTACCAGGCGTATTTGGTGGAGCAAGTTCAATTTGCAAGTCGAGCAGTTTGGACTTGAACGTAATATAGAGATCGTAGCAGGCGTAAAAGAGTTCATCCTTTAGATAGGGAACGTCAACGTCTGCAATTGACATCGATCGTGCATGGATGCAAATTTCGCTATGACCCTCCTTGAAGTTGCGAAAGATCAGTTCAACTTCAGCAAGGAGACTCTGTACATATCCGGCGGATTTCTCGGCAGTTGGTTTTGCCTCAAATGCATTAAAGAACCGTAAGAGATTAGCGTAAATGGATCGCTGTTCTTCGATAGAGTCGCTTAGTGTTTCCATTTTCCTTAATAGATTTTTGAGGTTAGCTAATCCACGTGAATAAGTAAATTGATAGGATACTTAGCTGACTGCCCTCAATGTTGAGGCTAATTAATAAGAATAACTCTCGATCAATCGTTTTAATAAATTTAGATGCGGGAATACGTTCCCGGGTTTCGGCACCATTTTAATGTTGAATAAACGTTAATAGAAATGAAAAAACTTTATTTGCAAGAAACTCCAGTTCTTTCTGGTTCTGATGAAATTCAATGTGTATATCACGTTTTTATTTGACAGCTAGTAAGTATATATAAAGGATGGTTCACAACAATGTAAAAAGAAGAAATAATAACAACTCGTTCACAATGATTTGTAATGGTATGAACAGAATGAAAACGCAAGTAAATAATATCGAACAGAGACCATGTTTCGGCCTCAATCCCGAGAACCGATTGAGGTATCCGTATAGTGTAAAATATATATGGATACCCTGATTAGCACCTTTAATTTAATACGAATATTACGAAAAAAATATTTGGGGTCATCCGGGTCAACGTTTTGGTCTCTATCTAGAAAACCGACTGGAAAATTGGAATGGAATGAACACCCAATTGAAGCTCTGATTGATACCTTTAATTTGATACCAATATTGCCAAAAATATTTGGGGCCATCCGGGTCCACATTTTGGTCTCTATTTGGAGCACCAACTGGAAAATTGGAATGGAATGAACTCTCTATTGAAGTTCTGATTGATACCTTTAATTTGATACCAATATTGCGAAAAAAATATTTGGGGCCATCCGAGTCCACGTTTTGGTTTCTATCTAGAGAACCGACTGGAAAATTGGAATGGAATGAACTCCCTATTGAAGTTCTGATTGATACCTTTAATTTGATACCAATATTGCGAAAAAATATTTGGGGCCATCCGAGTCCACGTTTTGGTCTCTATCTAGAGAACCGACTGGAAAATTGGAATGGAATGAACTCCCTATTAAATCTCTGATTGATACCTTTAATTTGATACAAATATTGCGAAAAAATATTTGGGGCCATCCGGGTCCACGTTTTGGTCTCTATTTGGAGCACCAACTGGAAAATTGGAATGGAATGAACTCTCTATTGAAGCTCTGATTGATACCTTTAATTTGATACCAATAATGGCCAAAAATATTTCGGGGGCTATTTATGTCCATGTTTCGGCCTCAATCCCGGGAACCGATTGAGATATCCGTATAGTGTAAAATATATATGGATACCCTGATCAGCACCTTTAATTTGATACCAATATTACGAAAAAATATTTGGGGTCATCCGGGTCCACGTTTTGGTCTCTATCTAGAGAACCGCCTGGAAAATTGGAATGGAATGAACTCCCTATTGAAGCTCTGATTGATACCTTTAATTTGATACCAATAATGGCCAAAAATATTTCGGGGGCTATTTAGGTCCATGTTTCGGCCTCAATCCCGGGAACCGATTGAGATATCCGTATAGTGTAAAATATATATGGATACCCTGATCAGCACCTTTAATTTGATACCAATATTGCGAAAAAATATTTGGGGCCATCTGGGTCCACGTTTTGGTCTCTATTTGGAGCACAAACTGGAAAATTGGAATGGAATGAACTCTCTATTGAAGCTCTGATTGATACCTTTAATTTGATACCAATAATGGCCAAAAATATTTCGGGGGCTATTTAGGTCCATGTTTCGGCCTCAATCCCGCCCAGCCAGACACGACTAACGCATTCACCAACACATTCAAACCAAATTTCCATTTTTACCAACACACTGAAAGGTATCTGTAAAATTTTTTGTTTCTTTCTTCATTCTTTCTCACTCTCTTTTCACAAACATGGTATTCTTAACGCTTTTCGCCGTTAGCAATAACATGTTATGCCTAACTCATATCTACGTTAGCGCTAACATGGTATGCCTATATGTATAATGAGCAATATGTTAGAGCGAGAGCACAGATTGTTCAAAAATCAACAAAGTTGGCTGCGAAAAGAATAACGGAAGAAGTAGAAACGAAATCTCAAACAGCGTCATTTTAATTGTGATTTTATAGTACGTGAAATCGGTGCGGTAAATGTAAAAATATTTTATTTAAGATCTCAAAATCAGCTGCAAATGGTAATAAATAATTTAGAATCATGTACATATATCAAATATGTACGTATTAATGAAATTATTTATGTATTTCAGAATCAAGAATTCAGAAGAGGTGTCCACTGATGAGCCTCCAACTAAACGGTCAGCTGGACTAAAAATGGAATCAAAAAGTCTGGAATGTTCGAATGGGGATGGTCATGGAGTTATTTAAGCTATTTGCTTTATTTATATTTATGTATATAATTGTAACAATACAATAAATAAAAATTTTAAAGCTAAAATGAAAACTGTTATGCCTAACTCATTTTAGCGTTAGCCATAACGTGTTATGGCTAACTCATTTCTACGTTAGCCATAACTTGTTATGTCTAACGTATTTGTTCATTAGCCCTAACGTGGTAAGTCTAACACATTTCCATGTTAGCCCTAACGATTAGAGCTAACATTTTGGTTCGTTATTCCTAACGTGAGTGAGTGAGATATATGTATTCGAATATGCATTTGCTAGAAAGAGATGAAAGTCATATACATGTGCACACGTACAGCGGTGAGTGCGTTAGATTTCTCCCGACGCTAGAACAAAACTAACGCATTCGTTGTATGGCGAACTAACACATTTTTGCGTTATAGCTGTGCGTTATATAACGCGTTATATGACGAGTAGTGTTCTGACTGGGCGGGAACCGATTAAGATATCCGTATAGTGTAAAATATATATGGATACCCTGATCAGCACCTTTAATTTGATACCAATATTACGAAAAAATATTTGGGGCCATCTGGGTCCACGTTTTGGTCTCTATTTGGAGCACAAACTGGAAAATTGGAATGGAATGAACAGTCTATTGAAGCTTTGATTGATACCAATAATGGCCAAAAATATTTCGGGGGCTATTTAGGTCCATGTTTCGGCCTCAATCCCGGGAACCGATTAAGATATCCGTATAGTGTAAAATATATATGGATACCCTGATCAGCACCTTTAATTTGATACCCAAAATATTTGGGGTCATCCGGGTCCACGTTTTGGTCTCTATCTAGAGAACCGACTGGAAAATTGGAATGGAATGAACTCCCTATTGAAGCTCTGATTGATACCTTTAATTTGATACCAATATTGCGAAAAAATATTTGGGGCCATCCGGGTCCACTTTGGTCTCTATTTGGAGCACCAACTGGAAAATTGGAATGGAATGAACTCTCTATTGAAGCTCTGATTGATACCTTTAATTTGATACCAATAATGCAGAAAAATATTTCGGAGGAATCTGGGTCCATATGTTGGCCTATATCTCAGGAAGTGGTTGAGATACCAGAATTAAATGTGGTCGTAAATGTTGTCGGCAACACTGAAAACGGTTGTGTTCTTATTCTGCTGCTAAAGAATTGTGATAAAAATCAGTGATATAAATCAAAATATTGCTGAAATCATGTAAAACTTGAGATAGTGACTCAAACTAAAGTGCGAAAAGAAAAAATTTCGAATTGAGATAGTGACTCAAATTAATTTTTAATGAAAACAAATAAAAAACATAAAGTTATACATATACATACGTACATACATACATTTTTTCATAAAAAAGCGGTAAATTTGCTACACAAACAATGTCGTGTAATAAATGCAAATTAGTTATCCGCGGCGAAACCGGTATAAGATGCGTAGGAGTGTGTGGAAAAATATACCATACAGCAGCCAAATGCTCGGGACTGGACCAATATGCTTTGAATGTTATTAACACTGTGCAAATGGTCAAATATATGTGTGATGACTGTAGTGAATACATTGTAAATGTTGATTCGGTGATGCAAGATATGCGTGAAAAAATTGCTGAAAGTGCTAACCGTTTAAAAGAATATCGCCATGAGTTTGACACGTCGTTAAAAAAAAGCGAAAATGAATTTAAGAGTCTAATCGTGTCGGTCGAAAAAGAATATATGGGGAGATTAAATGAAATGCAAAAAAATCAGGAAAAAAATCTAATTGAAATGAAAAGAATGCAAAAATACTGCGATAGTTTTAAAGAATTTGGGGAAAAAATTACAAAAACAATTGAAGATAACACTAAGGAAAATGAAAAAATATGTAGCGAAATAAAAAAAACTATAACCGAAAACAAAAACAAACCAAAAACCTCCTTTGCGGAAGCTGTCAAACAAGGAGAAGTGAAAGAATTAAGAAAAGAGTTGCCATTAATAATTAAGCCATTAAATAAGCAAAATATAGAAAAAACAAGGGAAGATTTAAATAAGAATGTTGACCCGGTTGATTTAAATATTGTGAATATCCATGGGAAAAAAAGCGGAGTGATTATAATTGAAAGTGAAAATAATAGTGAACGTGAAAAAATAAAAAATGCTGTTGAAAAAACATTGCAAAATAAATATGAAATAAAAATACCAAACGCGATAAAACCAAGATTTATGATCACAAATATTATGTGCAAATTGGACGAAAAGAGTGTAATAGATAAGCTCAAGCGACAGAATAAAATATTATAAAATGGGGATTTAAAACTAGTAAAAATGTATGAAGTTAAAAAGAACGCGCAAGTATTTTACAATGTAACGATTGAGGCAGATCCGGATAGTTTTATAAAAGTGTTAGCGGCAAAAAAATTAAATATCGGATGGGAAAGGTGTAGGGTATTTGATGATATTGCGGTAATGAGATGTTTCAAATGTAGCGGGTATAATCATAAAGCTGATGACTGTAAAAATGAAGATGCGTGTATGAAGTGTCATGGTAACCATAGGAGCCGGGAGTGTAAAAAAGATTTCATAAAAAAATGCCTTAACTGCAAACGTGCGAATGAAAGATTAAAGTTGGGATTGGATGAAAATCATGAAACACACAATAAAGATTGCCCAGTATATTTGAATAAAGTAGAATTAAAAAAGAAAAGAATCGGATATTAGCAATCAAATAAAATAAACGGGATATACACAAATATTCAAGGTCTGTTAAATAACTTTAATGAAATTGAAATAATAGCGGAAAAAAATAACTTTGACTTCATAATATTGTCAGAGACACATGTAACTGATGATGTTGAAGACAATGAATGTGAAATTGAATCATATAATCATGTTAACTGCAAATCCAACTCATCAAGAACCGGAGGAGTAATAGTGTATTTAAAAAAGAAGTGGAAGCTTAAGAAAATTTTTGAATGGGTAGTGCCACAGAAATTCTGGGTATTAGTATGCAAGTGTGACATAAATAATTCACAATTAATTCTAGTTGCAGCTTATAGATCTCCAAGCACATCAGAAAAGGAATTCTGTGATTTTTGCAAAATCCATTTTGAGGAATTAGGTGAACTAAATATGGATATTATAGTGGCAGGAGATTTTAATATAGATTGGACAAAAAACACTTCATATAAGAAAGAGTTTGAAAATATTATACACGACAACGGGATGGAACAAAAAGTGAATCAATTTACTAGAGTGACCAAAACATCAAAAACATTAATCGATTATGTAATCTCAAATGTTGACGTAACCGCGGCGGTAAAGGAAGATTTAAAAATAGCGGACCATGAAGCTATAGAAATAAGTAAAACCTGTGCAATAAAAAAACGCGAAAAAGAAATTAAAGAAAGAGAAATATTTCGGTACAGTAGTGAACGGTTTTCTAAACAGCTAATAAGGATGAAAACTGGATACGACAATAATATATGTTTAAAAAATAATGCCGAAACTTTAGAAAAAATTTTAGCCGAAACTGTGCAGAAGAATGTTAAGAAAATATCAGCAAATGGTAAAAATAGCACTAATAAGTAGTACACGAATCGTTTGGGAGAAATCAAAAGAAAAAAAACAGTAATGTATAAAAGAGCTAAATACATTAATACAAGAGAGAGTTGGGAAGAGTATAAAAAAATAAGTGATCAATACAAAATAAAAATAAAGAAAGCAAAAAACTACTACATAAATAATAAAATAAACAACGCAAATGATCAGAAAGAAATGTGGAGAGAAATAAAAAATCTAGTGTTGAAGAAGAATAAAAATAGCATAAGTACAGTGGTTTTTAATAATGTAGAATATATGGATAGCCAGGAGATTGCATCCAAGTTCAATGAATATTTTGTCAAGAGTGTAAATAATATAAGAGATAGTATTGATTATGTGCGATATATAAATAATATCGAACCAGGACACAATAGATTCATATTCCAGGAAGTGACTTCAAATGATCTTATTAGAATTATTAAAAGAATGAAGAATAAATCAGACTATCACAGAATAAGTCCTAAACTTTTATTAGATCAATGGAAATTGATAGGCCCGTTCATGACGAATATAATAAACAAGTCATTGCAGTTCGGTGAATTTCCCGAGACGTGGAAAGATTCTATGGTAATCCCGGTTGAAAAAATAAAAAATACGCAAAAATGTGAAGAATTTAGGCCAGTGAATACCCTACGAACTTTAGAAAAGGTCCTTGAAACCGTAGTAAAAGATCAGCTTCAACAATTCTTTGAAAAAAACATTATGTTTTGCAAGTATCAATCGGGTTTTAGAAAGAATCATTCATGTGAGACAACCATAAACTATGTAATTAATGAATGGAAAAAAGGCGATAGAAGTATGAAAAGAATGGCGATATTCTTAGACTTCAAAAGAGCTTTTGAAACAATAGACCGAAAGATTCTCCTAGACAAACTTTTTATGTATGGAATATGGGACAAAGAACTAAAGTGGTTTAGAACATACCTCGAAGGAAGGGCGCAAAGAACAAAAGTTAATAATAGCGTATCTGAATACATTGAAGTGCATACAGGAGTACCGCAAGGATCAGTGTTGGGTGCACTATTATTCATTATATATATAAATGACTTAGAAAAAATAATAGAACATAGTAAAATAGTACTCTACGCAGATGATACGTTAATATACACTGAAGGAAATAGTTATGAGGAGTGTAAAACAAAAATTCTATATGATATAGAAAACGTGAATAAATGGTTAAAAATGAATAAATTAAAATTAAATGAAAGCAAAACAAAAATAATGGAAATAAATATAAATTCGAGTGCAGAAATAGTGATTAATAATGAAAGAATCGAAAGTGTAGAAAACTTCAAATACCTAGGAGTATTCATAGACAAGAATCTTAAATTTAAAACTCAGATTGACTATGTGTGCAAAAAAATCGGTAAAAAGATTGGTTTCTTTCGGAGAATAAGATCCAAAATCAATATAATGACCTCAATTAAAGTGTATAATGTTATTATTAAGCCTCATTTTGAATATTGTTCGACGATTCTATTCAATTGTTGTAACCAAGGTGCAATAGAAAGACTGCAAAAACTACAAAATAAAGCAATGAGAATAATATTAAAGTGCAATAGATATACGAGTGTAAATTACATGCTGCGAACATTGAAATGGTTATCAGTAGAACAAAGGCTAAGTTTAAATACATATATATTTGTTTTTAAAATAAAATATAGCATGGCACCGTTATACATGACCGATAGTATTACGTATGTGGGAGATACGCAAACCTACTCTCTGAGAAATGATAGAGATTTTAGGTTAGCGATGCATAAGAGAGCAGCAGCACAAAATTCCATATTCTATAAGGGACTGAGAATGTTTAACCAGTTACCAATAGATATAAAAATGGAAACAAATATTAAAAATTTTAAAAGACAGTGTATTGAGTTTATAAGAACAACATCAGACTTATAAAATAAGCGCAGTCATAAACATTTATTATTATCATAAGTGTCATTAGTGTTTTTTTTAGTACTATAGGTTTAGAGTATAAATTATACTCGTAAATATTCGCAAGGGCCACTTGAGGGTAGTGCGCTACCACAACGTCCTGCCTTATTATTATTATTATATAATTTCAATCTAATACCAGGTGATCATTGTGTCAAAATTTGAATGTGATCGGCCCGGTAGTTTCGGCGTCCATAGGGAACAAACATACAAACAAACAAACAAACAAACTTTCATCCTTATATATATATATATAGATAAAAAGATATAGACATATATATGTATATATCGTCGTTGAAAGTGCAAAACCGCTTATCGACCAAATGTAATACGGCGTACGTGACAAGTGCAACGTGCGTAAGTGACATTTGTGCCAAAAATTAGATTTCCCCAAAATCCCATTGCTAGTGGTCCGTCCCCATCCATTCATAAAAGAATTTTTGCGCGTTGCCCGAATTTCAATATTCTTGAATGAATGTTTGACAAAAATGTCACTTATTGTATTTGGTCGATACGCGGTTTTGCACTTTAAACGACGATATGTATGTATACCCAGCCAGACACGACTAACGCATTCACCAATACATTCAAACCAAATTTCCATTTTTACCAACACACTGAAAGGTATCTGTCAAACTTTTTTTCTTTCTTCTTTCTTTCTCAATCTCTTTTCTCTTACATGGTATTCTTAACGCTTTTCGCCGTTAGTCATAGCATGTTATGCCTAACTCATATCTACGTTAGCGCTAACATGGTATGCCTATGTGCACAATGAGCAATGTGTTAGAGCGAGAGCATAGATTGTTGAAAAATCAGCAAAGTTAGCTGCGAAACGAAAAACGAAGAAGTAAAAACGAAACATTAAACGCGTCATTTTCATTGTGATTAAAATCAGAGTGAAAACTATTAAACTATTATATTTAATCAGCTGCAAATGGTAATAAACAATTTAAAACGTATGTGTTAATTAAAGTATTTATTATTGTTACTATTTCAGAATCAAAAATTCAGAAGAGGAACGGTAATTGTCTATTAGTGGGTCCCCAAACAGACGGTGAAGTGGAATTGGAATGGAGTTACAAATTCCAGAAAATTCCAATGAGGACGGTAATTGAGTTATAGAAATTTAAGCTATGTATTTTCTTTATTTAAATTTTATATTGTAATATAAATAAATATATAAGAAATATAAATTTTAAAACTAAAACTAATACTGTTATGCCTAACTCATTTTTGCGTTAGCCATAACATGTTATGCCTAACTCATTTCTACGTTAATCATAACTTGTTATGTCTAACGTATTCGTGCATTATCCCTAACGTAGTAAGTATAACACATTTATATGTTAGCCCTAACGATTAGAGCTAACATTTTGGTTCGTTATTCCTAACGGGAGTGAGTGAGATGTATGTATTGGAATATGCATATGCTAGAAAGAGTTAAAAGGCATATACATGTGCACACGTACAGCGGTGAGTGCGTTAGATTTCTCCCGACGCTAGAACAAAACTAACGCATTTGTTGTATGGCGAACTAACACATTTTTGCGTTATAGCTGCGCGTTATATAACGCGTTATATGACGAGTAGTGTTCTGACTGGGTATTAATTTGATTCGTTCATATTTTCGATAATGTTATCTATATACATATATTTCAACAGTTGTGGTTGATAGTTGCAAAACTGACTCGAGGTGTTTGTCTGAGGTCCGGTTTCTGTGTTTTGATTTTACAATTTTTAATTTCGAAAATACATTTTCACATTTATACATACTACAAAACATTGAAGAAAGATTTAGAATAAGCGCTCGGAGACAAGGATATTTAATTTTGTCAATTGATTTCCAAAACACGATTTCTTTACAAGTAGAAAACTTAAATTTAGAGTCGTGTGTAAATGGCGTTTTACATTAAATTTCGTACATATTTTTGATACATCATGCATTGTAATTCGCCCTTAAAACGTTTTGTAAATAAGAAATCACTTTCCCACATTTCTCAAAATATTTTAGAATTCCAGGTTTTTTCTTTGACACCATTTTTATACATTAGAAAATAATTTTTTTTTTATAGCAGATCATTACATATAGATGTCAATGAAGTTGTAGAAAACTTTAAAAACATACAGAAAAATATTTTTTTTTCTAAATTATTACATTGCCCGCCCGTAAGAAATGCTTGGGCATTATTGCTTTAGTACTATTTGCATGTAACCTTTTTTGATTTAGGGCCGTTTACTCAACCTCTGATTAACTCTAACCACGGTTAAAGTTCGGTTAAACATCATTATCGACTTCATCAAACCATGTATTTAACATGTGGTCGATAACGCAGTTCATAGCTTAACCGGACCTTTGTCCTCCGGTTAGCGTTAATCAGAGGTTGAGTAAACGGCCCTTAGTGTTTCAGAGATTGAAAAGTTAATACACTTGATTGACTTGATCAAAATTGTGGAGAACAACGTAATACTATCCTACATATGTATGTCACTTGAGACGATCTTGGTCCATTATATGTTAAATATTTTTCAAACCGTCCATTTTTTTAAGAAAGTGTTATAATATATTTTATGGTCCATTAAATTTCCTTTCATTTGATAGTAAATTTATTTCAACACATATAATCTATCGCAAGCTAAAACAGAAAATTTTAGATTTTTCATGAAAAATAGTGATTTTGTCTAACTTTAAGGCTCTTCCGGCACGGGTAGCCGATGTCCGATTAATCTCAAACTTCTACAATTGCATTTTTAGACTAAACGGTACATCTTAAAAAGTGAGTCCATATAAAAACCACCCTAACGTACATATGTATATGCATCCAAGCGGAGATGCATAGTAGATAAGTTAGTGATGGGCGAGTCCGAGATGTTTAGACAATCGAGAGAATCGCCATCGTTGCAAAATCACAATCGAGTCAAAAGTTGACTCGCTCCTCGACTACACAATCGAGATGTTTTTGCGATTGTTCCGAGTCGGCGAGTCGTAGGTTGTTCCGATGACATCTCGACTACAAAAGCGAGATGTTTTTGCGATTGTTCCGAGTCGGCGGGCCGGCTGTTGTTTTGATGATATGTTTTAGTTGATAAAATAAACTGAATGAGGTTTGTTGATAAAGAAAGTAGGATTTTTAATGGAAGTGAGGCAAATACATAAATAAATTAACCAAATTGAAAAATATGCTATACATAGACGCTGTATTTTTGCAATCATAACCAAAGAGTGTCGTGCATAATAATAATTAATTATTTAAACATTAACAAATTAATAAATTTTCTGAAGTGAAACGCTTACGAAACAAATGAATTTTACCAGCACTGTATGTACCACTCTATGTTTTTTTGAACCAATTTTGATATTCAAGCGGCACAACAAATGTTATGTAATTTTTGCAGCGAGATGTTGTAGGGTTGCTTTGAAAACGAGAGGACTCGTTGGCAAGTCCGAGATGTTTTAGCGATTGTTTCGACTGACGGCCATTTACGACTTGACTCGAATACGAATGGAAACCATCGAGAGCATTCGAGATCTTTCAACAATCGAGAGAATCGAATAAAACATCTCGGACTCGCCCATCACTAAGATAAGTAGGTATGTACATATGTATGATTTTTATTCCTTTTTTTGTTTGCTCACATTTGATTGCTATTTTCTTTTCACATGGTTTTAACTTTTCGCTCTACTTTTTGATGTAAATATTTTTTTATTATGCCACCGTATTCTTGTTTAAAATTTAAATTCTACGCGTTGTACTATATTTTATTGAACATTATTTTCTTTACTTTTTTACTTTTGTAAAATTTTATTTCAGTTTAATGACCCGGTATGCCTGGTAGTAGAGTTGGGAAACTATCGATGGCACTATCGATAGTATCGATATTTTATTTTTTTTCAGACTATCGAAGACCATCGATGGTTTTTTCAAAACTATCAAAAACTATCGATGGTAATGTGTTCTATCGATAGTTTTACAACCTTTACACACCTCCATATTGCACATTGCTATTTCAGAGTACCAGCGATTGAAAGTTGTATGAATTTAGTGTGTACATATTTACAAAATGTTTTGATTTATACATTTGCAGACTGAATAAAAGGCGGTTCCAGTTTTGTAGATTTTTTGAAAGAAACAGTTTTCGAAATATTTTGAAGTTTCAGTTTTTGAGCTAAGAAAAAAAATACGCTTACAAGTCTGTCAATATCTTCGCTATTACTAGCTTTTATGTTACGTTTGCAGAGAATGAAATATCATTTCCACCAAAGCAAAATAATTAAAATCGACGTTCAAGTGACGGAGTTATGGCGAACCAAACATTTTTTTTGTAATTTTTTATTAATTATTTTTCCGGCATTCATCTTCTTTTTTTCATTATTTTAACGAAATATTAAATATCATCCTGATTTTACACTTTGATTTAATAGCTGTTTTCAGTAGAAAAATGACAATGTTATAAGAGATTCAGTGAACAAATCTATATTTATTTCAATACGATAGTACTATCGATAGTGCTATCGATGGTTTATTTTTTTAAGACTATCGAACACTATCAATAGTTTTTTTAAAACTATCGATGGTGGGACTATCGATAGTTTCCCACCTCTACCTGGTAGTGAAGAGCGATATATCGCAAACTAGGCATGGGTAACACTTAGAGCCCGTGCACAATTGGCTTTGTCTGCTCCAACTTTGATAGAAAAAACCTTAAAGCAAAGCGAACTTCCAGATGCTTGCTACAATTAACACTTTGACAATTTCCACTTCACTTCTTTGCTTTAACTTATAAACCTGATTTTTGGTAAGATATTTGGGGAATTTGCTTTTTTCTGCTTATTCGAATGTTATTTTTTACTTTTCTCTGTTCACTTCTCACGAAATTGCGCGAAATCGCTAAAATAAGTGTACATATACAAACATACACACACACACACAAGGGTAGATGTTTGTCAAAGTGTACAAAAGTTGAAACATGGCTAACTTTATACCTTGCTTTACTCGCTTCACCTCAATTGTGAACATATCCCTTTGAAAAGCACATGCTGAACGAAACTGTCAAAGCAAAACTCTGAAGCAAAGCGAGGTAGAAGTCAATTGTGCACGGGCTCTTAGTGATGAGCGATATATCGCAAACGGTGATTTTTTCACTGTGAATAAAAAATCGCAAATCGCAATTGCGATCACTTTTTCAAAATAGCAGTTCACTACTTATTGGGAACTGCTATCGATGTACCAAGTAAGCAGTTCACCTATGTGAATCGCAATCGCAAAAGCATTATAAATTTCTTTTTGTTTATACTTTTGAGCAGACCACATACGTATATAGAAATATAAAAAAAAAAATTATTGAATTTACAATTTATCTTTGAAAAATGTTTACAAACAGCGAAATTACTGCGGAATACGTTGTTATTGCTATCATTTTGTTAACATAAAATGAAGACAAGTTATAGCAAAATTAAACTCTACCGGTAACTGATGATTTTATAGCAGTCCATGCAATCGCAATAGCAGTTTAAAATCGCAGTGATTTAAAAATAGTGTGGCGAATATAATCGGTTCTCCACTTACATCACTAAAATGATTGAACACATCTCTAGGGAAAGTGCCAGAACTAGAAGAAGATACCAGATAATTTCCAGTGTTGCCAGAATTTTCCAGATTGCGTTTGACAGACTATATAAGGCGGCGAGCAGGCGCTCCGGGGTCAGTCGTAATCTAACCGTAGAAGTGTTAACATCAAGTGAAGTAAAACAAGTGTAGACTTTTTAGTCGTGAAATAAAGCAGTGTGAATTAAGAAGTAAATAAAGACTTTTATTTAACAATTCAGCGATACGAACCCTATAGAAATAATCGAGCTATCGACAAATACGTAACAATTGGTGTCAGAATTGGAATTGTTAAATAAATTCCAGGACCAAGGATAACGAAGCAAGGATAACGAATCAAGGATAACGAATCAAGGATAAGGAAACAAGGATAACGAGACAAGGATAACGAAATAAGAATAATGGCAAAGTTAAATGATCTGAAAATCCAAGAACTTAAAAGGGAGTTAGAAAAGAGAAACCTGAGTACCACCGGCAATAAAATTGAACTACAGGCAAGGTTAAGAGTAGCTATGGAAGCATATAACATTAATGTAGATGAGTTTGATTTCAACGATGATGTGGAAGAGGTGCAAAAGGAAGAAACCCAGAAGGAAGAGGCTCCACAGTCAGTAGCAAACGTAGACATGAACTCGATATTGGCTGTGCTGACACAAATGTCGAAAAAAAATGGAAGAACAACAGGCACAGATATCGGCAAAAATGGAAGATCAACAGGCACAGATGTCGACAAAAATCGAAGAACAACAGGCACAGATATCGGCAAAAATGGAAGATCAACAGGCACAGATGTCGACAAAAATCGAAGAACAACAGGCACAGATAACGTCAAAAATGGAATTGCAACAGTCAGTACTTTCATCACAGGTGTCCGGCATTGCGGCTCAGTTGGAGGCACAAGAAGAACGCATGTCCTTACAATTCAAGGCACAGGATGCAAAAATTATACAGGTTAAGGAGGTCCTTGAAGAAAGACAAGAAAAATTAGAGGACGATGTAAAAGCATTGAAAGCCCGTCTCCAGGATATTCAACTAAGTCGTCCAGTCGCTTCAACTGCTACACAGAAGATAAAACCTCCGTCGTTTGATGGAAGTGGTCCATTTCAAGTATTCAAGCTACAATTTGAGAAAACGGCAGTTGTAAATAATTGGAGTGCGGAGGACAAAGTCGCTGCCCTGTTCGTAGCATTGAAAGGACCTGCAGCAGAAATATTACAGACTGTTAGCGAGGGCGAAAGGAACAGCTATGACGCAATTATGGGTGCCATTGAAAGACGTTATGGTAGCGAGCACAGGAAGCAGATATATCAAATGGAGTTGCAGAATCGCTTCCAGAAACCAAATGAGACGTTACAAGAATTTTCTTCTGAGATTGAGAGGCTAGCTCATTTGGCAAACGCAGGAGCACCTCAAGAATTCATCGAAAGAATGAAAATTCAAAGCTTCATCAATGGAATACGAGATATTGAAACGAAGCGGGCTACCTATGCAAACCCAAAAGGAACTTTCGCTGAAACGGTCTCATATGCTTTGACACAGGAAACGGCATCTCTATTCAGCAAGCCCACTTACAAGGCTCATCGTGTGGAAGTGGAAACGCCAGACTTACTAAGCAAAATATGGGAGGCGTTGAATGAAATGCAGAAAAAGAAAAGTAATGCTGTGAAATGCTTCAGATGCGGAAAAATAGGACATATAGCACGCCACTGCAGCAATAGTTCCAGTAAGTTCAGCACTGCCGATGGGCGCAAGCGGAATATTGATGGGTATGAACAAGCGCCCAAATCAACTGAGTCGTTAAACTAAAGCGGGCCAGCCAAAAGGGGCGTGGGCTGGTCCCCACAATGGAATGCCCCATAATCTCTGTCTCTCAGTTGGGAAGAAGCACGAGTAATGTTACTATTGGTGGTTTGGTGGACGGAATGGAGCGAATGTTGACTGTGGATACGGGAGCATCTCATTCCATCATTCGATCTGACTTGGTAAAGAAGGAAATAAGGCCATTGTATGGAGCAAAATTGCGTACGGCAACAGGCGAGGATACCCAAGTCCTAGGGGAAGTTACATGCGAAGTTGTAATTGGAAATGTTGTCGTACTACACACCTTCATAGTGGCGAAAATTGTTGATGAAGTCATAATTGGTGTGGACTTCCTAATCGACCAAGGCATTAAGATTGACATGAAAAACAAGGTTATGAGTTACAAAAACTTGGAGGTGCCGCTAAATTTTGGCTACGATAAGAGATACAGCAGTAAGAAAGTGCGCGTGGAAGAGAATCAGCAGATACCGCCAAAGTCCGAGGCAATTATTTGGGCAAAGATTGATGGAGATTGTGGGACAAACAAATTGTGGGTTGTTGAAGCAGAAACAGAAACTAAATCAAATGTACTTGTTGGAAAAACCCTGGCTATGACAAAACAAGATGGACGTATACCAGTAAGAGTACTTAATGAGTTCAAGTCACCAGTCAAACTCTCCAAAGGTGCTATCTTGGGAAAGTGCGAAGAGGTTGACATCATCATGAATTGCGAAAAATCCCAAGGAGAAGTTTGTAATGGCAATACAGATATTTCAGATGAAATAAATGCTTGGACAGAAGAACTTCAGGAGAATCACAAAAGAAAGGCGAAAGAATTACTTGCCAAGTACTCCAGCATATTTGACAAGGATGGTACAAAACCAGGCAGGACAAATATTGTGAAGCATCAGATTGACACCGGAGATGCAAGGCCAATCCGTCAGGCTCCTCGCAGCGTTCCATTAGCTAAACGTCAAATGGTGAGCCAGATTATACAAGAAATGAGCGACAGTGGGGTAATTGAACCATCAGTCAGTCCATGGAGTTGTCCGGTAGTACTTGTTAAAAAGAAAGATGGCAAGATGAGATTCTGCGTTGACTACCGGAAACTGAATGATGTAACGAAAAAGGATAGTTACCCATTGCCAAGAATTGACGACACTCTGGACTCGCTATCTGGAACGGAATGGTTTTCAACACTGGACTTGAAAAGCGGCTATTGGCAAGTCGAAGTAAAAGAGGAAGACAAGGAGAAAACAGCCTTCAGTGTTGGCGATGGTCTTTGGCAATTTACGGTGATGCCATTTGGATTATGTAATGCCCCAGCTACCTTTGAGAGACTTATGGATCAGGTACTGAAAGGATTACACTGGAAAACATGTCTTGTGTACCTGGACGATATCATTGTATTGGGAAAAAGCTTTGATGAACATCTCAAAAATTTGGAGGAAGTTTTCCGAAGAATAGCTGGCGCTGGTCTGAAGTTAAGTCCTAAGAAATGTTCATTATTCAAGAAAGAAGTAAAATACTTGGGACATAAAGTGACTACAAAGGGCATCTGCACTGATAACGAAAAAATAGAAGCAGTAAAAGATTGGCCAAGACCTCGGAATCTACATGAATTGCGAAGCTTTCTTGGGCTGTGCACATACTATCGCCGATTTGTACCCAATTTTGCCAGCGTAGCAAATAGTCTCACGGAGCTTATGAGGAAAAATAAGACTTTTGAGTGGAGGAAGGAGCAAGAAATGGCTTTCCAAACGTTAAAAGATCGGCTTTGTACTGCTCCAATGCTAGCATACCCGGTTCCAGG
This sequence comes from Urophora cardui, assembly GCA_960531455.1. Classification (NCBI taxonomy): domain Eukaryota; kingdom Metazoa; phylum Arthropoda; class Insecta; order Diptera; family Tephritidae; genus Urophora; species Urophora cardui. Next base: position 84,067,802 of record OY482673.1, read on the forward strand.
AGCGAGGTTTATTTTGGATACTGATGCGAGTGGTTATGCTATAGGAGGTGTTTTGTCACAGGAAATCGACGGACAGGAGAAGGTTATCGCATACTACAGCCGATCAATTGGGAAACCGCAAAGAAATTACTGTGTAACACGAAGAGAACTATTGGCATTGGTAGAATGCATCAAACACTTCCATAAGTACCTCTATGGTCAACGATTCCACGTCAGGACTGATCATGCAGCGTTAAAATGGCTTTTGAAATTCCGAAATCCGGAGGGTCAGTTAGCAAGGTGGATTGAGCGACTACAAAATTATGACTTTTCTATAGACCATCGCAAAGGCAGTACCCATGGAAATGCTGATGCAATGTCGCGGCGACCATGTAATCTTGAATGCAAGCATTGCTCTAAAGCTGAGGAGAAGGAAGACATCATAGATGTTCGGCTAATGACAATAACATCTACAGACGAATGGAATGCGGAACAATTAAGGAAGTGTCAGATAGAAGATCCAGATCTGGCACGTGTAATGATTGGTTTGGAGCAAAACGAACGACCATCAAAAGAAGAGATGTCAGCAGAAAGTCCTGTTGCCAAATCATATTGGGCACAGTGGAATAGTTTGCAATTGGTAAATGGTTGCCTACATCGTGTTTGGGAGAGTGAAGATGGTCAAAGTTCTAAAACATTGATAGTTGTTCCAAGGAAAAGAATACCGGATGTGTTAAATGAACTACACAATGGTCCAAGTGGAGGTCATCTTGGAGTAACAAAGACGGTAGAGAAAATCAAGAAGAGGTTTTATTGGGTCGGCTGCCGTCAGACAGTTGTTGAGTGGATTGCGAACTGCGACGTGTGCATAAAGGCTAAGGGTCCCAAATCCAGGAGTCATGGGCTGATGAAACAATACAACTCAGGAGCACCATTTGAGAGAATTGCCATGGATGTAGCTGGGCCATTTCCTACTAGCAAACTTGGAAACAAATATGTACTGGTAGTCATGGATTACTTCAGCAAATGGCCGGAGGTGTACCCGATTCCAAATCAAGAAGCAGAAACTATAGCCGAAGTATTCACCAACAATTGGGTGGCGAGATATGGTGCACCTATAGAGCTACATTCTGACCAAGGAAGGAACTTCGAATCAGTTGTGTTTCAGGAGCTGTGCAAAACACTGGGTATTAGGAAAACCCGAACAACTGCGTTGCATCCACAATCAGACGGCATGGTAGAAAGATTTAACAGAACATTAGAGGAACATTTACGAAAAGTGGTGGACAAGTTCCAGAGAGATTGGGACACTCATATTCCTCTGTTCCTGATGGCATATCGATCGGCCGTACACGATACAACAGGTCAGACTCCTGCAAAAGTAATCTTTGGTAGTGATCTTCGACTGCCAGCTGACTTGAAATTTGGGATAAGTGCTGATGCGGGAATAAATGCCAGACAATCTAACAACGTTCTGGAAGAGGAAATGAGAGAAATACATGAACTTGTAAGACAGCGAACAAAGATCATGAGTGACAAGATGAAGGCCAGATACGACAAGGCAATGAACTCAGAAGGTTTTGTTGAGGGAGATCTAGTTTTGCTATACAACCCGCAGCGAAAGAAAGGTTTGTCCCCGAAATTGCAGTGTACTTGGGAAGGGCCCTACAAAGTGATTAAACGGCTCAACGATGTTGTGTATCGCATACAAACGATTGGAAGACCAAGGAATAAAATGAAAGTGGTTCATCTGGAAAGGCTAGCAGCATTTGGGACAAGTAATGTGTCAGATCGGGACGATCAGACTTAGGTGGAGGGCAGTGTGGCGAATATAATCGGTTCTCCACTTACATCACTAAAATGATTGAACACATCTCTAGGGAAAGTGCCAGAACTAGAAGAAGATACCAGATAATTTCCAGTGTTGCCAGAATTTTCCAGATTGCGTTTGACAGACTATATAAGGCGGCGAGCAGGCGCTCCGGGGTCAGTCGTAATCTAACCGTAGAAGTGTTAACATCAAGTGAAGTAAAACAAGTGTAGACTTTTTAGTCGTGAAATAAAGCAGTGTGAATTAAGAAGTAAATAAAGACTTTTATTTAACAATTCAGCGATACGAACCCTATAGAAATAATCGAGCTATCGACAAATACGTAACAATAGCAATCACCGAAATCACAGATATCGAAAAATCGCAGTTTCTCTCATCTCTAGTAACACTGCGCTGCGCGGCGCAATTGCGCTGACACCAACCCTGGTGTTATTCCGCTAACTCCGATTTGGGAAATGCGCCAACTCAATATAGCGCCAACTCAATATAGCGCCAACTCAATGATGCGCTATTGCAATATAACACTGACTCAATTTCGTGCGCTAACACCAGCTCCAATATAGCGCTAGTGTAAAATGGCGCAACCACAACGCCAATAACAGCATCATAGTATATGTATACGTATGACAACGTCACAATTATGTGTGCTTGATAGTGATCAAAGTGACTCTAATTTCCAGCATATTTTCACATATATACGGAATATTTTTCCAAATGATTATGAAAATTAAAATTAATTGTGCCCTCGTATATGTAAGCAGAATTGCGCCAAAAGAAATAAAACGGGGATGGTAAACAGTAACAAGCGAAAAAATGTTATTTATCGATTATTCGATGACAATTGCGCTAAGAGCCTATACACACTTGCGACTCAATCGATTTAGTCGAATGTTGATTTGCATGGGAATGTATGGAAGCATTCACACTACATTCAATTAGTTGTACAACTGAAACAGTTGGATTTGCAGCCCAATTTCATTCCAACTGAAACAGTTGTACAACTGCTTGATCAGCAAGGCGCCCTTCTACGTATTCACACTTGAGACAATTTAGTCGAACGACTACAACAACAACAGTGATATTCGTAGTGGAAAGAGTTGCCATGCTGACAGCACTACTTTTATTTCACTTTTGGTAAATTGTAGAGATTGAATATTTCAATTAATATTTTCAAAATGTTTAAAAACAAAAGGTTCGTTTCTTATTAACTACACCATTTCCAGATGGATTTTAGAAAGCGTTAACTGGATTTTAGAAAGGGGAAATTGGATTTTAGAAATGTCAATTGGATTTTAGAAAGGGGAAATTGGATTTTGGAAATGTCAATTGGATTTTAGAAAGCGTTAAAATGATTTTAGAAAACAAAATTGGATTTTTGAAAGCGTGAATTGGATTTCAGAATGTGCGTTTAAAATAAATTTTACACAGAATTTTTCGAATAGAAATTCTTTATTGCGTATGAAAGTATAAATTAATAATTATATAAATTTTCGAAAGTCCAATTTACAGTTTCTAAAGTCCAATTTCCCTTTTCTAAAATCAAATCGACATTTCTAAAATCCAATTTTCCCTTTCTAAAATCCATTTGGCTATTTTAAAATCTAATTTCCCCTTTCTAAAATCCAATTGACATTTCTAAAATCTAATTTTCCCTTTCTAAAATCCAATTGACATTTCTAAAATCCAATTTCCCCTTTCTAAAATCCAATTGACATTTCTAAGATCCAATTTCCCCTTTCTAAAATCCAGTTGACGCTTTCTAAAATCCATCTGGAAATGGTGTAGTTATAGACAAGAATTATCTAACTAAGGATATTTACTTCCGTTTTCATATGTTTCTTGATGTTGTTGTTCTCTTAAAATGTCATTAATCGCATTTTAAAATAGAAATAATGAAAATGAAATTTCATGAAAATTATTAATGGCTGATTTTTACTATTTTTCCGTTTCTTGTACTTCTGTTCGTTTCGCCTTTATGAGCGTAATTCCTTCCGGTTTTCTCTTTTCATTTACTTGACAGCTAGTTGCTAGTTTAATAAGAAACAAAGCCAAACAATGTATGCACTTTTTGTTTATTTTATTGTTTTTTATTTATTAATCAAGTTGACAGCTGACAAGAAGGTGCTTTCATGTAAGAATGCAGATAAACTTTAACAATTTAATACTTCATCACTTTATATGAAGACCACTAATGTAAAATTTGCTGAGTAAAATGTGAACATTGGCAACACTATGTCATTGTCAATCGCACGACTATTTAGTCTCAAGTGTGAATAGCTGCCACCAATTCGACTAAATAGTTGGAGTAGTGTGAATACAACAGTCCAATTCGACCAAATCGATTGAGTCGCAAGTGTGTATAGGCTCTTAAGGTGTTATTGCGCCAGTACCGTGAGTTGGCGCCACGGTTGGCGCTGGCGTTATTGTATCAGCGCCAAAAAAATTGCGCCATTACCCATGGCTATCGCAAACGGTGATTTTTTCACTGTGAATAAAAAATCGCAATTGCGATCACTTTTTCAAAATAGCAGTTCACTACTTATTGGGAACTGCTATCGATGTACCAAGTAAGCAGTTCACCTATGTGAATCGCAATCGCAAAAGCATTATAAATTTCTTTTTGTTTATACTTTTGAGCAGACCACATACGTATATAGAAATATAAGAAAAACAAAAATTATTGAATTTACAATTTATCTTTGAAAAATGTTTAAAAACAGCGAAATTGCTGCGGAATACGTTGTTATTGCTATAATTTTATTAACATAAAATGAAGACAGGTTATATCGCTCAGAAAACGCAAAATTAATCTCTACCGGTAACTGATGATTTTATAGCAGTCCATGCAATCGCAATAGCAGTTTAAAATCGCAGTGATTTAAAAATAGCAATCACCGAAATCACAGATATCGAAAAATCGCAGTTTCTCTAATCTCTAATGCCTGGCGATAAAATTTAGCACATCCAAACACCCCGGTCACTCGTGCACGTTTAAGGTCCCCACAAACAGAAGCGATACGATACAGTCCACACAGCAAAATCGTATCGCGTCATGCACGATTTTGCTGTGTGGGCTGTATCGTATCGCTTCTGTTTGTGGGGACCTTTAAGCTCAAATTAGTTATGCAGTAACAGTATCGTTATAAAACAGCTGATCAACCAATCTTATGGGAAACAATGTATTTGATTAGTGATTCGCTAGTCGGTAACGCTATCGGTAACAACCAAATGAATTTTGCTTGAAAGAGTTTTTAGTGCTTAGCACGAAATTTTTATTTTAATTCAATTTTTAATTGTTGGGGTAAGTGGAAAAAAATTCAACAACTATTTACAGCGAAGGTTGAGTGTATAGCTATTTCACGAAAAACCATTTTCGATCATCAGCACTCTTTTCGGAAGTGGATGCACCGGGGATTGAACCCGAGTCCATTCCATCTTCAGCCGCAATGACCCAACGCATAAACACACTCGGCCATTGAGGGCCGTTTACTCAACCTCCGATTAACGCTAACCACGGTTAAAGTTCGGTTAAACATCATTATCGACTTCATCAAACCATGTATTTAACATATGGTCGATAATGCAGTCCATAGCTTAACCGGACCTTTGTCCTCCGGTTAGCGTTAATCAGAGGTTGAGTAAACGGCCCTGAGACTCTGTGCAAGCTGTTGGATTTTCCCCACTTTTGCCTTTTTCATTTTCAACATTAACGTTAGTGTGTATATGCTTTTGCATATATTCTCCACAAACGTGCTGAATTTTTTTTGTAGGCAGTTCGCAATGAACATTGTTGTTGCTATTTATTTTATGTATATACCAAACAACGTTAACAATTTTACTTGAAAGAGTTTTTAGTGCTTAGCACGAAATTTTTATTTTAATTAAATTTTTAATTGTTGGGGTAAGTGTAAAAAAATTCAACAACTATTTACAGCGAAGGTTGAGTGTACAGCTATTTCACGAAAACCATTTTCGATCATCAGCACTCTTTTCGGAAGTGGATGCACCGGGGATTGAACCCGAGTCCATTCCATCTTCAGCCGCAATGACCCAACGCATAAACACACTCGGCCATTGAGACTCTGTGCAAGCTGTTGGATTTTCCCCACTTTTGCCTTTTTCATTTTCAACATTAACGTTATAGCCCAGTTAGTCGAGAACGCTCGCTGACGCAAACGCCCGTATGCAATTTTAAGGATTTTTTGAGCCCGTAGCAATCAGCTGTTTTACTCACACATATTTACATATATATATAGTTTGTTTACATTTTGGCAGGGTTGCCATTTAGTCATTTTTGAATAAACAAGATTTTTACTAATCTTCAAAGTGTTATGCGGATTACTTTTCAATACACAACTGTGCATTGTTTGCCAAATGACAAGAAAATACTAATTTAATCGTTTTTAAAGTTGTCGTTGACGACTTTTTTTTTATTAATTTAGTTACTTTTTTACGGCTTAGTTGGTAATTAAAACACATTTTTCTTGTAATTTTGTTGCTGCCCTATATATTTCCATCACACCTTGGTGATAGCTATCTAGGACTAAAACATAAAATAACAAAAAACACAGTCAGAACATTAAATTTACAATTGAAAATCCATAAAAAAATTATATTGGGAAGCAACAAGATTCTCACAAAAATCTGTGTTTAATTAAGAAATCTGTACTGAGTTTCTGTAACTCATATCTTTTCTAGTATAAATAGGTGGTGACATGGTGGTGTGGATCGTATTAGTGTGACATCACTTTAATTGATTTTGTTACAGAAACTCAGATTTATTGTGGCAATTTATAACTTTTTAATGTAGAAAAATTGCAGAAGAAGACCACCAAGAGTTATCAATTAAGAAAATACCGCCACCATTGTGTATAAATACAATTTTTGCTTTAATTTTCAGTAATATCTTCATTTATTAGGAGTGTTCAATATCTCAAAATTTTTACATATTTTTACGAATAGTTACGAATTTATGTTCAATAACCCAAAAATTCACAAAAGAGAGCCTAATTGAGAGAGTAAGACTTCGAGAGAGTTGATAAACGCTGCAAGTAAAATTTTCACTTGCAACTACTAGCAGCTTTAAAAAAAATAGAAATGTCAAAAATATATGATCACAAAAATTTCAATTGGAAATATACAAACGTTTTAAACGCAAATTTCTAATTGTGTACTAAATAAGTTAGCGCAAAAACGAATCTTGATGATGTTGTGGAATAGCCAAAGTAGAATTTTGTTTTCCTAATTCAGTTATTTCCATTCATTTCCAATTTCAAAAATTTCAGTTACAACCTAAACTAAAAATCAAATTGTCAAAACAGCGTATCAGCTGTTTTCTTGCGAATGTTTACGATTTTGTGTTCAATTACTTTGGTTGATAATTTTCTCTTTTTCTCGTTTTTACTCTTAATTTGACATTGACGCTCTTTTTGCAAGTACTTGCAAGTAAAGTTGTTGAACAAAGCTATTATCTTGTTATTAATTTATATATATATATATATATTTACATTTTGTTTGGGATTTAAAAAAAAAATTATAAACGTTTTCTTTCCTTTCTTTTTAAAAATTAAAGTATCTAATAATAAATGGTTCGTTTAAGTAGACATACTATTTTTTCCATGTGAACACATATATGTATATTCGATAACATTTTACAATCTTGTTGAGTTAGTTGTATAATGCTGTGAAAATTACTGTTTAAATATTTAATAACTAAAAATGTTCAACTGGCAACCCTTCTACCTTGCAACCATGCGAGCGATCAGCTGCCACGTTTTTACGTAAAAAATCAAAATGATTTTGATTTCTGCGGTACGGGCTTCTGCGTCGTACGTCGTTGAATAATCGGTTACATACAAATCCCATTAAATAGGTTGGATCAGCTGACACGGTACACGGGTTTACGTTCTCGACTAACTGGGCTATTAGTGTGTATATGCTTTTGCATATGAGGAGGTCCATAACAAAACGCAATAATTCGACTTCTCAAATATTTTGGTTTTTTAACTAAATCCAATTCTACGCATTAAAACCTATGTAACCATTGCTATAAAACATACCAAAGGTCAATAATTTTACTGTTATTCAACACCAAAAATATTAGTTCAGACCAAAATGAAACATTTCCATATCTATCCAATTAAATTAATTTTATTTTTATGGTTGTTAGAAATATTCTTTGATTAAACTACCTTTGAGAATAACTACTTTGCATTTAATATTGTAAACACATTTGCCAATTCTTTTTATGCTAAATATTTTGATAAAACTTTGGCGAACAGTGGTCCAAAATTTCTGAGTTGGAGTATTATACCAAGATATTTTTAGATCAGCAGGGAAATAGTGCCAATGGAACAGATGATATAACTTTATGTGATTGTTTGGAGGAGGACACTGCAATGAAAGTGTAATATAATGTGAAATTACACAGGTCGACAAAATTTCAACAAATTTTTGTTACAGAAATAAAATTCTACTTTTCTAAAGGATCTCGGTGCGCTGAATTCGAATCTGAACTCAGATTTTCGCTAATACGTACAGTTTTTTAGATATTCATGCCCAAAGAGGCGAAAAACACGTTTTTTGCCTATATTCAATCCTCAATATCTTTTAAATTACTTACTTATTTTAAAAATTGATTAAAGCTATTGAAAGCTCGGCCATTTCTCTTGAAGACAACGTTTTAATTTTTCGGATATCTAATTTAGGTATGTAGTAATATATGTTTTTGCACAATAAGGTATTTGTCGTCGAAAACAACGGCAGCATTTGTAGCATGTTATAGGCGCAATCAAATTTTGTAGTTGCTCAGCAGAACAATTTTTTTTACGAAGCCACTTACATACGTCCATAATATAATAAACTGCCTAAAAGCGTGCTTCAAAATTTTTAATTATTTTTGTATGGAGAAAATATTGAAAAACTAATGAACCTTAATATGCAATATTGCAAGTTACAAGAAAGATATCTGGAATATTAAAACGGTTTCTTCAAGACAAATGTCCACGTTTTCAATAGCTTTAATCAATTTTAAAAAAAAAGGTAAGTAATTTAAATATATTGAGGAGTGAATACAGCCAAAAATCGCGTTTTTTGCCTCTTTAAACATGAATATCTCAAAAACTGTACGTATTAGCGAAAATCTGAGTTCAGATTCGAATTCAGCGCACCGAAATCCATTAGAAAAGTAGAATTTTCTTTCTGTAACAAAAACTTGTCGACCAGTGTTATTGTAAAACTTGTATGTTAATATAGTGATTTAAATAAAACAGTTTTTAATTTTCCTATAGAATATGTACAAGCAATTAAAATCAAAAAAAATTATTTAAAGCAAAAAGCCAAAATTCCAAACCTAGTTTATATCAAAACGCAACATTTCCATACATGTTCAGAGCAAAATGAAATAAATACTATTGGACGGACCAAAACGCAACATTTCCATTTTTTTAATCTAAATAACTTAAAGACTAATTGCCAGATAAAAATTTTTTTTTATGATTTGTATTGTTTTTAGATAACTATTAAACTACAATAACAGTTTAAAAAAAATATATATCCTATTGACTTAAATTAGTTTTTTTCGTTTATCCAAAAAATTGTTTTGGTGGAATTATTGCGTTTTGTTATGGACCTCCTCATATATTCTCCACAAACGTGCTGAATTTTTTTTGTAGGCAGTTCGCAATGAACATTGTTGTTGGTATTTATTTTATGTGAATTTTGATTTTCAGCCGCAACGCTAACCAGCTGATCGATTGTTTGTTTCAGTTGTTCACTGTCATGACCCAATAGCCGTGTTTCACATACGGTGATCCTAACCCAGATAAAAATTTTTGCATGTAAATGCAACAACAAAGATTTCAGCTCGATTAAACCAGATAAATTGCTGGTTCAATTTCTGATCCGCCCTGTTCGATTTGTTTTTTCCGTGCTGATTTGGCAGCACAGTGCTTTTTTGATTTGGCAGAACTGAAAAGTGACATTTGTGTATGTATACATATATATACATATACCCTGCAGTAAATTTGTTTCACTGCTAAATGATCATTGATGATTCTTTGTTGAATATTCATCACTATTGTTTTGCGTTGGTGCAAGCGAGCAAGCTATTTTGAAAAACCAAACGAAATACCATCTAGGCGGTTGCCAGATACCTTTCCCGAAAAAATCAGTATATCGTCTTCCAAAAAAAAAAACAAACAAACAATATATGCGGAGAAAATCGTCTTCATTACTGGCTTTTTATTTTTGTTTCCGTATCGTTAACTGTCAATCATGTTTCTATGACTTTTTTTTAACGTTCGCGTTGCTTCCTCCTTCCTAAGTGTTTTATGGTTATGCCGTGGTTGTGCTTACGAGCAAAAGACCGATGAAATTCGGACACATTTTCGTCATCGGTGAGAGGTGGTTACGCTTAAATTAATGATTAGAGTGCACATATACAACATAACACATTATTACCCCGAAACCTCGGCGTGCTGGGTGCTTGTTTCACCCAGCAAATTTGATGTGAGAGTCCGAAAATTCTCACTCGTCGGAGTGCACAACAACAATTACACGTTGCTCGTCGAGTATTGTCGTAAGCATAACCACGGCATTACAAACGTCAAATGAAAACAGTTGGAAAATTAAAAACAGAGCATGGTGATAAAAATGAATTTTTTTTAGTGTCGGCTAAAAATCAGTACAAATCAGTACAAAATCCAAAAAATCAGTATTTCTTAAGGTTTTTAAAACCATCAGTACGGAGCACGAAAAATCAGTATTGTACTGATCAAATCAGTACGTCTGGCAACCCTAGCGATAAGTTAACTAAACCACAATTTTAACAACTCTGCTATTTGGTAACCTTTAACTATTTTATAAGTGGTTAAGCCCATTCAGCTGTTTTTGTTGTGGTTCGTGCTGTTAAAGAAATCGTTAAATTTATTTAACGTCATCCTGCTAATAAAAAATATTAATATGGCATTCGAGTTTCTCGTATACGACTTATTCGGAGAAAGCTCCGAAAACGTGAATAGGCGTATTCTAAGCGACACTGGAGATCCTTTTGAGCTAGCGCCATCCGAGTTTCGGAAGCTTTATCGCGTTGGCCCAGAGATAGTCACGGGAGTTGTTGAACGGTTGGATACCTCCTTGAAAGGCCAGAGGATAATCGCAATATATCCAGAGAAACAGCTGAGCTAGTTAGTGAAATTGGGAAATGTTGTTAACTTAGGGCCTTTTCACATTACTCGGTACGACATCGGATCGACATTTTTTGCTCGGTATTTTCAGCTTACCGAAACGATTCCGCGTTGCTGTGTTTTTCACACTTGTGGGAATACTTTCGGTGCGTTATCGGCAGAAAATAGGAAACCAAACATCGAAATTTGCAAAACAAAATTTTTAACTTCAACAAATCAATCAATAACAACAATAATGTCTTCTAGCGAAGACGAAGACATTATAACTTGCTACATTTATAGCCGAAACGAGTTTTTTACTGGCTTTGTTCTTCTTCTTTTATTACGCCGCAAAAATGTATGCAGTAATTCCTCAAATTTTACTGACCGGTCTTACCGCGTTGCGGTATACCGAAATCAATCCGCTCCGATTTCATGTATGCAACACTAATGTGAAAGTGCCAATTGAAATACATGTGGTCGGCAAGGTTTCGGTATACTTTCGGTAAAAACCAAAAATGTCGATCCGATTCCGCACCGAGTAATGTGAAAGCGCTCTTAAAGAAACTAGCAACAAAGTTTGAAGGCAGGCAATGGGCCTAATGAATAAATAAATAATAGCTTAAAAAAACTAAAAAAACACGCTTTAATCTTAAAAATCGTACTAAAAATTGAGAAATAATTTAATTAGAAACAAAATGATGAACGAAAATATATGTATTTAAGGAAAAGCGTCGGGTGCTCAGTATGCCAAAAAATATTTAAAATCACTGTTTTTAACACGCTTTTATTAGCTTCACCTGTATGTATGTATGTATGTAACTTCATCCCATCCTAAAAGTTGCAAAGTTTAACTCAATCATTATTTTTTTGAAACATTCACTTTACTTTTATTGTGCTCTCTTTTCTATTATTTCTATTCTTCTCCGGATTCGAAACATGACATCAACATGAGATTCAGCCCAACGACATCATATAGTGGGACATTCAACATTATATTCCATGCTTCATTGAGGCTTTTAAGTTACCTTTCTTCAAAATAGCCTCTTTGAATTTCATTCAATTCACACCCGTATGCAAGCCAATAAGTAACAAGCTTTCTGTTTTGTTGTTGTTGTGTTTGCAATAAAAACAACCGCATGTACATACATAGGTATGCAAAGCAAGAACTGGTTTTGTTTTTTCAAATTCTATTTATAGCACTTATAGCACGGTTGCCGAACTTGGTAATTATCAAAATAGGTTATTTCTTCGCTGTTGGTTTCTTGGTAACTTTCACATGTGTTTGGCTATTTTTATTTTCAAGAAGTTGTTACTATTTTTCGCTCTGTGATTCAGTCGTTGTTTAGACTAGTGATGGGCGAGTCCGAGATGTTTAGACAATCGAGAGAATCGCCATCGTTGCAAAATCACAATCGAGTCAAAAGTTGACTCGCTCCTCAACTACACAATCGAGATGTTTTTGCGATTGTTCCGAGTCGGCGGGCCGGCTGTTGTTTTGATGATATGTTTTAGTTGATAAAATAAACTGAATGAGGTTTGTTGATAAAGAAAGTAGGATTTTAAATGGAAATGTGAGGCAAATACATAAATAAATTAACCAAATTGAAAAATATGCTATACATAGACGCTGCATTATTGCAATCACAACTAAAGAGTGTTGTGCATAATAATAATTAATTCTTTAAACATTAATAAATTTTCTGAAGTGAGACGCTTATGAAACAAATGAATTTTACGAGTAGCAACAACGGCAATAGATTTGTACCACTCTGTATGTTGTTTAAAGCAATTTTAATATTCAAGCGGGAACAACAAATATTATGTATTTTTTGCAGCGAGTCCGAGATGTTGCAGGGTTGCTTTGAAAACGAGAGGAATCGTTGGCGATTCCGAGATGTTTTAGCGATTGTTTCGACTGACGGCCATTTACGACTTGACTCGAATACGAATGAAAACGGCTGCAAGTTCATAAGTCGTACCCAGGGTTTGAAATTGCTTAGCTACTTTTGCTGCATTTGCTGTTGCTTTGCTTTTGCTAACGAAAAGTAAATTAGCAAACTCGGCCAGCCGAGTAAAAAACGAGAACACGATTCATTTGCTTCAGTTTTCAGCTGAGCCGTGTTTGCTTGTATAGTTAAGCAAAGCAACGCTATTTGGGGGATATCATTTTACTTCCAGCAATTAGTTGTGTCTTTGCATTTTTTCTGCTTTTGCTTATTTTGCTGAAACTATTTGTTTACGCATATTTCGATTTTTTATACATATTTACTTATGTATGTATGTATGTACACATAATATGTATGTATGTCCATTTGTAAACATCTTTTCATGTTGAATTTTGCTTAAAAACTAGTTTCAGCAAAATAAGCAACTGTAAGCAAAAATTTACCACTCAACTAATTGCTGGAAGTAAAAGCAACCCTCTCAAATAGAGTTGCTTGGCTTAACTATACAAGCAAACACGACTCAGCTGAAAACTGAAGCGAATGATTCGTGTTTTCGTTTTTTGCTCGGCTGAATTCAGCAATAAGCAAAAAACATCGACTATTGCTGTTTTGCAGCAAGCAAATTCAAACCCTGGTCGTACCATTGTTCATAGTTTCTAAACCACTTCATATTTTTAAATGAAATTCACAGGAGGTGTAGTGGGAGTGTCTATTTACAAATATATGTAAAATTTTTTATGAAAATGTTTATAGTTTTTGCTGCATTTGTTAATAAAAATCCCTTCCTCTATTTTTGTATTTTTTTGTATTTCTTTCACTGAAAACACTGAAATTTCACTTTGTTATAATGTTTGACATTTTAGCTGGTATTTGCAAGTCCATTTATACACATTTTTGACAATTTTATTGCAAAAATACGGAATTAAATTATTTGTTACCGCGAACTTCTTGCTAGCAGCTTTAACTGAACATACACTCAACCACTGAATACACACAACTGTCAGTTGATTAGTGCGAAGAAAGAGTTGCCGGATGCTAAGGAATTTAATACGCTGAAGGGTGTACTACGCAGAAGGACATCACCGTTGGGCAAATTGGAAAAATATATCGATATATATTATATCGATATTTAAAAAAACATCGATATATCAATATATCGAAAGGGTCGGCTTTACATTAAGGAACCACGTCCCGCAAAAAACCACTTCTTCACGGGGTTGGAGGTGCTCTCACAGATCTCAAAACTGAAATCCAAACTTGCCGGGGACTTATAGTTTACTAGATATTTGTTGTTAAAGTTCGATGAGTCTACAGATATTCTACGAATCCTGAAGTATAAACATAAAAATCATTAAGAATTGCTTGAAGAAGAAAGTAGTGTAAATTCAAGCACCCGAACATTATGGTTATACCACTTCTTAAAAAATGTTCTGGTGTTAGGTTTGAAGCAAATCAGAAATGTATGAAAAATATCGAATTTGGCTCGAAATGGCAAAAAATTATCGATTATCGATGCACGGTAATTCAAAATATCGTCGATATTATCGGCTATACTATTTTAAAAATAACGATATATATCGCCCAACCCTACATCACCGTGGCGGTAGCCACGGTTATGACACACGACCGGACTTGGATGGCGTAGCCCAGGGTTATTTTTTATAAGCGCGGCCGAAGGCCGCCAACGCAAAAAGGTGTTCTACTCAAAATTACTGTGGATCCATCTTAGATTCTACTCCAGAAAGAGATTTCTACCGGCTGAGGGTTATTTTCTTGAAGCGCGGCCGAAGGCCTCCAACGCATAACTTTTATAAAACATCTCTTTGTCCATTTTAGACATTTTTTGGTTGCTGGTTTTTGTGGATTTTTTGTTGTTGTGTGGCAGCACTAGACCAACAGACCAATCAATTTGGATACAAAAAAGGGTTGTTCAGTGTGACAATTTACGCAACTTTAAACATTAATATTTCCAAAACTATTTTCTTGCCGTTTGGACTTCAGATATAGAATCGGGGGGCGGTGCCACGCCCCCTTAAAAAACAGTTTTCCTGGAATCGTGGCACGACTTATGAAGTTCCAACCATGAAAACCATCGAGAGCATTCGAGATGTTTCAACAATCGAGAGAATCGAATAAAACATCTCGGACTCGCCCATCACTAGTTTAGACAGCGAAGAAACAACACAAGCACTTGCTGCGTTGCTTTGTTTATTTATGCGACAGTGTGTCATTGCGTATGTATGATCATGAATAATAAATCATTTTCTACTGCAACCAAATTTTCAAGTTGCAAAATTGCAATCTTTCATCAATTCATATAATAAAATTTGCTGTATTCTTAAAGGTTCTACTAAATCTTCAGTTATAATTTACGCCCCATCCTTGTATACCTTAACAAGTTTAGTTATGTACTTTTGCAAAAAATTTCGTTAATGATAACAACTCTCAACTATTTCTGAATGAATATTCTTCAAATGAATGTTTAATGTATATTTTTTACACTAAAAACTCCTTATAGATATTTTTTTATTATTGGAATTTCCAATATTTTACATTGGTGAATCCAAATTAATTTATAAAACATTTTTTCAAGTTAAAAATTCCTTAGTAATACATTTTTTATTATTATTCAAATATTAATTTTATTTTCAAAGCGGTGCTATTTTGTACGTTTACCCCATATGCTTAGTTCTTACACCACTGTTGCATAAATCTCTCTGTTCCCACTAATACAGTCTCAGTTTTAGTTTTTCCGGGGTCTGTTATAGGACAATAAGAATATTTTGGAGTGCTGACCAGCGTTGCCGTTTTGCTTAAAATTAAGCAAAATTGCTAAATTTTTTCGTGCGTGTTAAAATGTTAAATTTTTTCTCGTTTTGTTAAACTTTTTCATACCAGGATGACAATGTATTTGCTTCAAAATCTTGAAGCTCATTCAGTTTCCTAATTCGATCAATAGAAAAAGTACTGTCTGATTGCATACCCAAGTTATCGATAAATTCCTGATGACACTCATTCGCGCTATGCAATGTGAGTTGACACAGTTTGGGGGTGAAAACAGAATCACATCGTAGTGACATGACGTTACGACAGCGAAAGTTCTTGACGTAAACATACTGCTTCAAAGCCAGCGACTGAAACATTTTAAAATAATAAAATTAAATAGTTAAATTTATTAATTTAATGCTTTAGACCAGGCCTGCTCAACGCTCTCGTATTGAAAGTACAAAACTTATTACATCTACAAATTTTTTATATGCACTGAACAATTTTTTGCTCATTTAAATTTTTTTATGAATTCCAATAAAATATTATTTTACAATTTATTATCAAATGGTAGTATCACATACATCATAGATGCTCATAACAATAAATTATTATAAACAACGCCAACGACAGCGTAATTTTGTCGTTGGCGACGTCGCGCCGCACAATCTTTAAAATAATTGATTTCATAAGAAACTGTGGCGTTTCGGTTCTGTTCTCACCCTTAGGGCCGTTTACTCAACATCTGAATAATTTAATCGCTGGTTAGTTTGACGTAAATTGTATGGTGAGCTGTCAAATAAATTGCTTAACCGGACAAAAATCTGTGGTTAAGTGCTTAACCGGAGCTTGAGTAAACGGCCCTTAGAGTTCAGCTTTGTACATATGTACATACATACATATGTATGTATTTGAAGCGAAAAACAAAGTTGTGATCTCTAGTTGAAAAACCCCGATTTTAAAAATTTTGAATTGTGTCATTTTATGATTTAAGGTGCAATATATATCATCATTTGGAAAAAAAAATATGTTAAACTTTTTCGAGAATTGTTAAACTTTTTGTTGGATTTTGTTAAAAAAAAAAAATTCTGTCGTGGCAACACTGGCGCTGACTGTTCATTGTGAATATGCACAGGCAAATAAAGAAGAGCATATCTCCGATTAAAAACCGAAATACCCTGCAAGAACACTTCCGATCATTTGATCAATCATCTGTTCGATAATGCAGTGATGTTTCGATCAGTGCGCAGAACAAAATCTTCATCAGATTTCTACGGGAGACATGTAAATCCTGATGGAAACCCTTGTGTCGGTGTGTGATCATACCTGACATAATTGTAAAACTCGAGTGATGTAAACAAAATCAAGGCTTGCAAAATTTTCAATCAGGGATGAGCGAATAAACAAATATAGGATTGAGGTAAAAATAAGTCCGGCCTGATGTAAATAATCTCAGACCTGTAGTGAGTTTCTGTAAGAAATCGAGTGGATTTGTCTATTTTGATGACGTCACGTCGATTCTATCAAAACTTCTCTATTGATCGATAGCGAGTGTTTCTACAAGCATTAATCGATAAAATTCGGAACAGTGTAGGAAATGAAACGCCAATCGAGAACTTAAACGCCAAAATAAATGTAATGCTCTAAGCACATTCGAACCGGCGAGCGAAAAGCAGCCAGCTGTCAAAAGTAAAATGCACACGTTCTTATGGGCGCACACATTTTAACGCCAGCACGACTTCACGGCAGAAGGGTTGCATTTGTCGCTGCCGCAAATATAGACCTATTTCTAATTTGACAAGCGACAATGCGCATGTACAGGCAGAAACGTGTGTATGTGTGCATTTTGGAAGTACAAAGACGCTCCTTAAGAGACTCTACAAATCCTTTAAATATATATTAAATATATTTAAATGTATATTCATTAATATATAGTATGTACATATATACATAAATAATTTGTTTTAATTAAAATATACTTACATTCTGGCTGAATTCGGCTGTTTTGTCCATTTTTTCGACCGGTGAAAGCTTTCTCACCGTTTAAAAAGTTGGCGAGTATATTGATAGATAATATATCGACTATTTTGCTTACAGAAACACCTTTAATCGATCATTCCTACTGAATTGGAATGGAACATATCAGCTGATTTGTCAGTTCTATCGATCCATTCGACTCATTTTCATACAGAAACGCATGCATCGAGAATGACGTCATGATGACGTCAAATCGACTATTTCAGTAGAGAACATTGATCGATATGAGTTACAGAAACTCACTACTGTTGTCTGTTCACAATGGACAACAGGGTTGCCACAAATTGGAAACAGGTAGGGTGACGATTTTATTTTGACTACTATTTTGATTTTGATTATTTATTTATTTTACCATTACATCATCCCCCTTTGCGAAAAAAGATTGAAGTCGACAAGTTCATGACGCTTGTTGACTTCATCTTTTTGGGTGATGAATGGATGACAAAAAATTACTTTCAAATTAATCGTTGAACGTCGCGGCAGATATACCTACCTTAACCTAATTGATTAATTTACTAATTCTGCTTAACTAATGCTTATATCTATTATACTTGGTACTAATTTTTGTTGTTGTACATGTACATGTACATACTTATTTACTTATATATAATTACTAGCTGGACCCGTGCGCATCTTCCGCAAAAAATAATAAAACATACGTGGCGCCAGTCGATATAGTTTGTGCTGTCACGCTCATTTAAAAAAAAACTTATATTTATTTAGTTTTATGTCTACAGTGGAACTTATGGAACTTTCAATGAATTACTTATATGTTTGACAAACCGCATAAAATGTTTTTATTATACCTATGTACATATATATACATAGGTATGTGTATTATATTTTTATATATTTTACATATATTTTTATATATATGTATGTGGTCTCTGCCGACTTGGGTAATTTTTTTCAACACGTTTGCCTTAGCAAGCAAATCAGTGGTTCAAGCTTAATCGATTCATCTGCTACAGTTCCTGAGTTTTTACTTATAAATCTTTGAAAATTTGCACCTCTTGGCCAATTTTTAAAATTTCAGCATGTTTCCTCATAACGGCATAACGTCATTTCATCACTCGGGCTTTATTAGTGACTGAATTATCATGTTTTACGTGTTTTTCGAAATACATCCATATGCCTTATTTTCAACCCCAACTTTCTCTGTTCCCATTAGAATCTGTGTACCAAATTTCATTTAAATATTTCTATTTTTCCGCAAGTTAGAGTGTGTACGGCCGGGCGGACGGACATGGTTCAATCATTTTTTTCATCCTAATCGTTTTGATATATATATGTAAGTCCATATCTATCTCAATTATTTTATGGTCTTACGTACAACCGTTATGTGATGAAAAGTATACATACATATACATACATATATTGTATGTACTACGTACAGCACATCCTATACTGAAAAGCCCCCATTCAGCGTAAGCATGAATCACACGTATTCGCCTAAAATAATGTAATGTTTACATACAAACATACAGCTGAAGCTAATAAAAGTGTTTTAAAATATATACCACTGTTAAAATGGAGCGACACCTGCTTTTTAGATTTGAATTGATAGAATAAAATAATTCTGAAGACATAGTTTTAAGTGCAAATCTTTTAGTTTAAATTTAATCATTTTATTTTTGCAAAATACTATTTAAAAAAAGTACCGCGCCCAATAAAACACCGTTTCGCACACATAGCTAATTAATACCTTTAAAACGATGCCTTACTTATTAATTTTGGTAAATTATGTGAGCAGAAAAAGGGATATTTATAAAACACCAATTAGAAATAATATATATGATTAGTTTTACATATATTTTATCGGTTTTTTTTTTAAATTCAAAGTTTGTTTACGTATTTTCTATACTACTTATTCATAAATATATCTACTTTATGTAGTTAAATAAATTCTTTATGTTGTTTTTTTTTTTTTTTGTATTTTGTATATTATTCTTATGTGCAAATAGGTTTATTTACTACCAGCTAAAATTGGTTAATAATATTTTTGATTTTGTACAATTCACAGATGTATTCTTAAATGTCTCAAAGTGAGATTGAATATATTTATATATTTTTATTTTATAATTTTACTTTTCTTATTCGGTTTTTATGTACCGTTTTGTGTTTTTTGGTTGTTTTATCAAAAAATGTTACGTTTGCACCGTCTATATTTGTTACTTCGTAGGGACCCTGATATATATTTTTGTGCTTATCACGCGGTTCTTTTTGAAGTAAAACCATATCGTTTATATTTACCATTATTGGTTGTGCATTTTTGTCATATGTATCTTTATTCCTTATTTTGTGTTTTTCTACTAACTCTTTTGCCAATGCATGGGATTTCTGCATTCGATACTTCACTTCCTTTGAATAGTCTTCAACATTATAAATTGGATCAATTTTTTCGCTTTTTAATTCCTTTGGCAATATTGCCTTTTTGCCGAAAACTAATTCAAAAGGAGTGAGTTTATTATCGAAAACAGTATTTGGCGTTGTATTATGCCAAAATGTAAAGTATTTTAGATATGTATCCCAATCGTCAAAAGAATCATTTAAGTATGCACGTAAGTATTCATTAAAAACTCTATGGTTTCGTTCAACAGTGCCTACGGTTTCGTGATGATGCGGTGTTGAAAAATTATGATTAATATTTAGCAAATTAGTTAAATTTGAAAAAATTTCATTTTTAAACTCTGTGCCTAAATCCGATTTAATAGATTTCATTACTCCGTATATTAAAATAAAACTTTCGAATATTGCTGAAGCGATTGTTTTTGCGCTTTTATCTGGTATTGCTATTGTTATTAAGTATTTAGCGAGATCGCAAATCATGGTAAGTGCGAACTTGTTACCATATTTCGATTCTGGCAATGGACCGATGGTGTCGATTACGACATTATCAAAAGGTTTATTAGGGGTAGGAGTTAAAACGAGTTCTTCTTTGTTTCCTATTTTAACTTTGTTAAGAAGACATTTTTCGCATTTTTTAACATAACTAGCTATATCTTTCGTCATGTTTTTCCAGTAAAATTTGTTTCGTAATTTGGCATATAACTTTTTCGTTCCGCAATGACCTCCAGAGATGGGATCATTGTGATATATTTCAAGTAATTTTAGTTTTTGTTCCTGATCGGTAATTGTTTGAATTGGATTCAATAAAATAATTGTTAAATCTTTTAAAATTGTATTTCCTCTATCTTTAAAATTTGTAATTGTAATATATGTGAAAATTAAATCATCTTTTGGCCATTCTATTTGCTTAATTTTAAATTTACCGGCTTCTAATTCTAGCCTCGAAAGTAAAGTATCGAAATTCTTTATTTCGTTAGAAAATTCAAAATCAAGTAAAATTGTTCTTTTATGTTTTATATGTGCGCATATTCTTAAAAATTTTTTATTATTTTTGTCATTAAATATTGTGGATCTGATACGAGGAATTTTGTTTGAAAAATTATGCGTAAATTTATCGTACACGTTTAATGTTTGTATTTTTTCATATGAATTAATATTTTCGCTTGAGCTGTTTTTCTCTTTTTTCTTAGTCATAGCCCTAGTCTGAACTGCAAGTATATTTTTTGTTGAGTCTTTTATTTCGCCAATGGTAATACGCGAAAGTGCATCGGCACCTACATTGGATTTTCCTTTTATGTACTCTATAGTAAAATTGTATTCTGCCAATTCAAGTCTAATTCTCGAAAGTTTTGAAGATGGGTCTTTCATGTTGAATAAGTAGACTAAAGGCCTGTGGTCAGATTTTACTATAAAATGATTTCCATATACGTACGGTCTAAATTGTTTTATGGCAAAATAAATAGCTAATAACTCTAACTCAATGATCGCTTTCTTTTGTTCTGCATTATTAAATGAGTTTGAAGCATAGCAAATAGGTAAATCGTTGCCTTGGTGAATTTGGCTTAGTATTGCTCCACACCCAGTTTTTGAAGCATCTACTGTGATGACAAACTGTTTGGAAAAATCTGGGTATTGTAGTAGCTTAGGTGACATTAGGGATGCTCTTAATGCATCAAAGGCTTCATCACATGTTTTGTCCCAATTAAATTCGATTCTTTTTCTACTCAATTTATTTAAAGGTGCTGCCAGAGATGCAAAATTCGGAATAAAGCGTCTGTAGTAGTTCGCAAAAGCGACGAAACGTCTTACAGCGTCTTTATCTGTTGGTTTTGTATATTTCCTAATTGCATCTATTTTTGAATCGTCTGGTAACAAACCTTTAGCTGAACATTTGTGTCCTAAAAATGTCACTTCGGGTCTGAGAAAATTACATTTATTGGGATTGAGCTTGAGATTGAATGATCTGCAAGTGTCGAATACTTTGGTCAAATTTTTAATGTGATGTGATTCGTTACAGCCAATGACTATAATGTCATCTACATAAAGAAATGCTACATTAGATGGTACGCCTGAAAATGCGATAGTCATCATTCTTGAAAACGAGTTTGGTGCAATATTCAGACCAAATGGCAATACTTTCCATCTATAAGCTCCGCGATCAGTAGAGAAAGAAGTTATATCACGTGAATCAACATGTAAAGGTATTTGGTGAAATCCAGAAAAAAGGCCTAAAGTTGAGAAATATTTGGCTCTGCCAAGATTGTCTAAAATATCGTCGATTCGTGCTAATGGAAATTTGTCAGCTATTAGCTTCTTGTTAACTGCACGAAAATCAACACACATTCTGTAAGCTTTTTCACCATTGATTTTCTTTTTGGGAACTAGTATAAGAGGGCTGTTATAGTTTGAATAACTTTCTTCGATCAAATCATTTTCTAATAATTTTGTTACTTGTTTGTTTATTTCTTCTCGTTGAGAATATGGTAAACGATAGTTTTTCACATACACCGGCTCGGTGTCAGTTACATGTAGTTTTTGCTCATAAAAATTATTTAATGTTATTTTGTCGTTGTTAAGTGCGAATATGTCAGCATATTGTATGCAAAGGTCTAAAAGTTCAGATGGATAATTTTTAGGAAATTGATTTTTCAAAATTGAAGTGAGCTCGTTAATACGTTTCTCGTCTGCGTTTGTTTTATTAATAACATAGACGTGATAATTTGATAGTTTTTCTGTCCGAATGGAATTTTTATTTACGAATTGTATGTCATTTGTGGTATTGATTAATTTTATGACTGGGTTGTCAGAATTTGTAATGCATCTTGCTGTAAATACTCCTTTTTGTATTTCTTGAGATTCAACGAAAAGTGGAGTCGTTGAGTGACCTAAGTCAAAAATTCACACCTTGGTGGTATAATACTCATATCGCTTTCTGTTCCGTGAAGGATTGGCATATTGACTCTTTCATCGTTTGCCCAGAATGAGATGCTATTATTGGAATAATTTATAACGCATTTGTTATATTTGAGAAAGTCTTTGCCCAGTATACCATCTGATGGGATATTAAAATCATCATTTACCACATGTAAGTTATGTCCGATGGGAATATTTGAGAAATGTAAGTCTATGTTTATTTTACCTAAAGTAGAAACAGTATTTGATGTCACGCCAGTGATGTTAACTATATCGTCTGTATTTATGGGAATATTCTTATTGAGACTTGAAACTTTAATCAAAGAAATATCAGCCTGTGTATCTAGTAAAAATGTGCATAATTTGTTAGATCCGGTTATATGAATTTCGACAAAGTCCGAGTAATTTAAATTCAAACAAAAAATATTTTTCGCATTTAATCGCTTATCTCTGCGTCGTCCCTCAGTGTTCGCTGCTGAGGGGCTTCCGCGTTTAAAGCGCGAACATTGGTGTTATTTCGGGTATTTGAATTTCCGCTGTTGTTGTTGGTTCTGTTTCCTGACCTATTTTGATTGTTGTTGTTATTGCGCGAGTTGTTATTACCCCTATTGTCGTTATTTTGCCGATAATTGTTGTTTTGTCTATTCTGATTGTTGTTGTTATACCTACTGGTATTATTGTTGTACCTATTAAAGTTGTTATTGTTGTTGTTGTTGAACCTATTATAGTTATTGTTGTAGTATCTATTGAAATTATTATTGTTGTTGTATCTATTGAAGTTGTTATTGTTATTACGGAAATTGTTTTGATTGGGAAATCTTGAGCAAAAAGCTAAAACTTGTCTTTCTGTCGCCTGATTATTCTGTTCTACGATCTTCTTTGCTACTACGTCTTTTGCATCAGTGAAGGAAGTCGATGCCAAAATTGCTTTAACTAAGTCAGAGCGCGTATTTAATCTGCAAACATTTACTGATTGCTCGACTGCCATTTCATGCGCCTTAGCCTTTGACATGCCTTCAATTATTAGAGATCGCTCTAAAGCATCCGCTAGTTCTTCTACACGTTTGGCAAAATCTGTTAAGTTATTATTGGAAACTCTGAGTGAAGCTATTTTTCCTGCAACTACTTTGGAATTGTCCGGTTTAATACGAATTCTAAGAGCGTCTTTAATGTCTTGTATTGATGTCACATTAGTCGGAATTGCTTCCCGTGCTTTTCCTTCAAGTTTCGATTTGACAAAAGATATAAGAGTTGTCTCAAGGTTTGCTTCTGCTAGACCTTCTATCAATTCAATTTTGTCTAGGAAGGAATCTAACGCTAATGGATCGCCAGCATAATTTTCTCTTATAATCGTAGCGCAATAACTGATAAAGGACTTCTTTTGTTCGACTGTAGCCATATCGGAAAAATTATTAAATGGTTCTGCAAAATTCGATGAAATGTTCTGTAAATTGTTGGGAGAGCTAGTGGCTTTTAATAAATCGTCTGAAAAAGCTATTGAATCCTTAAAATCGTCTTCAGATTCGGAATTCTCTATATTGAAATCTTCTATGAGCGCCAGAGGATCTGACGAAATTTCTAATTTGATGTCTAATTTTTCGAAACACTCTTTTAATTTCTCCTTGTTACGTGCGATTCTCGATAGTACTTCTGAAAGATTTTCAACTTGACTTTTCTTAACGTGTATCACAATAGCATTAAAAGTATTTATTAATTCTTCTTTATATTCTTTAAGCTTTTATTCGTTTGTTGTTAATTTACGATTTTGCAATATGCGCTTAGTAACTTTTTTAAAATTCTCGTGGTATTGCTTAAAAACCTCGACAAAGTCTGTCATAACACGATAATGTTAAAAAAAGCACAAGTCGTAATTGACAAAAGCACCAGTCAAATCTTCAAAAGCACGTAACACGATAATTGTAAAAAAAAAATTGTAAGCCGTTTCTAGTTCACCACATTTATTGAGAATTCTTGAAACTGTTGACTATTTGCATGATTTGACAAAATGTTGAATTTTAATTGATATTATGCTGCTATTGTTGTTGAAACTTGTTGAAATTTTGAGTAATTTGCCGAAAATGTTGATTTGTAATGAAAAAGCCTTTAAAATTTTGAAAAATCCTGTAAAATTTAGAAAATCCTGTAAAATATGTTTGTTCCAATTTAATTTCAAAGATTTAAATATGCTGTACTCAAAGTACAGCACGACTGTATGTATTTAAATGCATATACATATAGCTACAAACTTTTTTGCAAAATATTAAGAATTTTAATAATATATTTTACTAGCTGGGCCCGTGCGCATCTTGCGCAAAAAATAATAAAACATACGGCGCCAGTCGATATAATTTCTGCTCTCACGCCCATTTTAAAAAACTTATATTTATTTGGTTTTATGTCTACAGTGGAACTTATGGAATTTTCAATGAATTACTTATGTATATGTTTGACAAACATATCACATAAAATGTTCTATTATACCTACATATATATATGTATGTGTATTATATTTTTATATATTTTACATATATTTTTATATATACATATGTACATACGTGGTCCCTGCCGACTTGGGTAATTTTTTTCCACACGTTTGCCTTGGCAAGCAAATCAGTGGTCCAAGCTTACTCGATTTAACTGTTACAGTTCTTGAGTTTTTACTTATAAATCTTTGAAAATTTGCTCCTCTTGACCAATTTTTCAAAATTTCAGCACGTTTCCTCATAACTGCATAACGTCATTTCATCACTCGGGCTTTATTAGTGACTGAATTATCATGTTTTACGTGTTTTTCGAAATACACACATATGCCTTATTTTCAACCCCAACTTCTTCTGTTCCCATTAGAATCTGTGTACCAAATTTCATTAAAATATTTCTATTTTTGTGCAAGTTAGAGTGTATACGGCCGGACGGACGGACATGGTTCAATCATTTTTTTCATCCTGATCGTTTTGATATCTATTCTATATATACATATAAAAATGATTTGGTTTTTAATTGTAACGCTAAAACTTGAAAACGGCTGAACCAAATCAAATACTTCCTTAGGAGGGTTTGTTTGTTGTAACCCCGCCAAGGTTTAGTCGAAGAAAAAATTAAAAAATGTTAGGGGGGCGTGGCACCTCCCATACAACCTTAATTTTTAAAGCTGATTATCTCTAAAACAGTTCAAGGTAGGGAGCTGAAAATTGGTATGGAGGTAGGTGATATCAAAACCCTTCTCACTCTGAAAATTGGGGGTTATCGGAAAAGGGGGCGTGGCACCTCCCATACAACCTTAATTTTTAAAGCTGATTATCTCTAAAACAGTTCAAGGTAGGGAGCTGAAAATTGGTATAGAGGTAGGTGATATCAAAACCCTTCTCACTCAGAAAAGTGGGGGTTATCGGAAAAGGGGGCGTGGCACCTCCCATACAACCTTAATTTTTAAAGCTGATTATCTCTAAAACAGTTCAAGATAGGGAGCTCAAAATTGGTATAGAGGTAGGTGATATCAAATCCCTTCTCACTCAGAAAATTGGGGGATATCAGAAAAGGGGGCTTGGCACCTCCCATACAACCTTAATTTTTAAAGCTGATTATCTCTAAAACAGTTCAAGGTAGGGAGCTGAAAATTGGTATAGAGGTAGGTGATATCAAAACCCTTCTCACTCTGAAAATTGGGGGTTATCGGAAAAGGGGGCTTGGCACCTCCCATACAAACTTAATTTTTAAAGCTGATTATCTCTAAAAGAGTTCAAGGTAGGGAGCTGAAAATTGGTATAGAGGTAGGTGATATCAAAACCGTTCCCAACCATAAAAGTGGGGGTTATCGGAAAAAGGGGCGTGGCATCTCCCATACAAACTTAATTTTTCATGCTGAATATCTCTAAAATAGTTTAAGTCAGGGACCTGGAAATTGGTACAGAGCTAAATGATATCAAAATCATTCCCACGCATAAAAGTGGGGGTTATCGGAAAAGGGGGCGTGGCACCTCCCATACAAACTTAATTTTTCAAGCTGAATATCTATAAAAGCGTTTAAGGTTGGGACCTGAAAATTGATCAGGAGATTAACGATATCAATAGCATGCTTATGAAAAAAACAGTAGTTTTGGGAAAAGGGGGCGTGGCACCTCCCATGCGTTCTTAATTTTTAAGGCTAAATATCCCTAAAAGCGTTCATGGCATGTACATAGAAATCACTATACGATATACGATATCAATACCATGTTCACCCAAAAAAAAAAAAAAAAGATTTATCGAAAAATAGGGCATTGCACCTCCCATGCGTACTAAAATTTTGAGGCTGAATATATCTCAAAGGGTTGGAGGAGGGGCCGGAAAACCATTATGGAGGTATACTACATATATCAATACTCTTACTTACTTAGTTAAAATAGCCAATACTCAGTGAAAATAAATATCCGGAACAGAAAACTAAAAATGTTGTGTATCGTGCAGCCTTAAACTGAATACTAAAATTATATATTTTTGAAGTTGTATACACAGTGAAGTAATGAAAAATCGTTAATTTTCTATTAAAAACAATACCGGTGTAATAACAATTTTTGAAATGAAATTAATAAAAAAAATCTATTTTGGGCAGAACGAAGTTTGCCGGGTCAGCTAGTACTCGTATATGTATATTAAGGTGGAGTGAAAATTTTTTTTTGGAAATTCAATTTGTTCCAAAGCCAGAACGACACCTTTCTAGCCCAGAAATAAGCCTGTAAAATTTTTTTCACCTACTCGCATGTTTAGAGGTGCCCCCAGCCCCACAAAGTTGAAAAAAAATAGCACGATCTGGTACAAATGTGAAATTTCTACAATTATGAAATCAAAAAAACGAAGTATGAGGATTGATAAACAGGCTAAGTTGAGTATAAAAGTGAATTTTTTTTTTTGAAACAACAACAACCAAAGTTATTAAAGGTCAAAATTTGTATTATGCATTTTTTAAATTGCAATTACTTAAAAACTCTTGAACCGATTTCAAATATTTTTATACCATTCGATAGGTATTTTGAATCCCTTTAATTTGATATACATTTTATGTGGGTTCCATAACACTCCCCGCTGCGGGGGTCAACCCCCCTTTTACCCCCCTTACTTTTCATATAAAGTACTACGCCGAATAAAACACCGTTTCGCATGCATAGCTAATTAATACCTTTAAAACGATGCCTAACTTATTAATTTTGGTAAATTATGTGAGCAGAAAAAGGGATATTTATAAAACACCAATTAGAAATAATATATATGATTTTAAATTCGAACATACCTAAATAAGTACATATGTATGTCTATACATGCATTGAATATTTCACACGTACGTACATAAATATACATATGTATACTGTATGGCTCACCGCCGCCGTCGCTGATGTTCTGCTGCTACCGTTGCCAGTCCTCTGCTACCTCCGTCGCCTATCATCTGCTATCTCCGTCGCCAATATTCTGCTGTTGTTGCTTTCTATGCCAAATCTATGGCAAATTTGTATGTACTGATTTTCTGCTTCACCTGTTGTTTGCTCTTGTTGCCGTATGCCTTTTTGTATACAAAAATGTATATACCGCTGATTGAATTGGCTTGATGTTTCTTCTTCAAGGTGGCTTAACGGCATAAAATACGTTAGAAATGCTTGTTGGTTCGTTGCCTTTCGTTTTTTTCTCAAAGTGGCGTAACGGGACAAAATATTTTATAGACGCTTGGCAGTTCGTTGCATTTCGTTTTTTTTTTTTCAAGGTGGCGTAACGGGATGAAATATTTTATAAACGCTTGTTGAAATGTTGATTTTCGCTTGTTTTTTTTTTCAAGGGCACGTAGATACATACGATGGTGGTACAGTTGCGTACTTTTAGGGTAGTTAGAACTTATGAAAATTTTTTTTGTTGTAGTTTTTGTTCTTTTATAATTTTTTTTCGAATTGGTTTTTAAACTGTTTTATACTTTTTTTGAATTGGTTTTTGACTGTTTTATACTTTTTTTGAATAGGTTTTTAAACTGTTTTATACTTTTTTTTTTTGAATTTCTTCGGGTTTTTAATGTTTTTTTTTGATGAATTTCTGAACTTATAATACAATTTTTTTTTGTAGATTTTTTGATTGACTTTATACTTTTTTTTGTAGATTTTGTAGATTTTATATTTTTTTTTGTAATTTTTTTTTTTGGATTTAATGAATTTTTTTTGTATGGGTTTTTTTTTTTTTTTTTTTTTTAGTTTTTTTGTCTTTCAATGAACTCCTTTTATATTTTATTCACTGTATCTTAAATTATTTACTATTTTAGCCGATAGTTTTCAGGTTCGCGATGTGATTAATTTTCACAATCGTCGGCCGGCTTCTTCATAGCCGTCGCTGCCTGTTTCCATTTTGTTTCAACACCTGTTGTCTGTTCACAATGGACAACAGGGTTGCCACAACTTGGAAACAGGTAGGGTGACGATTTTATTTTGACTACTATTTTGACTACTATTTTGATTTTGATTATTTATTTATTTTACCATTACAACCCTAAGCCTTCCACGGCTTGAGCTATGCGGCGCTCTTCTTCTGGCAAAGCTAGCCTCCACCGTGCGAACCCATTTGCAACTCAACGATCGACGATTATATTTATGGTCCGATTCTGAAATCGTCCTTGCGTGGTTAGAAAAGCCACCCTATACATGGAAAACCTATGTTTCCAACCGTACGGCCCAAATCCTTGATTTGGTCGGCCCAGTTGCTTGGCGACATGTCTCCAGTGCCGATAACCCCGCCGATCTCGGCACCAGAGGTTGTAAACCCCTACACCTCGCCACAACATCACTTTGGTGGAATGGCCCCACATGGCTTATAGAGTCTCCCGGGTCATGGCCAATCTCTCCTGCACGCAATATTATTCCTCCTGAAAGCAGAAAGATAGAAAGCTTTCATACCACAACGGATGAAAACGACATCCTTGAACGATTCTCTTCCCTTCCACGGGCAATGCGTGTGGTCGCCTATATGCTTCAATTCATAAAGCGACTCAAGAATAAGGTAAATAAAATACCGAATTCGCCACATCCCATTCTTAGTCACGAAGACTTACAGGAAGCCAAAACATCACTCATTGGCTCTACTCAAGCACGCTATTTCAGCAACGAATTAAGTAAATTAAATTCCTCGCAATCCATTGACAAGAAAAGCCCTCTACTAGTCCTCAACCCATTTTTGGACAAAAAAGGCTTGCTTCGTGCTAATGGTCGACTGGCAAATTCAAGCTTATCCTATAATGAACGCCATCGCATTATCATACCAGAGAAATCACTCTTTACCACCCTATATCTCAGATTTCTCCATCTCTTATTGCTACACGCTGAACATCGCCTCATGCAACAAATGGTCCGACAAGAATTTTATATTCCACGACTCATGCCCCAAAT
The DNA here is from genome assembly GCA_960531455.1 of Urophora cardui. Taxonomy (NCBI): domain Eukaryota; kingdom Metazoa; phylum Arthropoda; class Insecta; order Diptera; family Tephritidae; genus Urophora; species Urophora cardui. Next base: position 84,098,181 of record OY482673.1, read on the forward strand.
CAAAAAATGCATTTTTATGTGCAAAGTATGCACCACCCATAAACAAAAGACACGCACTCAGATCATGGCAGCCCTTCCGCCTGAACGCTGCAACTTCGCTCTGCCCTTTACGTTCACTGGTGTTGATTTTGCTGGTCCTTTCCAAATAAAGGCATCCATGCTAAGATCCTCCACCTTTACCAAGGGCTATGTAGCCGTTTTTGTATGTTTCACAACAAAAGCGGTACATCTCGAATTATGTTCTGATCTAACAACTGCGGCATTTCTTGCGGCATTTGCTCGTTTCGTCGGACGGCGCGGATTCCCTTCTAAAATAATGAGCGACAATGGAAAAACATTTGTCGGAGTCAAACGAGCTACCGAACGACAATTTATAAAGTTCATAGAAGAAGTCTCACCAGACCTAGTCAAAAATATGCACCTCAAGGCATTGATTGGCAATTTATACCCCCCAGTGCGCCACATATGGGCGGTCTATGGGAATCCGCTGTAAAAAGCTTCAAAATGCACTTTAAAAAAGTGGCAGGCAATCACAAATTCAGTTTCGAGGAGTTCACAACATTATTAACCCGAATCGAAGCCGTTCTAAACTCACGGCCCCTCTCAGCGCTCTCGCAAGATCCCTCCGATTTTACAGCCCTCACCCTTGGGCATTTTCTCAGAGGAGCTCCGCTCTTAGCTATACCCGACCCAACTTGCGACTCCCTCTCTCTAATGAACCGATGGGAACGAATTAAGATTCTCCATCATGAATTCAGCCGCCGATGGAAAGAAGAGTACTTAAAAGACCTTCACAAAAGATATCGGTGGAAAAATACACAAGAAGCACCGAAAGTAGGCCAGTTCGTACTAATACACGACGACTGCCTTCCCCCTACCGAATGGCGACTAGGTCGCATTGAAAAGGCCTATCACGGCCCCGACGGTCATATCCGCGTTGTGGATATACGCACTCAAAACGGCACACTAACTCGACCGCTCGTAAAATTATGCTTCCTCCCTACCGAAAGCAATACCGAATCCGCTAAAACCGAAAATAAATAAATTCGAAACAAAAACCCGTATAATAACACAATCGACTACAAAATATATATGCGCCAAATTATCATAAACAAAAAAACTCACTGCAAAATGAGCGCTTATATCACGCAATTAAGGCTGAATATCCATACCCATCATTGTCCTTATTTCATTACAGATATGGATAGCGAAATGCCAGCCGTGCAACCCCGCACCATCCGTTCCGCCGCCACCGTGCCTACCGCAGCACCCAGCGCCGCGCCGCGCACAACAACAACGCGCGCTACTGTCCCGCAAAGCGCCGCAACCCGCAACGCACCGCGCGCAGCACCGACGACGCCAGCTATGAACGACGCAGATCTAGGAGCGTCAACCGCCGGTAGGAGTGTTCGGCACGTGGCTATGGGCTGTCCACTATGCCTCCGTCGGCACGCCCTGCGCTTATGCGCAATATTCCGCGGCATGTAGCCGCCCCTACGCCAACAAGTGGGGCAAGCGCACGGCTATTGCGTGAACTGTCTAGCGGCGTCTCATGATGACGTCAACTGCACGTCGGAGGTTCGGTGCCAAATATGCGACCGACCTCACCATACGCTGCTGCATCGTACCTCCAGCCACCGTATGCCCGTGCCGCCGCCGAATCGAAATCGCGGCACCCCGCGCTCTTATCAGCCACCACGTGCATGGAGCCGGTACAGCCCACGAACATCGACGCACCAACTCCGCGCCACAACGCACCACCGGCGCGCACCTTCATCTACCATTCAACGCAATAGGAGGCGTGGAACCGGGCTTAGCAACGTTGTGGAGGCATTGCAACAGCTCCAGCGTTTGCTAGGCTAATAAATTCGCCTAGGGGGGCCGGGATGTTCACATGACCTCTGGCCGTTGCCCGCCCCCTCCTCGTATTGCTGCAGCAGCCTCCTCACGCCACATCAACATTCACGCAACAGTCACATCATCACATTCCACAGATCACATCATTACATTCAGGATTTTAACATTATCACACCACACTTTACAACATCCATTTACACCACACATAACATAAACACCTATTGTTACACACCACACACAAAACAAAACGTCAACACTGTAAATAAAACAAAGAGACACAATTGTTAAATGGTCATCGAGATAACACCGAATTCCCGCCCGCAAATAAAGCAGCCCTTGCTATTCTTATAAAACCGAATCCTCTAGCTTTTTCATTTCCCGGAATACTGAAAGTAAGTATCCCCGATCTCAATCGCGAGTGGAGTGAGTGTCCGCGTTTCTAATGAAGATATCAACGCAGTTATGAATTTCGGCATTTGCACACATATCTATAATATACACTACACTTGTAAAAGTTTTAATAGCCCTGTTTTTTATTTAAGCGCATATACATACATCTGCGCTTAAATTTTGTATGGATTTCTAAGCGCACATCTCTTTCCGCGCTTAGCAGTCCATACAAAATTTAAGCGCAGATGTACATATATGCGCTTAAATAAAAACAGGGCTATTATTAAGTATAAGATTTATAATTATGTTATGTTAAAATAGTAGATATAAAATCAATGCTTTGAAACTAAAAATGAAACATTTAGTATCTAACTTAATTATTTGCTCCAAGTATTTAGGTATACATAAATTCATATAAATATGTAGATATGTGTATCCGTTCGCAAGTAGGTATTAGGTATGTACTATCTAGGTACTAGGTATTTAATATAAAATAAAAATTAGGCAAATGCATACATACATATATGTACATACATACAACCATACATGCATCCATATGTAAAATAAAAATTAGGCAAATGCATACATACATATATGTACATACATACAACCATACATGCATCCACCCTGCAGAAAATGGAACTAGTCCATACATGCATGTACAAACCAGCCGCTTGTGGCAATCAACTAGCCCAAAACCTGCCACATTCCATATAAAAATATTGGTCCAATTAACATTGCAATGTCCTAGCACAGGACCACATGGTCCATCGCTCGATCGCATCAAACTAGTTTAAAAACTAACTTGCCGTAGCTACTTTGCAAACCACCTACAAGAGGTTACTTTTTAAACTAGCTACGGCAAGTTACTTTTTAAACTACTCTAAGGAGTTAAAAATGTAAAATATTCCCATAACTACTTCATTCTTGAGCTCTCAATACCAATTTTTTTTAAAGGAAAAATTGGTGTGAAAAATTAATATTTTTTGGTAGAAGTTATAGCCCTGTAAAAATTGTTGGACTACTTGGTACATTTGTGCCACAGTCAACTAGCTACGAACTTGCCACATGTAGCCAATCATTGGGCCAGTTCCCGTATATGGTACATTTGCGCCACAGTCAACTAGCTACGAACTTGCCGCATGTAGCCAATCACCAAAAAATATTAATTTTTCACACCAATTTTTCCTTAAAAAAAAATAGTCTTGAGAGCTCAAAAAATGAAGTAGTTATGGAAATATTTTACATTTTTAGTTTAAAAAGTAACTTGCCGTAGCTAGTTTAAAAAGTAACCTCTTGTAGATGGCTTGCAAAGTAGCTACGGCAAGTTAGTTTTTAAACTAGTTTGATGCGATCGAGCGATGGACCATGTGGTCCTGTGCTAGGACATTGCAATGTTAATTGGACCAATATTTTTATATGGAATGTGGCAGGTTTTGGGCTAGTTGATTGCCACAAGCGGCTGGTTTGTACATGCATGTATGGACTAGTTCCGTTTTCTGCAGGGAGATCCATTTCGGAGACCACCACATCTCTTCAAGCAATTCTTTGTGCTAATTAGTTGAGCTTGTTTATCGGCTGGCTCATCCGATTAAATTTTACTTTTGGTTTTTTTGGTCGTTTTTATTTTCATAACTACTTCATTCTTGAGCTCTCAAGACCATTTTTTTTTTATATTAAGATTAATGCTTCTTGGCAACACTGTTAATAAACATCGTGCAGCGGTTACGATCGTTAAAACCGATCTTCAAACACGAATCTACATACATACATATATATGAACTGGCCCAATGATTGGCTACATGTGACAAGTTAGTAGCTAGTTGACTGTGGCACAAATGTACCAAGTAGTCCAACAATTTTTGCAGGGCATATGTAAATACAAACGTACATATGTATGCATGCATGCATGTTAATCGTTCAAATCGTCGCAGTTGAGCAAAATTTCTACGTTGCCAAATACTAGCAGGCAGGCTCTCGTAAGCACCATCTTAGTATTCGAATACTTAGCAGTAGAGAGAAAAGACCGAAACTTGCGGGCAGCGATCGTTTCAAGAACGAGAACGTCTCTGCTTGCCTGCTGCTAGTTATCGGAAATGTTTGGTGTTGAAGTCGGACATGCATGTGTTCGACAGTGTTTAATGTTAGTGCATACGTGTTCGAACAGCGAACGGTAGTGTTTACGCAGGGCACTAGTGTACATATATATATGTAAAAACATTTGCGTTTTATGCTTTAGCTTATAGACCAGTTAGTCGAGAACGTAAACCCGTGTACCGTGTCAGCTGATCCAACCTATTTAACGGAATTTGTATGTAACCGATTATTCAACGACGTACGACGCAGAAGCCCGTACCGCAGAAATCAAAATCATTTTAATTTTTTACGTAAAAACGTGGCAGCTGATCGCTCGCATGGTTGCAAGGTAGAAGGGTTGCCAGTTGAACATTTTTAGTTATTAAATATTTAAACAATAATTTTCACAGCATTATACAACTAACTCAACAAGATTGTAAAATGTTATCGAATATACATATATGTGTTCACATGGAAAAAATAGTATGTCTACTTAAACGAACCATTTATTATTACTTTAATTTTTAAAAAGAAAGGAAAGAAAACGTTTATAATTTTTTTTTAAATCCCAAACAAAATGTAAATATATATATATATATAAATTAATAACAAGATAATAGCTTTGTTCAACAACTTTACTTGCAAGTACTTGCAAAAAGAGCGTCAATGTCAAATTAAGAGTAAAAACGAGAAAAAGAGAAAATTATCAACCAAAGTAATTGAACACAAAATCGTAAACATTCGCAAGAAAACAGCTGATACGCTGTTTTGACAATTTGATTTTTAGTTTAGGTTGTAACTGAAATTTTTGAAATTGGAAATGAATGGAAATAACTGAATTAGGAAAACAAAATTCTACTTTGGCTATTCCACAACATCATCAAGATTCGTTTTTGCGCTAACTTATTTAGTACACAATTAGAAATTTGCGTTTAAAATGTTTGTATATTTCCAATTGAGATTTTTGTGATCATATATTTTGGACACTTCTATTTTTTTAAAGCTGCTAGTAGTTGCAAGTGAAAATTTTACTTGCAGCGTTTATCAACACTCTCGAGGTCTTACTCTCTCAATTAGGCTCTCTTTTGCGAATTTTTTGGGTTATTGAACATAAATTCGTAACTATTCGTAAAAATATGTAAAAATTTTGAGATATTGAACACTCCTAATAAATGAAGATATTACTGAAAGTTAAAGCAAAAATTGTATTTATCCACAATGGTGGCGGTATTTTCTTAATTGATAACTCTTGGTGGTCTTCTTCTGCAATTTTTCCACATTAAAAAGTTATAAATTGCCACAATAAATCTGAGTTTCTGTAACAAAATCAATTAAAGCATAGATGGCCAAAACTATCACATTCAAACATTTCTATTTTATGAAGCGATGAGAGAATGAGGAGAATAAGTCGCTCACGCGTCTCGTAAAAACAATGTTGCCAATATTTCCAATTTATGCGGAAAAGGGAATTTTACGTAGAAGGAACTTTTTATAATGCAAATAGTGCGATAAGTAAATTTTTTCGACCGTAATGCTAAACGGCTTAACGTACATATCTATTAAAATATGATTTATTTATTTTATTTATTTTTACAAATTGTATACATATATGGTTATGCTTTCCGTAATTATAAAAAAAATTTATAAAATCATCGCTAAGGATATACTCGAAAATACGGCTCGGTATGTACTATGTACACATATCTCATTTCTCTCTCCATATTTAATACGCCATCATAATCCCTGGTATGAATTGTCCTATAATATCGTCCGACAAAAAATTTGGTCGCCCGGATGATATCACTATGACACAACCAAACATTTTGCCCCTTTTCCCCATTGCTAATTACTAAGAAATTTGTTTCCCAATTTAAGTTAAACATTTTTCGCAGCAACCTGATTACTTGAAAGTAGCGCGTCGAATGAGCACAATCACAACAAAACCGTAGTGTCGGCATCACTGGTTCATACAAAATGATTATATGTGTGCGTTAGCAGTGAAGCTTATCTTGTGTACGTGTGAAAGCAGAAGAGAAAAAATTGGCACGCGTGCCTATGAAGTGATGTCACACTAATACGATCCACACCACCATGTCACCACCTGTTTATACTAGAAAAGATATGAGTTACAGAAACTCAGTACAGATTTCTTAATTAAACACAGATTTTTGTGAGAATCTTGTTGCTTCCCAATATAATTTTTTTATGGATTTTCAATTGTAAATTTAATGTTCTGACTGTGTTTTTCGTTATTTTATGTTATAGTCCTTGATAACTATCACCAAGGTGTGATGGAAATATATTGGGCAGCAACAAAATTACAAGAAAAATGTGTTTTAATTACCAACCAACCCGTAAAAAAGTAACTAAATTAATAAAAAAAAAAGTCGTCAACGACAACTTTAAAAACGATTAAATTAGTATTTTCTTGTCATTTGGCAAATAATGTACAGTTGTGTATTGAAGAGTAATCCGCATAACACTTTGAAGATTAGTAAAAATCTTGTTTGTTCAAAAATGACTAAATGGCAACCCTGCCAAAATGTAAACAAACTATATATATATGTAAATATGTGTGAGTAAAACACCTGATTGCTACGGGCTCAAAAAATCCTAAAAATTGCATACGGGCGTTTGCGTCAGCGAGCGGACCACACGTTCTCGACTAACTGGGCTATTAGCAACAAGATTCAACACGCAAAATCTCTACTTCACTGTGCATTTTTCTAATCTGTATTTTTGTACTTTAAATACTTTGTATTTTGTACTTTACGAGAGCGTTGCGCAGGCCTGCTTTAGACTCTTTTTTGGTCACCAAAATTAGAAATAGGTCAGTTGACGACAACGTAATTTTGTCGTTGGCGACGTCGCGCCGCAAAATTTTTAAAATAATTGATTTCATAAGAAACTGTGTCGTTTCGGTTCTGTTCTCACCCTTAGAGTTCAGCTTTGTACATATGTACATACATACATATGTATGTATTTGAAGCGAAAAACAAAGTTGTAATCTCTAGTTGAAAAACCCCGATTTTAAAAATTTTGAATTGTGTCATTTTATGATTTAAGGTGCAATATATATCCTCATTTGGAAAAAAAAAATATGTTAAACTTTTTCGAGAGTTGTTAAACTTTCTGTTGGATTTTGTTAAAAAAAAATTTCAGTCGCGGCAACACTGCTTATGCGTTTTATGCTGTACCTTAGCAAACAAGATTCGACACGTCAATGACTATTTCACTGTGCATTTTTTTCTATCTGTATCTCATGTACATATATATTCGCGAATGTATATACGTTTCGGACCCGATCGTCCATTCGATTCAATTTATGTCTCTGCTGTACATATAAAATATTCACACGCACATATTACAACAAATGCACACACTGAGAAGGCTATGGATACTTCCCATTTCTGAACTAAAAGGCGAGGGCTTTTATTATTAATTATTTAATTTAAGATAAAGGTTATTTAAAAAATAATATTCATTACATTAATTATGTATGTATTTAAGTCAATTGAAATTAAAGTATTATCAAAAGATGACCGCTCGCTTGAGGTGACGCTTAACCACTAATAGCCCAGTTAGTCGAGAACGTGTGGTCCGCTCGCTGACGCAAACGCCCGTATGCAATTTTTAGGATTTTTTGAGCCCGTAGCAATCAGCTGTTTAACTCACACATATTTACATATATATATAGTTTGTTTATATTTTGGCAGGGTTGCCATTTAGTCATTTTTGAACAAACAAGATTTTTACTAATCTTCAAAGTGTTATGCGGATTACTCTTCAATACACAACTGTGCATTATTTGCCAAATGACAAGAAAATACTAATTTAATCGTTTTTGAAGTTGTCGTTGACGACTTTTTTTGAAGTTAACTTCTTAGGCGGCGATACAGAGTTTTTATGGAGAGTGAAATTTGAAATTTGATGCAACGGAAGTTGGCCCCGGAAATAGCAGCCATTTTAGCTGATTTTTAATTTAAAAAAAAATCAACCTTGATATCGCGTGGTTCGAGAACCTACAACCCCTCTCTTCCAGACCTGACACTCTACCGCTGCGCCATCACACCGCCTGCGTTGGGTATGTCAAATGCTGCACTTAAACTGAACTAACAATTACAACTCACTCACGTATGTATGTACATATACGTGTAAGTACATAACAGCTCTGTGGTGAAATAAGCGTGGTGAGAATGTTAATAACACAAGCAGAAATTAAAGTACACCGTTTGACACAACTTGCGTAACTAGCGCAGTAGCTCAGCTGTAAGATACTTGGCTTCCAATTTAAGTGAAGTTGGTTCAAGTCCAGGTCGAGCCAATTTTTGATGTGTAAACATCTTTGCTGTAGCTACGAGTAATTTCAAAAAACAGGTAAAGTTTACGCGTAAACCGTAAATGACCTTTGTGTTAGTGCGCTGCTGTGTCCGTGTGAATCGCTTGGCATTGCCAGTGGTAGGTAGGTAGATAGACATGTACTTACAAATGCTTGCATGCATAGCCGTGCAAATGCGAATATGAACAACAGCAGCAACGAAGCGAAGTGTTTTCTGCAACATTGCGACAAATAGGCAAAATAAAAAGGACCAACCTGTTTGAACATGTATGCAAATGTATGGATATGATTTTCTGAGCAATATTGGTATCAAATGAAATGTTTTGAGCAGGACTTTGATCTGAAGCTCCTTTAATTGTGACCCCTACGCCGGGTCTCCAGATATGGGTCAAAATGAGGACCCGGATGATCCTTGAATGTTTCTGAGCAAAATTGGTATCAAATGAAAGGTGTTAAGCAGGGCTAGCACATAGAGCTCTATTTATTATGAGTCCTAGGCCGGATCCCCAAGTATGGGTCAAAATGTGACCCCGGATTAACCCGGAATTTTTCTGAGCAATATTGGTATCAAATGAAAGATTTTGAGTAGGACTTCTACACGCAGCTATACTTTTTATGATTCCTAGGCCGGTCTTCAGATATGGGTCAAACGTGGACTCGGATGATCTTGCATATTTCTGAGCAATACAAAACAAAATAAAAAATCAAAAGTCAAAAACCAAAAACCAAAACAAACAAAAACAGCAAAATAGTAGCAGTCACAATGCCAACAAAAAATTACAAAAACGATAGTCGCCTTTTAATCCATAGAAAACCAGGAAAAAAAGGAATAAGGAAAAGGGAATAAATATCCGATTTCGAAACTGTTTACACATCAACGTTCATGAATACCCGTTATTCACGCTTTAATTTTTTGTTCCTTTTTTTCTATTAAATAATTTTCTTTATAATTTTTTATTAAATATCTAGTTAATTATTAAAATAAAAACGACGACCAAACAACCAATATAAAAACCAATTGGATGAGCCTGCCGATAAACAAAATCTAATAACAAGAACAAGCATTGCCTTTTCTATAAATAGAATTTGTACAAACAAAAACACACAACCACATGTATGTACATGCGATAGTTTTCATTGCAATATCCCTGCAAAAAAATGTGCGATTAATCCCGATATATGTACATAGATTTGTCCCGGATTGATTTCTTTCGGGAACAATCGGTCCACAATTAGTCCCCGATTGTTTCCGAACGGGTATAAATGTAGACTAATTGTGGACCAATTGTTCCCGAACGGGTATAAATCTAGATTGATTATACATATGTAGAAATTTTACAAAAATATTCAGGGCCGTTTACTCAACATCTGATTAATTTAATCGCTGGTTAGTTTGACGTAAATTGTATGGTGAGCTGTCAAATAAATTGCTTAACCGGACAAAAATCTGTGGTTAAGTGCTTAACCGGAGCTTGAGTAAACGGCCCTCAATGTATGTATGTATTAAAAAAACAATAGGTAAAACTAATTGAACACGCTTTCTTTTAATAACAATGATGAATAATAATTTTGACAAAATTTTACCAAAAATATCCATTGAAAAATCAATTACGATTATACACTGAAAACTGACTACATATTTAAAAAAATTTAATTTATTGAATAGATTTTTTTACAAAAGTAAAACTTATTGTATAATCTTTATTTAAATAGGCATGAACTTTTATAATTTTTAAAGATTGTTATAAAAAATAACTTTGAAAAATTCCTCACATATCTTTTACACTCGCATAATGCATTCTCAAAACTTTAAATATTTGAAGAAAATACTTAATTTTTTTTAAAAGATTTCACTACAAGATGAAATCTAATCGAATAAACTCTTCTAATATATATAACAATTTATAATTTTTAGACATTTTCATAAAAAATAGCCTTGGCTTACAACTTTGGATGAAAGCGATTAATCTACATTTGTACCCGTTCGGGTATACAAGTTGAACAATTAGTCTCTTCATAGGACATGCTCGAACAAATGCGATCAATTCGCTCCATATAAAGGGATGTTAAATTGTATTAGTCGCATTCTCCCTTCCGATTGATCCCGGACACGTCCCGGATTAATCGCATTTTTTCAGGGATGTATTTTCAAATTCGCTTCTCATATGATATGTATATGAAACTTGTTACTTGTTGCTTTCGAACCAATATAAATTGAAAACACAATTATTTGTAATATTGAACAAGATGTAAGAAGTTAACTTCTATCACGTGTACTATGCTACACGCGGGTTTTTTATTAATTTAGTTACTTTTTTACGGCTTAGTTGGTAATTAAAACACATTTTTCTTGTAATTTTGTTGCTGCCCAATATATTTCCATCACACCTTGGTGATATTTATCAAGGGCTAAAACATAAAATAACAAAAAACACAGTCAGAACATTAAATTTACAATTGAAAATCCATAAAAAAAATTATACAAGATTCTCCAAAAATCTGTGTTTAATTAAGAAATCTGTACTGAGTTTCTGTAACTCATATCTTTTCTAGTATAAATAGGTGGTGACAAAGTGTGGATCGTATTAGTGTGACATCACTTTAATTGATTTTGTTACAGAAACTCAGATTTATTGTGGCAATTTATAACTTTTTAATGTAGAAAAATTGCAGAGGAAGACCACCAAGAGTTATTAATTAAGAAAATACCGCCACCAATGTGGATAAATACAATTTTTGCTTTAATTTTCAGTAATATCTTCATTTATTAGGAGTGTTCAATATCTCAAAATTTTTACATATTTTTACGAATAGTTACGAATTTATGTTCAATAACCCAAAAAATTCGCAAAAGAGAGCCAAATTAAGAGAGTAAGACCTCGAGAGAGTTGATAAACGCTGCAAGTAAAATTTTCACTTGCAACTACTAGCAGCTTTAAAAAAAAAAAAAGAAGTGTCAAAAATATATGATCACAAAAATTTCAATTGGAAATATACAAACATTTTAAACGCAAATTTCTAATTATTATTTCCATTCATTTCCAATTTCAAGAATTTCAATTACAACCTAACCTAAAAATCAAATTGTCAAAACAGCGGATCAGCTGTTTTCTTGCGAATGTTTACGATTTTGTGTTCAATTACTTTGGTTGATAATTTTCTCTTTTTCTCGTTTTTACTCTTAATTTGACATTGACGCTCTTTTTGCAAGTACTTGCAAGTAAAGTTGTTGAACAAAGCTATTATCTTGTTATTAATTTATATATATATATATTTACATTTTGTTTGGAATTTAAAAAAAATTTATAAACGTTTTCCTTCCTTTCTTTTTAAAAATTAAAGTAATAAATAGTTCGTTTAAGTAGACATACTATTTTTCCATGTGAACACATATATGTATATTCGATAACATTTTACAATCTTGTTGAGTTAGGCCCACTTGCAGAACTTCGAGTTATCTTTTTAACTCCAGGTTAACCCTTCATGCCGGGTTAAATTAATAAAATGTCTTGCAGAGCGATGGGTTAGGACTTGACCCCGAGTTAAAGTGTTAAATATTTAACCCTACAATTTTGGAGGGTTAACTGGTTAACTCGAAGTTAAAATTGAAAAACGTACAACATAGGTAAATTATGTTGTGATTACTTTTAATTAGTTAAAAAAAATGGATATGATTAATGCTATTTTATTCTATTACACAATAGCAAACTTTCGCTTTGCGAAAAATTTAGACCTCGGATCCGCGACTTCGGTTTGCCTTACATAATTGTATACTAAAATTCAAGAATCGCAAAAGATTGGTAAATATTTCAATAGGTATACAATGGTACTGTGACCTGGTACATAAGGATTAATCCATAAAATAGAATCCTGCCGGTGGAAGGTTACTTTCCAATAGCGCGGCATAGAAAACTATTTGCCTTGGTAGCCTTCGGTTGCGCTTTGGAAAACCCCTCATTGGGCATGATTCTACTACCCAGTTTAATGGAGAGAAGGTTTAAAATTCGGGTCGGCTTTGCATTAAGGAACCACGGTCCGAGAAAAATTACTTCTGATCTCAAAACTCAAATCAAAACTTGCTGGAGGCTTCTAGTTCGCGAGATATTTGTTGGTAATTTATTGGTAATTGATGGGTCATATACCATGTTTACATATAACGAGATTTTCAGTAAATCTCGATCCGCCAATCTACCCGTTTACATATAACATGAAATCTAGATTTGCTGGGAGAGGGATTGTCAACTGTCAATTTTCCTTACCTGCATGACCCAATAATAATATGGTCGTAGCAGTCAAAAGAGAATAGGCAACTACCGTTCGATGGCTGTTTTCACGAATGTAAAAAACAGATATTTTGTTTTTATTTAACTTGAAAAACGCTAGCAAACACACAAGCTTTTGCACGATTAACATGTTAAAGAAAGTATAATTAAAAAAAAGACGATCATTTCATAACCTATAAAGCAGAAAGAAGAAGAGCGACTTACTATTGCGATACGATTCTTGTTGGGCCATACTTACTGGCGTCCATTTTGTTTACTTTTCATTTTGACGTTTCTCCCAAATTCGCCAAAAAAATATCGATAACACGAAGAACACAGGGTTGCATTGAGAGAACTATCGTGATAATCTCGAGATTCATTTTAAATCGCGAATTTTTGGTAGCGGATTTTTGTATGGCAAACCTCGAATTTCAATCGAAGATTTTGTGTCAACCTCGAAAAAAGTAGATAATCTCGTATATGTAAATGGCCTAATAGATACAAGTATTACCCCAGAAAGGCCGCCATCGCAAAAAGGTGTTCTACACATTGTGGAACGATTTCCTTTTTAAGTTTGGTTTGGAGACAAACCGGTTTCGGGATGACGGAAAATCGTTCCACAATACATCATATTCCTACCCTGTCGGAAAAGGAAACAACCAAAAAGTGTTCTACACACATATGTATATACATGTGTGCGTGTTTTCATAAGTGTCTTTCCTCGGAAATAGTGCGCATGTTTGTTTTCCGGTCGCTGCGACTTTTGGATTTAAAATCAGCAGGACCTCCTCTACAACCCCGAATAACTTTTTTTCAAACGCATGCTAGCATATTGGAAAATTTTCCAGAATCTTCAATGCAGAATATGTGCTTTAAGAAAAATATAATAAATTATAATAATAAATATTTTATTATGCTAAATTTTTGTGAATACATACTTACAAAATTCCACAAATTTGCAGAGCCTTTATTCCAATTTGCAAATTGAAAATAACAAACGAATGTGAATAATCAAAACAAAAGAAGCAAAAACGAGTCAGTGATGCCAACTTTAATGAAAAATGCCCCACATAGGTTGGGTTAGCTAACTCAGGTTAAATTGGATGTTCAGCAACGTACATGCCGGGTTAAAAAATTAACCAATTAACTCTGAGTTACTTAACTCGAGACTTATAGATTTAACCCTGGATATTGCGCAAGTGGGCCTTAGGCACTCTGCACACGGAGCGTACTGCTTTAGGCCCACTTGCAGAACTTCGAGTTATCTTTTTAACTCGAGGTTAACCCTTCATGCCGGGTTAAATTAATAATAAAAATAGGTAAAAAAACTTTTTAAGTTAAACAGTTTTATGTTATACATACATTGCAATGCTTAAGATAAATGTACTAAAAACCAAAAAATAATATTGGAATTTCCATGAGCAAGAAAATAGTAAGTAATTTCCTCACCGTCTGCGGGCCAACTGCCTAACGACGAATTAAACGATTCTTCTATCGCACATTAAGTCGATAATTTGTAGACAATTGACGTGCCCCACGGTTTTATTTTAGTCTAGTCTATGCAAATGTTTATAATTCCCACGACTGTATCTATTTTATTATTTTTTGGTTTTTAGTACATTTATCTTAAGCATTGCAATGTATGTATAACATAAAACTGTTTAACTTAAAAAGTTTTTTTACCTATTTTTATTTTCTAGTTTTTAGTTTTTATTTCGCATTCTGTTTAATTCATTTAGTGCTTCATTATTGCAAGGTTTCTTGCCCGTTAGTTTATTGCAGTCCAACGCCTCTATACGTAGTCCCTGCAAATAGGATTTTCAGTTTTAATTACCCCGATCTCAGCTCCATCTAGCGGAATTTTTTTTGAAGAAAATATTTCTTTTCAAGGTAGTAATACATGTTCCGAATTTCAGCCAAATCGGACCATAAATGCGATTTTTCTAAATATAGCGACCCACGCGCCACCTATCGGAAGTTTTTTTTAGGAAAATATTTCCTTTCAAGGTAGTAATACATGTTCCGAATTTCAGCCAAATCGGACCATAAATGCGATTTTTGTAAATATAGCGACCCACGCGCCACCTAGCGGAATTTTTTTTTACGAAAATATTTCTTTTCAAGGTAGTAATACATGTTCCGAATTTCAGCCAAATCGGACCATAAATGCGATTTTTGTAAATATAGCGACCCACGCGCCACCTAGCGGAATTTTTTTTTTACGAAAATATTTCTTTTCAAGGTAGTAATACATGTTCCGAATTTCAGCCAAATCGGACCATAAATGCGATTTTTGTAAATATAGCGACCCACGCGCCACCTAGCGGAATTTTTTTTTTACGAAAATATTTCTTTTCCAGGTAGTAATACATGTTCCGAATTTCAGCAAAATCGGACCATAAATGCGATTTTTGTAAATATAGCGACCCACGCGCCACCTATCGGAATTTTTTTTTTCATAATATTGCATTTTCATCGGGGTTATACATGCGTACAAAATTTCAGATTAATCGGTTGACAGGAAGAGGGTGAAATTTGAATTACTAAATTTGACCCAACAATAAAACAAACGGGGTGAGCTAAATAAAACCGTTTAAAAAGTCTTGCAGATCGATGAGTTAGGAGTTAACCCGGAGTTAAAATGTTAAATATTTAACCCTCCAATTTTGGAGGGTTAAATGCCTAACTCGAAGTTAAATTTGAAAAAAAAAAAGTACATCATATTATGTACGTAAATTTTATTGTGATTTTTTTAATAATTAATTAACGAATTAATTAATTAACGAATTAATTAATTAACGAATTTCTTCTATCGGACGATGATGAAGAAATTATACAGTTTTTCAGCTATGGTTTTTTTAATAGAAGAGTGGCAGAACGTGCTGATTACTTCAATCAGTTAAGGGACCAGGCGTTCCATAAGGAAGCACGCCCCGAGAGAAATAACTTTTCAGGGGGGTAGAGGAGCACTCACAGATCTCAGAACTGAAATCAAAACTTTCCGGAGGCCTATAGTTTACGCGATATTTGTTGTCGAATTTGGATGGGTACCAGAGTTCTGCTTCGATCAGTTTGAAGTTCGGGTATAGCATACAACTCATTGTGTACTTACGTTTTATACCCGGCAAACCGTAAACGTACGAGCTACAGCTCGTTTGTATGCTTTCATACTAAACAACACAGCGACCGAACGGTTTGGTTTGAAACAAACATATGTACAGGTTGAACGATACGATCGCTGTATGATCGCACGAGTATACATATGTACATACTATAACGAACCGATCGATCAGTTGATCCAATCGGTAGAAAAAATGAAATTTTGACATAAGGGAGTAAAATTTTGAAAGTATTCGTGGTGGATTTGAAATACATACACATTTGTAAATACATACACATACAAGTAACACAAATATTTAAATACAAAATAACATCAAATCGTTGTTTCTTTTTGGGCCAAATTTTTAATTATTGTTGATTTTTTGGAGCTTTTCGGCCGTTTTGTTGAAGTCAAAACCTCTGGTTTTTCTTTTCCTCCTACGCGTTTCGATGCTAACGCATCTTCTTCAGGGAGTCTGTTTATTGGATAAAACATAAAACGAATTACATTAAATCAACATCACATTTTTTTATAAAAAATCACAATACGTATATATGTTTACTTTCGCACATACATATTTAACTTACATTTAACAAATTTTTTATGCATAACTAAAAACAAAAAACAAGTAAACAAAAACTACATATGTATTTAATTTACATTCTCGCACTTGTTGCTTCGTCCGTTGACTGAGATCGCCGTCATATATGCACAATTTATGTTGTCCACATCTTCTTTGTAATTCATTGTGTAGTTGATTTTTTGTTGTATTCGTAAGCCCTCTAACGTCATTCTTGTTCTCTCTCTTCGCTCATAGTCCAATATTTTGGCATTGTCAAAATCCGCTGTGTGGCCTTTATTCGTTAAATGTTCTGCTAGCGCTGTTGTTGTTTTCTTATTTTTGGCGTCTGTTTTATGTTCGTTAATTCTTACTCCTAATGCTCTCTTTGTTGTCCCAATATAAATTTCGTTGCATTTTTCTCCTTCCCTCCCATTGCATTTGATTTCGTACACAACATTATGTTGTTGTTCCTTGTTTATTTTGTCTTTCGTTTGTGTGAATATTTTTTGAAGTGTTTGGTTGGGTCTATATGCAAATTTTATTTTGTTATTTCTTGTGATATTTTCCAACTTCTTATTGTCTGTTAATCCCGGTATGTATGTAACACCTGTGTATACGAATTTTTCATTTTCTTTTTGTTGCTCTATATGTTTTTGACTGCAGTTGATTTTTTTTGTTGTTGTTGTTATCCATTGGTCTATTAGTTTATTAGGGTAGCTATTTTTTTGTAGTATATTTTTGATTTTTATGTTATTAGTTTTCATGAATTCTTCATCACTCAAAATCTGTACTTTTTTAATGAAACTTATTGCAGTGTTTCTTTTTTGACTCCACGGATGATTTGAGTGATAGTTAATCATTCTGGAGGATGCGACTGCTTTTGAATACCAATTCGTTTTTAACTTTTTATCACATTTAATTATTTCTATGTCTAGGAAGGGTAATTTATTTTGTTGTTCTTTTTCTATTGTGAATTGGATTTTGTTATGTTGTCTATTTAATGTCTCTAGTATATCTTCCACGTCCTTTGTCTTGATTATAGCAAATATATCATCTACATATTTAATTATGTATTTGATACATATGTCCTTACTTTTAATTTCAGTGATGCTGTCGTCAATTATTTTATCTAAAACTATGTCGGCAACCAATACATTGTCTATGTCTCCCCAATACATTTGATTGCCGACATAGAACAAGGTATCCAAGCGGTGGACGATGAACGAGAGAAGGACACATTAAGGTGTAAAGTATCTACTAAAATAAACACATACAAAAACAAACTAAGAAACAATCCTAAAGAGAAACTGATATTAAAAATTTTCGAAGACACAATGAGGTTCATCAACAATAATAAAGAAGAAATAATTATTTCAAACGCGGACAAAGGAAACAAAACAGTTATGATGTACCGGTTGGACTACAAAGAAAAAATGGAAAAATTAATAAGTGACAAAAACACATACAAAACAATAAGGACTGATCCCACACAACGATTGCTGAGAAAAAACAACAACATCATCAACGACTTATACAAGCAACATAGCATTAATCTGGGGTTAAAAAAGCAACTAACCTGCACCGCAGCAACAGCGCCGAGATTATACGGTTTACCCAAAATACACAAAGAGAACACTCCACTCAGACCAATCTCATCATCGGTGGGTGTCCCATGCTATAAACTCTCCAAACATGTAGGAAAAATATTGAAAAATATCATTTCGGACACCCTTAATGTAAAGAATTCGCAGGAATTAAAAGAAAACCTTAAAAATATTTCGGTGGAGGATGATGAAATTTTAATATCTTTTGATGTTGTTTCCCTATTTACTAATATACCGATAACACTAGCAATCCGCACGATCATGAATCAATGGGAAACTCTGAAAAAACATACTACTCTGACAAGGAAACAATTTCAAACATGCCTAGAATTCTGCTTAAGAGAAAACAATTACTTCACATACGATGGCACTTTTTATCAACAAATTTATGGGATGCCAATGGGAAATCCACTATCACCCACTGTTGCCGACATAGTTTTAGATAAAATAATTGACGACAGCATCACTGAAATTAAAAGTAAGGACATATGTATCAAATACATAATTAAATATGTAGATGATATATTTGCTATAATCAAGACAAAGGACGTGGAAGATATACTAGAGACATTAAATAGACAACATAACAAAATCCAATTCACAATAGAAAAAGAACAACAAAATAAATTACCCTTCCTAGACATAGAAATAATTAAATGTGATAAAAAGTTAAAAACGAATTGGTATTCAAAAGCAGTCGCATCCTCCAGAATGATTAACTATCACTCAAATCATCCGTGGAGTCAAAAAAGAAACACTGCAATAAGTTTCATTAAAAAAGTACAGATTTTGAGTGATGAAGAATTCATGAAAACTAATAACATAAAAATCAAAAATATATTACAAAAAAATAGCTACCCTAATAAACTAATAGACCAATGGATAACAACAACAACAAAAAAAATCAACTGCAGTCAAAAACATATAGAGCAACAAAAAGAAAATGAAAAATTCGTATACACAGGTGTTACATACATACCGGGATTAACAGACAATAAGAAGTTGGAAAATATCACAAGAAATAACAAAATAAAATTTGCATATAGACCCAACCAAACACTTCAAAAAATATTCACACAAACGAAAGACAAAATAAACAAGGAACAACAACATAATGTTGTGTACGAAATCAAATGCAATGGGAGGGAAGGAGAAAAATGCAACGAAATTTATATTGGGACAACAAAGAGAGCATTAGGAGTAAGAATTAACGAACATAAAACAGACGCCAAAAATAAGAAAACAACAACAGCGCTAGCAGAACATTTAACGAATAAAGGCCACACAGCGGATTTTGACAATGCCAAAATATTGGACTATGAGCGAAGAGAGAGAACAAGAATGACGTTAGAGGGCTTACGAATACAACAAAAAATCAACTACACAATGAATTACAAAGAAGATGTGGACAACATAAATTGTGCATATATGACGGCGATCTCAGTCAACGGACGAAGCAACAAGTGCGAGAATGTAAATTAAATACATATGTAGTTTTTGTTTACTTGTTTTTTGTTTTTAGTTATGCATAAAAAATTTGTTAAATGTAAGTTAAATATGTATGTGCGAAAGTAAACATATATACGTATTGTGATTTTTTATAAAAAAATGTGATGTTGATTTAATGTAATTCGTTTTATGTTTTATCCAATAAACAGACTCCCTGAAGAAGATGCGTTAGCATCGAAACGCGTAGGAGGAAAAGAAAAACCAGAGGTTTTGACTTCAACAAAACGGCCGAAAAGCTCCAAAAAATCAACAATAACATCAAATCGTTTCATGAATACATTTCTTCTGTTCCATTAATACTGCCATCAACAATTATATGCATTTTACGGTTTAAAATTGTATCGTTGCCCGTTTTCGCCCAAATGTGTATCTTTGTAACTGTCAAAATTTTCCTTCCGTTTGGCACAGCAAAATAGGTTTTTTTTTTTCAATATGGCAAAAATTTTCTACCTCATTTTGCCATAGAGAAAAATGTTACCGATTGGCAAACAGCCTCCGAAAATAATTTTGATGCCATGCAGTGTTGGGAAAATCATAAAAATGAGTTTCCAACTCTTTATAATTTTGCCCTTAAAATATTAGCCATTCCAGCTAGCAGTGCAGCAAGTGAGCGCACATTTTCATGGTCCGATTTCACCCATTTTCAATACCAACCGTCCCAGTCTCGATACCAACTTGTATTCCAAATTTCATCAAAATATCTCAATTTTTGCGCGAGTTAGAGTGTTTACAGACGGACGGACAGACGGACGGATGGACGGACATGGCTCAATCGATTTCTCTTTTCACCCTGATCATTTTGATATATATAAGTCTATATCTATCTCGATTATTTCATTCTGTTACAATCCACCGTTATGTGATTAAAACTATAATACTCTGTGTACTAGTACAGCTGAGTATAAAAAGTTTTAATGAAAACAAGAATAAAGAATGAAATAATGCCTAATTTGTATGCACGAATTTTTTCCTTTTATATAATAACTTCTAATTTTCTATTAAAAATGAAATAAAACAGTATTGATGAAAACAAGAATAAATTAATGAAATAATGCCTAATTTGTATGCACGAATTTTTTCCTTTTATATAATAGCTTTTCTAATTTTATATTAAAAATGAAATAAAAAAGTATCTACTAATGAAAATAAAACAAATTGATTTTTCATTTTATCGCTTTGAAAAGTTTTTAATCGTTTATTTAAACTTTTGATATGTAAAATAAAGCGGCTGATCCGCACTCATACAAAGATTACAGAAAATAAAGGATTGAAAATGCAAGAAAAACGCCTTTAAAACTAATAGCCCAGTTAGTCGAGAACGTAAACCCGTGTACCGTGTCAGCTGATCCAACCTATTTAATGGGATTTGTATGTAACCGATTATTCAACGACGTACGACGCAGAAGCCCGTACCGCAGAAATCAAAATCATTTTGATTTTTTACGTAAAAATGTGTCAGCTGATCGCTCGCATGGTTGCAAGGTAGAAGGGTTGCCAGTTGAACATTTTTAGTTCTTAAATATTTAAACAGTAATTTTTACAGCATTATACAATTAACTCAAGAAGATTGTAAAATGTTATCGAATATACATATATGTATGTGTTCACATGGAAAAAATAGTATGTCTACTTAAACGAACAATTTATTATTACTTTAATTTTTAAAAAGAAAGGAAAAAAACGTTTATAAATTTTTTTTAAATCCCAAACAAAATGTAAATATATATATATATATAAATTAATAACAAGATAATAGCTTTGTTCAACAACTGTACTTGCAAGTACTTGCAAAAAGAGTGTCAATGTCAAATTAAGAGTAAAAACGAGAAAAGAGAAAATTATCAACCAAAGTAATTGAACACAAAATCGTAAACATTCGCAAGAAATAGCTGATACGCTGTTTTGACAATTTGATTTTTAGGTTAGGTTGTAATTGTAATTTTTGAAATTGGAAATGAATGGAAATAACTGAATTAGGAAAACAAAATTCTACTTTGGCTTTTCCACAACATCATCAAGATTCGTTTTTGCGCTAACTTATGTAGTACACAATTAGAAATTTGCGTTTAAAATGTTTGTATATTTCCAATTGAAATTTTTGAGACTTCTATTTTTTTAAAGTTGCTAGTAGTTGCAAGTGGATCTTACTCTCTCAATTTGGCTCTCTTTTGCGAATTTTTTGGGTTATTGAACATAAATTCGTAACTATTCGTAAAAATATGTAAAAATTTTGATATATTGAACACTCCTAATAAATGAAGATATTACTGAAAATTAAAGCAAAAATTGTATTTATCCACAATGGTGGCGGTATTTTCTTAATTGATAACTCTTGGTGGTCTTCTTCTGCAATTTTTCTACATTAAAAAGTTATAAATTGCCACAAATAAATCTGAGTTTCTGTAACAAAATCAATTAAAGTGATGTCACACTAATACGATCCACACTTTGTCACCACCTATTTATACTAGAAAAGATATGAGTTACAGAAACTCAGTACAGATTTCTTAATTAAACACAGATTTTTGTGAGAATCTTGTTGCTTCCCAATATAATTTTTTTATGGATTTTCAATTGTAAATTTAATGTTCTGACTGTGTTTTTTGTTATTTTATGTTTTAGTACTTGATAACTATCACAAAGGTGTTGTTTCAACGGGGATTGGATCGAGTTAAATAAAAGAAATTTTGTTTGAAACGTTATAAAGCGTATATATTTAATTCAAAAGTATGGTTTAGAATATAGATGTAAATGTGGTATATAATTATTGGCTAATGGCGAATTATATTTACGTATGGAGGCTGATGATGAAGCTAGTACGTGTACGTTGATCGAGATCTCAGAACGGAAGCACAAGAAGAATTATGTATATTAAAAAATGGAATAACATTTTTAGAAAACAGTTATTCCGCAAGATTATTGTAGTGCAGGGTTGCAACTTGCAGGGTTGCAACTTGCGGTGTTGCCACAGGGGGGGTGTGTTCAGTGCACACTAGGGTGTGCTGAAATTTGGTTTGGGCTACTGGCCCAAACATACCGGCCCCCTTGCGGCAAGCAACCTGAATGACGCCGAAAACTCCATCATCATCCGACATACGAGAAAAATGTATAAATCTTATATTTAAATATATTATAAATATTCGAATTCTAAGTATAAGATTTCATTTAAATTCAAATTTAAAATTTAACTTAAAACTATGTGTGAAGATGTGTACATACGTAAAATAAATATGAAGATACATATGTATAACAATATGCATACTTGATTATGTATATCTAAAATATATATGTATGTATGTAGTAGTCCACCAAGGCTACTGACGACAATCTCTACAAGGAGAAAAGAACATTAGCAAACATACGTGGCTATCCTGCTGATTTTATTACCCGATTCAGTGGGCCCAACGTAAGTCTGTAGATACGGGGTTGGTAGCGTTGAATCTCCCCACCCGCTTTTCGTTGGTTTTCTGAGTTCCGAGGTCGGTAGCGCTGAAGCTCCCGACCCAGTTACTTTTATTCTAGTCCTTGAACAGTGATTTTAAGATCGGTAGCGCTGAAGCTCCCGATGCAGTGGCCTCTCTTGTTGTAAGGGAGACAGAAGCGCCGAGGCTCCTGCCTACCCGCAGAGAGGGATATGGTGTGTTCTGTTGGACGGCTAATGGTGGCTAGGATAAGAGGGGGTGGCATTTTGGTTTATTTGTGAGTTTGTATCTCATTTGCAGAGATGTTGGTGACAGTTTGGCACTTAGTTGGTTGTTTTGGAACCAACTTTTGATGACATATGTAAATATATTTAATTTTGCTCACTGGGTATTTTTTACGTAGTATACGTTTGTATGACATATTAATAATGTGTGCGTAAATATGTAAGTATTTTTGCGTAGGATACGCAGATTCTCCGACCTCCAGCGAAAAACAATGATTTTTCAATTTATCACACTGCATTGGTAGTTAGCGATAATTGTGTCGACAATACGCCATGTGTTCAAGCCTTTAGTGTTTGCATTTGACATTTGACAGGAACAGCTGATTGCTAGTTTGTAAAAAGTTTCCCTTCCGAAGCATGTGTTCCCTAAATGCGAACCTAAGGCCATGTGCACACTCGAAATTATGCCATGGTGACGTAATTTAACCGGTTCGGTTGTTTGACGTGTACTCATAGTCAATTGACTCACTGTGCTAAATATTGCAAATTATCCACCATTAATTGCATAATTTAATTGTTGGAATATGGCGAAATTGTATTCTGAATCTATTTGATTGTAAAAATATAACTTCCGAAGAATTTTCGTTTTATTTTCTCAATTTCAAAAAATCTATATGAATAGATGGTTACCGAATTTTTCTTAGAATTTTACAGTGCGGTGTTAATTTTAGTGAGAAAATGGATTAAAATTGTTTTTAAACGCATTGATAGTGAAAATTTTGAGATTTGCATTGGTTTATAAGTCGTTGTGAACACCCTTATTGGATTGACAATATTTATTGAAAGGGGGAATTTTGCGTACCATTTTACCCTCTGGCGAAAAGTGTAGGCAATACTGCTACCCATTTCTTGTCAATGGAAAATGATAGGTTCTATCATTTTCATTGTTTTGATTTGTAAATAGAGGTAAGTGGAGTAAATTATTGTATATTTAAGTTTTTATTAATACAATTTTTAACTACTTTGTTGTAAGTAATTGTTGTATTACTATAATTTCAGATGGGCATGAATGAATCGGATGGAAACAATACGAAAAGGAACGTAAGGTACGTAAATTTCAAAGTGAATATCCATATTTGTATGTTTTTTCATATTTCTTTTGTGCTTGTATTTTTGTTCCAGGCTATTGCTTTCCTTTCTTCTTCATTTCCGGCCGAACCTCGTGGATATTGGGCGATAAATTGCATGACGGGCGCACAGATTCTTAAATTTGCTAACAAAGCAAAATGTTTTTGTCCAACAATGTCCAGCGTGAACCAGCCGTCAATGTGGTGCGGCAATCCAACTACTGTCATATCAAATTGTTGGAGCACAGGAAGTTTCGCCGGATGCAACGGGGCATCCAAACATGGTTACGGACCACATTTTTATTACACACCGGGAAATTTGTATGTACATATGTACGAACAGGCGGTGTAACCACAAAGTGTACAACTAATGAGAATATGGGGTTCGGGTGAAAAAAGTAAATGCGTTTTGGTAACATTTTCACCAATCCCGAAGAAATATAAAACAGTCGTTCTAGCAACAAGTCGTGTTTTTATCGCTCCTATTCTTGTTAAAGTAAGCATTGCAAATTGTTGTCATTGTGGCTCATATCTATGGATAGCTACTGTGGAAAATGCGACAAGTGTTTTGGTCGCAATGATTCGTTACTTGTGCCGTGTAGTGGTTTCTGTAAGAAAATTTTTCATCGGCTATGTTGCGAGGTAAATATATCTGAGTATGACGTTGGTCTACTCAAAAAGAACCGCCATATTGGCTACTTTTGCACCGAATGCCTAAACTCTTATGAAAAATTGAGTAAATCGTATGATGTTGTCATTGCCTCACACAAAGTTGGCTTCGAATCGATCCTATGCGCATTTGAGCTGAAGTTCAAAGAAGTTTTCAGCCAAATTGATGACTTAAAAAATTCAATTGCCAAATTGCATAAAAACGAATCCGACAACAACAATACTAATGGTTTGAATGCGAGAATATCTACACCGCAAGCTATTGCTGGGCTTGTCCCTGTTTCCCCTTCGTTGTTGATGCCAGTCACACAGTGCTTTACTGCTCTTTCGCCTAGTTTTGCTAATGCTGATAATGTCGACAACACTATCGTAAATTGTTGCACTTCTTCTACATTGGACAATATGTCGTATGCACAATGTGCTGCTCGTTCATCTGTAACAGATAAAAGTGCCGTTTCGCTCATTGCAAAACATAACAACATTACAAATAAACAAATTTCTTTTCGGTCGTGTAACACCATTGCCAGTGTAAACAACAATGGTACTTCTTCTAGCGCGAGCAGTGCTGTTAAAAACACTGCGAATTTACATGCCATCGGTAATGCAGTTGTCAATGCCTCTGTAAACGAGCAGACTTCAATTGTGTCGCCTAATGCATTCATCAGTGTAAACTACAATGGTACTTCTAATAACGCAAGCAGCGCTGTTAATAACACTGCGAATTTATATTCTGTCGGTAATGCAGGTGTCAATGCCTCTGTAAATGAGCATATCTCAATTGAGTCGCCTAATGACATCAACAGTGTAAACTACGATGGTACTTCTGATAACGCAAACAGCGCCGTCGGTAATACACATGTAAATGCTCCTGTGATCGAGCACACTACAATTAGGTCGCCCAACGCCACTAACGGCGTAAACGATTTGTTGATTAGTGCTCCGGTTAATGCAACCAGTGCAGCTGAAGCAGCTAATACTGATCATGTTTCCGGCTGGATTACTATTGACAAAAATAAGAAAAAGCTAAGTCAAACGCCATCTCGTTTGATTGGGTCTAATGCATGTAATGAACTTGGTGTAGCTTCTCGCTTAAAATGGTTGCACCTATCTTCTTTTCTGCCCACAGTCTCAGCTGAAAATATAATTGACTATGTGGTGAAACATGCGGGTATTGATAAACAACATATTTCATGCTACAATTTGCTGAAAAAAAATACGAATTCAGATTCGGTTAAGCATATAAATTTCAAGCTTGGAGTCAGTGACCAGCACTATGAGAAACTGATGAAGCCGGAGATTTGGCCTGCTAACGTTTCTGTACGCCCGTTCCGTTTTTTTTCAAAAAGTGGAGAAGCAAAAAATTCATACATAGTATCTTCTACAAACAGTCGGATAAAAATCTTCTACCAAAACACATCTGGCCTTAGAACCAAGGGTGATATTGTACGCATGCTTAGCTCCCATATGGATTTTGATATTTTTGTATTAACTGAGACGTGGTTAAATTCAAATTTTTATGATTCTGAGTTTTTCGATCCCAATTTGTTTGATGTCTTCCGTAAAGACAGAGATGCAGTTATTACTGGCTGTACCAGAGGAGGAGGTGTGCTGATCGCAGTCGTCTTTGTGCGGTGCCTGTCTCACTACATAACAATGAGTCTATCCTGGAGCAGTTATGTGTGAGCATTCGAGGATCTCATGGCATGCTCTATATTGTCGCATCGTATATACCACCGCTAAGTAACGAATATATCTATAGATCACATGTCGATAATGTGCTTGAACTGAGTCGAGCAAGAGATGCTAATCAGTTATGCGTTTTAGGAGATTTTAATTTACCTAACATTAATTGGTTATATGTTGATGGTGACGTGTCATTAACTCCATCGAATATCAGTAATTCACACGAATCGTATTTTATCGATAATTTGCTTGGCTTAGGGCCGTTTACTCAACCTCTGATTAACGCTAATCACGGTAAAAGTCCGGTTAAACATCATTATCGACTTCATCAAACCATGTATTTATCGTGCGGTCGATAACGCAGTCCATAAGTTAACCGGCCCTTTATCCTCCGGTTAGCGTTAATCAGAGGTTGAGTAAACGGCCCTTAGGCTTGGTACAAGTAAATAACTTTTATAACACCTTGCATCGGTTGCTCGACTTAGTTTTTGTATGTTCTAGCATTAATTGTTCACTATCGCAGCCTGATACGTACATTTCGGCGCCAAATATGCATCACTCGCCTTTATGTGTGGAATTAGATTTCATTGAATTCTTTGATTTACCAGTAAATAATGCTGAAGTTTCCTATAATTTTGCTCTTTGTGATTTTAATCATTTAAACAATATGATTGGTGTAACTGACTGGATATCTCTGTTTGGCGAAATTGACGTATCTGGCTGCTTTAATATTTTTAAATCCAAAATTGCAAGTCTTTGCGCAAATCATGTTCCAATATTCTCGAGCAAAAAATACAAGCTGGTGCTCCAAAAGGCTTAAGCGTCTAAAGAATTTGCGAAACAAGTTTTCAAGGAAATTTAAGTCTACTAACCAGCAACGTTTTCATGAGCTATATTTGCTATACAAAAAAGAATTTAATGAGTTGAATAAGTCTCTGTATAATAATTACGTCCGGAAGTTTGAATTAGATCTCAAAGATAATCCGAAAAATTTCTGGCGTTACATTAAGTCTAAACGAAATTCGTCGAGTATACCCAAAACGGTTTCTTATAATGGTTCTACTGCTGCCTCGGTGGAAGATGCGGCTAATTTGTTTGCTGAGTTTTTCTCTTCTAATTTTGTATCTGACGATGATGTCTCTGAAGCCGATATCAATAATATTCGGCGTAACCTTTCATCTAGCATGCTTTCTGTCATGGACTTTGGCGCACTTGTTATCTCTGATGGTGATATCATTGATGGTATAAATAATATCAAAATGTCATCACATACTGATACTGATGGTCTTTCCGTAATCCTGCTTAAGAACTGTGCTTCCTTAGTAGAACCATTGAAGCTTTTATTCAACAAGTCTCTCTCCTCGGGCATCTTTATTGATGACTGGAAGTTAACCTCGATAACTCCAATCTATAAGAGTGGTGGTATGAGTAACGTATCCAACTATAGACCAATCTCTAAGTTAACCACCCTAGCTAAGCTTTTTGAAGCTATTGTTAATAATAAGCTTTACTTTAACGTTAAACATCTAATTTGTCCCAATCAACATGGTTTTGTGGCGTCTAGATCGACGCTAACTAATCTATCTGTTTTCACTGAAGATTGTTATGCTGCGTTTCGTCGTGGTTTCCAAATTGATTCTATTTATACGGATTTTTCCAAAGCCTTTGATAAGATATCACATAAAATTCTCATAGCCAAGCTAGCTTGCTTTGGTTTTCATTCCATATTTCTAGACTGGATTAAATCTTATTTGGACAACAGAATTAGCACTGTTCGTATTGATGGTATTTCCTCTAATCCCTTTTCTGCTACCACAGGTGTACCTCAGGGTAGTATTTTGGGACCTCTTTTCTTTATTTTATTCATCAATGATATCTCTTCATGTTTCTCCTCATCTAAATATTTGCTCTACGCTGATGACTTAAAAGTTTATTCCGAAATAAGTAGCCCTAATGACGCGGCAGATCTTCAGTCGGAACTTGATAACTTATATAAGTGGTGCGTCACTAATCGGCTATATCTTAATATTAGTAAATGTCATAAGGTCTCGTATTATAAAGTGCTGCATCCCATTATTACCTCGTATCGCATATCTAACTGTATGCTTGACACGGTCTCTGAGATTAGAGATCTTGGTGTGCATTTTGATTTCAAGTTTAGCTTTGCATTGCATATCAATCATACAATTTCAAACTCGCTCGCTATGCTTGCCTTTGTTAGGAGAAACTCTTCTAACTTCGGTGACCCATACACTCGTAAATTGCTATTTTCGGCCTTTGTGAGGCCTAAACTTGAGTATGCTGCCTTTATTTGGCGCCCCTACCACGCGATTCATATAAATAGATTGGAACGGGTACAGAAAATTTTTCTCCGATTTGCTTTATATAATTTAAATTTCTCGCATCCGATTCCGTCCTATGAATCGCGTTGCCGTTTGATTGGTCTTCCGTCTTTATGCAATAGACGAACTCTCTTAGCCATATCTTTCATTTCAGATGTAGCAACGGGTAGGATTGACTGCCCTTCTCTGCTTGAAAGGTTGCCGTTCAATATTCCAAATAGAAACCTTCGCCGGTTTGACGTATTTCGTATTAGCTTATGCAAAACAATCTACACCGCTAATGCTCCTGTCAATAGAGCACTTTCAGAGTATAACTTCTTCGCAATTTCTTTAGACTTGGATTTATGTGAATCAAAATTTGTTCTAAAAACCAAATTAAAACACTACTTTCTTTGTAGACATCTTCCTTAGTTGATCTCAATTTTATATATTTTAAGTGTCTTACTAGTTATATATGTATAATAATTTTATTTCTACTTCTTACTCTTTGTCAACTAGTCTGTAAGACAACTTTGTTATAGACTTGAAACAAATAAATAAATAAATAAATAAATAAATGGTCATACATATGGCAAAAGCTTACTCGTCGCTCTGTTGTCATACAGTGTTTAGTTGGTTGCATCAAATGTGTTTTTCTTTTGTTGTGTTTATACGCCGCGGGCGTGCTTATACAAATAA
Organism: Urophora cardui; assembly: GCA_960531455.1. NCBI lineage: Eukaryota > Metazoa > Arthropoda > Insecta > Diptera > Tephritidae > Urophora > Urophora cardui. The sequence goes on from OY482673.1 coordinate 84,128,025, forward strand.
ATAGTTTTACGCAGTTTTACGTATGATTCTGCACACAAAATGTAATTGCTACAAAATGCGGTTTTACATTAGAGTGCCACGGTCCGCGAAAAATTACTGTTTCAGGTGGGTAGAGGGTCTATCAGAGATCTCACGACTGCAATCAAAATCTGCCGGAGGCTTATGGTTCGCGAGATATTTGGTGAATAGTTGTGACGCCGCACCTGTTCATGAGACAGATGCGGTATAGATGTAAATGAGTGTGTTTGATGTGGTAGTGTATGTGCTATAACCCCGCATACAATTTAAGTGTTCCTTTTGGTTTTCCCATTTTTACAAATTTTTATTTTTACAGGTTTTATTTGTAATTTGTAAACGACCTCATCTTCCATTTCTGAAATCCACTATATATCATCTCATCTTTACATTTGCGCAATTTCCTTCATGTGAGTTTAATTGTATATTTATATGTATTTATGTATTTTTCTAAGTATTTACAGAGTATGTATTAGGGCTCTGTGGGGTTATGGGGTGGCGAAAGCCTAAATTTCTGTTGGCTTCTTAGAGAAGCGCTAGGAAAATCTGGGGCTCTTTGGAGCGTAAGTCTAAATTTCTGTTGGCTTCTTAGAGAAGCGTTAGGAAAATCTGTGGCTCTTAGGAGCAAACTACCTTTTGTGGCTTCTTCGGAGAAGCGCATTTTATATTTGTATGGTCCTCGGGGGACTAGTTTGAAATGAGTTGGTACCCGGTTGTGCCAACTGCTAAATCTGTTGGGTATTTTTGTACATTTGCTATGCACATTGACCTACTTTTTGTGTTGATTGTTGGCATAGGACAGTGTTGAAGATTTTGGATAGATTAAGGAAATAGTATGGAAACTTAATGTGAACCGGTTGGGAGATTTTTTCTCCGTAGATGCGTGAAAAATCCTATTTTTTTATTGGATTTTTCGCGTTCTCTTTGACATTGTGGATTTTTTAGCGTCCTATTTTTTAGACATTGTATGCAAATGTGTGGATTTTTGCTCCTTTTAGTTAGATCCTTTTTGTTGGGTTGTATTATTCCATCATGCTGACGAATTGTTTTTGTCGACACTGTTTTTTCGATAATTTTCATTTTTCCAAATTGTGGTTTCTGTGTGAAGCCATGATTGATTCGCGCTTTAGGGTGGTTATTTTGTCTCCTATGGGTTTCTTTGGGTGTATATCTGATTGTATTATGAAAGGAAACCTTATCCCTGGATGGATTTGGTGTCTCGGCGTGGCCGGTTAATATCCATCCGAACACTGTTTCCTGTGCAAGAAGGGTGTATTGTGCATTCTTTTCAATGCCACTTAACATAATCCTCGCATAAATATCCCCACCTAAAATGAGATCAACAGGTTCATTATCGAAAAATCTTTTATCTGCCAAAACTAAGTTAGGAAAGGCTTGCCGAGTCGATGCGCTTACTTGGCAAGTCGGCAGCTTTCCCGTCAGTTGTGGCAAAATTAAAACAGTCTTTATGTTAATTGACGAATCTACTGGAGAACGCAATTGAATTTCACACGACTGCTTTACCAGAGCTGAACGAGTGTTATTTATGCCCGAAACTTGGACATCTAGCCGTTTCGACGGCAAGTTGATTTTACGTCTGAGCCGCACAGTCATAAAGGAGCATTCTGACCCGGAGTCAATTAGCGCCCTAGCTGCATAATTAATGCCATTGTAGTGCACATTTACCCTTGCAGTACCTAGCAAAACCCCTTTACATGTATTCGCATGGAGAGAAGCGACATTACTAGAAATTTCCTTAGCCTTTTCCTTCGCTTGTTGGGAGGTTGAAGGTTCATCGTCAGAGGGTAAAGATTTATTGGTTTGGAGGTGGAGCATCGTATTGTGCCGAGAGTGACATGACCTGCAGTTATATGAGCTGGTGCATCTCGACACTATGTGTTAAGCCGAAAGACAATTAATACAACAGTTGTTATTTTTAATGTAGGCGATCTTGTCAGAGGTAGATAATTTTCTAAACGGCTGGCAGTCCCGCAATTGGTGCTCTTTGCTCTTGCACATTTTGCACACATTCTTGGGGACGCTGGCTTGGTAAGCTCCAAATTTAGACGTATTTTCATTAGGCGGTTTAATAGCCTTAGATGGTTTATTGTCTTTGAGGCCGGAAACTGTTTCCAATGTTTGAAACCTGTTGGATAGGAATTTATCCTGCCATTTTGGAATTTCCGTTTTATTCTCAATTGTTTGCTGCCACAGCGCTAGAGTATATTCGGGAAGTCTTGTGGAACATAAATAAGTTATAATTGCGTCCCAATTTGAGATGTCAATTTGATGACTCTGTAGGGACGATATGCAATTATTGATTTCCCGCTGCAGCTTCTTTATGGCTACCCCACACTCAGACTCCACCGTTTTTAAATTAAATAATATCTTTAATTGCGTGTTGATCAAAACTCGCTTATTTTCATAGCGATAAGATAAATTTTTCCACGCTGTTGCAAACCCTTCGTTGGTTAATGGGCACCTTTTAACTATCTCTTTTTCCTCGCCAGAGGTTTTCGTATTTAGGTGGAAAAGCTTTTCCACCGGCGTGAGGCGTTTATTTAGTATGTATATGGCCGTGAACATGTCCCTAAAGGACGGCCATGATACATAGTCACCCTTGAACACCTCGGTGTCACAAGGAGGAAGCCGTATGTTATGCTCAAGAGTTTCATTGGCAGGTGGTTGAGCTGGTGGTATGACTGGGGTATTAAAGCTATCTGCAATAGCCGAGATAGCACCCACCGCTCTGACATATGCTGCGTAAGCAGTTTTATTTTTCTTCTTGATTGCTGCCAACTCTTTGGAATCCCCTTTTTCCGTTGGTATTGCATCATAAGCGGTTTTTGTTTTTCGCCATAATGCTTTAATTTCCTCTTGATGAGGAACAATGGTATACTTGTTGTGTTCCGCAGCAGGTATTGCGTTGAATTCTTGTTCGAATTCTATCACGGCTTCCGCTGCCTTTATAAAATCATTCATTTTGACTTGGAAATGGGAATCGGTAGATATGACAGACAATTGAGGAGGTAATAGATCGGACAGTGAGCCAAATATATACTGACACAGATAGAAATCTCGTATTAGATTTAATGTGCGAGGTCTGATAGAAGAACTGAAGGATATATGCCTATAACCAAAAATGCCACACCGGCCCGTAACGTGAAATAATAATATTTAAGAAATTTTTATTTAATTTCTTTTTATTTATTTATTTTGCCAAATACTCTAACTATATACGTACGGAAATATGTATGTGTTAAAAAACCACAAAGGCTGCAAACAAGTGATATATATATGTACGTGTGTGTGTGTGCACAAGTATGCACACAATATAACCTCACTTTTGAAATGACTATATGAATTTATAGTGAAAAAATTAAAGTGAGTGAAAAATCACTAAAATGCCACAATGCCACCCAACAATGTATAATTTAAATATTTTTATATATTTTTTAATTTGGTGCAAGTGATTTTTTTTGTTTCTACTGGAAAAAATATGAAAAATGACTGAATGTCAAAGCTCAGTGTTGTTGTTGTTGTGTGACCAACGATATATGTACACCTTTTGCAGGTTATGTGAAAGAAATGAAGATTTGTGTTGGAATCGAAGACAAAAACAATTTTTAATTATGCACTTGCACCAGTCCGTGATTTAATGAAAAATTAATATTGAATTTAAAAATTTTTTTTTTTGTCAAATATTTATTAGCACTTTAAAACAAAGATATACAAATACAAAGGATATTACACTACCTAGCAGCAGGATTCGCCACTTACCTTATTAAAGTCTGGTTTTAATAGTGTTATGTACGGTTGTGCTTGTTGGATTTGGTGTTTTTATGTTTGCGCCAAATGTTGGTTATGGCTTGTGGTATTGCGCCAAGATGCTTGGTGGTACCTTAGTGAATGAATGTATGTCTGTATATGCAGGACTTGATGCGCCAATTCGCAGTGTTTTTGATATACGCTTTTATGTCGGTGATTACGCCAAATGAATTAAAGATAATACGCCAGATTGGATCGAGTTGAAATAAAAGAAATTTTGTTTGAAACGTTATAAAGCGTATATATTTAATTCAAAAGTATGGTTTAGAATATAGATGTAAATGTGGTATATAATTATTGGCTAATGGCGAATTATACTTACGTATGGAGGCTGATGATGAAGCTAGTACGTGTACGTTGATCGAGATCTCAGAACGGAAGCACAAGAAGAATTATGTACATTAAAAAATGGAATAACATTTTTAGAAAACAGTTATTCCGCAAGATTATTGTAGTGCAGGGTTGCAACTTGCAGGGTTGCAACTTGCGGTGTTGCCACAGGGGGGGTGTGTTCAGTGCACACTAGGGTGTGCTGAAATTTGGTTTGGGCTACTGGCCCAAACAGGTGTGATGGAAATATATTGGGCAGCAACAAAATTACAAGAAAAATGTGTTTTAATTACCAACTAAGCCGTAAAAAAGTAACTAAATTAATAAAAAAAAAAGTCGTCAACGACAACCTTAAAAACGATTAAATTAGTATTTTCTTGTCATTTGGCAAATAATGCACAGTTGTGTATAGAAGAGTAATCCGCATAACACTTTGAATATTAGTAAAAATCTTGTTTGTTCAAAAATGACTAAACGGCAACCCTGCCAAAATGTAAACAAACTATATATATATGTAAATATGTGTGAGTAAAACAGCTGATTGCTACGGGCTCAAAATATCCTAAAAATTGCATACGGGCGTTTGCGTCAGCGAGCGGACCACACGTTCTCGACTAACTGGGCTATAAATCCAGCATACATACATACATATATATGTATGTACATACATATATTTATACGACACACATATTAAAAATGTACATGATCGTACAGTGTACGATCAAACGATCATTTCTCTTTAAGTACAACTCTACTTATGTACAAATCATTGTTTTGTACATTTCTTTCCAACCAAACATTTGTTCGTTTGACATCGAACGTACAAAAGCTTTAAGGTATGCTCAAACAGACGCGATACGATACAGACCGTACGATAAGCGACGCGAAATATCGCGTGGGCTCACAAACAGGCGCGGTACGATACAGTGCGATATAGCGAAGAACATGGTTGCAAGCATTTTGTATAATTTTTAGGAATTTTTTAAAACGTCAAGTTTAGTTAAATTATTATTTATAGAAGAATTGAGATGTCGAATTTTATTAGTTATCGGGTAAAGTTAAACTCTGCAACATAAAATAAATTTTTTAATATGTATTGTGGAACGATTTTCCGTCCTGGTCAGGTACTTCGTGTTCGTGCATTCGGGCGACGTGTGTGTGTGCTGTGCGTTTAGGCATGCAAATTTACTTGCCTGTCATATTTTCATTATCGTAGCTCGTTAGGCAGGTAGTTAAAATCTTCTATTGTCTTCTTGTGTGATGTTTTGTTTATGACAGTTAAGGTTTCCTGTCCTTTTTTGGTACAGTAGCTTAAGCGGTTTAAAGAATGTATCGGGTTCGGTGTTTATGTGTTCGTTTATTATTTGACCTTTTTAAGTTGAACGCTGAATTTATTTTCACAAATCGAGACTCCCGTCACTCTTCTGTTTGCAATGGATTCATCAAGTTCGGAGGACGAGTTATTATTATTAGCAGCGCTTCTCGACGAAGAAAATCAACGGTAAGGAAATACACATATATAAATTTTAACAGTACTTCAAACCAATATTTATAGGAAAAGAAGAATATGGGTACACGACGTAAATTTAACCAGAAAAACGGATGGAGAATATGCAACACTAATGCCACAGCTTCGAGAGCATGAGAATAGGTTTTACAAATATTTCCGAATGCTGCCGGAATGCTTTGATGAAATACTAAATTTAATACGAGTTGACATATCAAAAAAACACACTAATTGGAGGGAACCAATATGTGCAGAGGAGCGGTTGATGATAGCTTTAAGGTAAACAATAGTTTATTTTCGTAAGTTATATTTGGTAATTTTTTTGCCAGATAGATATTTCGCACCCTAAATCAAAAAGTGGCACAACTCAAAACTTTTCGAAATCGAGTTTTTTTCATAAACGGGTATACGGAACATAACTCTAGCGATTGCCAAAAAAAAACTTTTGAATAACTGTCTCTTTCGACCGAAAAATAACGATTATACTTGGCCCTTTGCCATACGATTACTTGGAAAAAAGTTTTTTGGCTCTCCTGAAAATTTTTGAATTTTGAGTTGTGCCACTTTTTGATTTAGGGTGCGATTTGTATTATTATTTTACTTTGTATTTATATTCTTTTTGAACAGACCTAATATTAAAAACTCATTATTGTATGTGTCTTTCAGTTTTTATTACGGTTTTTTATTCTTGAAAACTTGAAAAATATCGAGAAAGTGTTTCTGGTGTGTCATTGTCTGTTGAAACGTTGGCATCTGCAGTCTCATTCTCTTTATCGCTTTGCTCCTCTATATGCGCAATTTCATGTCGCATAATAACTGCGGCGACATCGAACTTCGCCTGCACTTGACGCTTCAAAGAAAATTGTTTTATGGTTTTCGAATAGCCCAGAAAGATTGTGTCAGTAGCATCCAGCTCCGTACGACTTCGTTTATTTTTTATATGGTCAATAACTTCATTAAGGGCAAATTGTGAGGGATTAGCTTTTTTTTCGCAGGAGTTGAGGCTCTTGAGCTGCAACCTGGTTGCTCACTCTCTGACCTATTGAGGCTCCCTTCTTCGGTACCAGCCGGTTGCACATTACCTACAGTTGACGCAAAACCTAGAAATGGCCTGAATATTTCCATGTGTTTCGCCCACTGCCAGTGTTTATAACGCTTTGCGCTCTGCCCAGTTGTTGTTGTAATGCTTCTTAAATATTTCGCATAACTGTCCCTTAACCCCTTCCATTTTTTTTTAACTGTGTCAACTGAAATAAATAAAAATATTTTCGTTATAATTTCAGATTTCTATCGACTGGTGATAGCTTCCCTACTATTGGCCACAGCTTTAGAGTTGGATTCACCACCGTAAGCACAATTGTGGAAGAAGTGTGCGAAGCAATATGGCTTCGGATGCAACCAATTTATATGCCTCAACCAACCGAAGGTATTTGGAAAAATTCAGCAAAGCAATTCTATGAATCGTGGCAGTTCCCGAATTGCATTGGGAGTATAGACGGCAAGCATGTCACAATAAAATGTCCAAAAAATACAGGGTCAGAACACTTTTGCTATTTGAAAAAGTTTTCCGTAGTTCTTCTAGCAATTGTTGGGGCGGACTATAAGTTTCTTTGCGTGGATATTGGAGGGTACGGAAAAAATAGTGATGGAGGAATATTCGAAAAATCCGCAATGGGAATACGATTTCAAGGAGGAAATTTTGATGTTCCACAGAGTGCACCCTTGCCAGGAGAAACTGTGCCAACTCCATTTGTTTTAGTTGGAGATGAGGCATTCGCATTGAAGCCGTATTTAATGAAACCGTATCCACAAAGACAGGTGTTACACAATGACCGGTTAAAAAATTACAACAAACGGTTATGTAGAGCAAGGCGAGTGGTGGAAAATGCATTTGGTATTCTTGCACAAAAATGGCGTATGTATTTTAGACCACTGGAGCTTAAAGTGGAAACAGTTAATAAGGCAATACAGGCGACTTGCGTTCTCCACAATTACCTCATAACTCACAACAAGGGAGATTTGGCATATTTTGCTACTATCGAGGAACCGGAGTCACCAATTACAGCCTTAAGTAGTTTACCAGCTGATCCCCGCAGAGGAGTGAATATTTCTTTTGATATACGAGATACTTTTGTAAATTATTTCAATAATTAAAAAAAAAAAAAACACCTAAAGCACCTATTTTCATTGCAAATGTAAGGATATGTCTGACATAGAAAACTGCACTGACTCCCATTGACTTCAAGAAAATTTATTAACTTACTATCTTCATTAAGTTCACTAGATATAATTATCCATATTTCGTCCTTTTTTTGCTGATTTTTGTACTCAGCATCTCTTAAATTATATAAGCAGGGATAACTCTTAACTAATTCAATTAGTTTTTACATTTTGCTTCTATGTCGTGAAACAATAAAAAAACACAACAAATCACTTAAATTTACAGTTATATATTTAGCGGTGGCATTTTTGAACAGCGCTACCGTACTTTGAAATGATGATGGAAAGTAATTTTAGGCTGCCACTAGATACATGTACATATTTTCTTCCAATCAAATTAGAAACACAAACCGATTCTAAAAAAATATAGTTGTGTCACTTATATATGCATTTTATCATTACGTTTTTGTATAATTATATTTTTATAAATACAAATTTTATCAACACATAAACATAACTACAAATAATCAATTTGTAGAAACTCTGGCTCGAAATTGCAACCTTGCATTTGTTTTTTACGATATACCGCGCGATCAATCGTGCATGACGCGATACGATTTTGTATCGCGGTGGATCGCGCTGCAATCTCGTATTTTTTCAGCTCCATATATTTTTACGAGATTTTCATGCCGCTTATCGTACGGTCTGTATCGTATCGCGTCTGTTTGAGCATACCTTTACTCCATAGATGCCCACACAAATACAGTCTCATTTTGTCGTTGGCTTGATGCATGGCGTTTGGTCGCTAGAAACGTGACTTGCCACTTCCCTGTAATGGCACCGAACTGAGGTGTTTTTTGTTTGCTAATTATGATTTTAGGCTAATGATAATTTTCCACAAGCAACAAGCAACCAAAAAGTTAATAATTTTCCACCTTTGTTATTTAAAATACTTGTACGTAATACATCTCACACTCAAATGATAAATATAAATATACAGCCTTGCCCAAAAGTATTAGACACCAATGTTTCTGTAAAAATCATATTCATACGTATGTATATGAAAATATAATAAATATCCCAATATGCAAAATACATTTGTTATGAGTTTACAATAAACTTACTTCAGTAAGCAAAACGTTTCGAAAATCTTTAATATAAAACTTGTAATTCATTTAATAGTAATTGCTGAATCAACGAAAAGGAACCCTAATTCTATAATTGCATTTCACGTTTGGAAAGAAATTCTTAATAAACATTTTTATACAATGTTTTGTAAACGTGAGGTGAAAAATTTATCCCAAACAAAAAAAAAATGCGCTACTCGGGTCTCGAACCTACGCTCCTTGGTCCGTAGGCAGCATACCTCACCATTATGCTACAATCGTATTCGGAATTAGAGTTTTTGACAATAAAGAACTCTAATTCGTGCACGTCATCACACATTGTGGACATTTTTGCAAATAAAAGTTATTTACTTGCATTCATAATTGCGCATAACGGTTACGCAGCTGGCAACCACGAGCTAAAATTCAGAAGAAAAACAACCAACGACAAAGTCGACTGAAGCAGTGCTTTCCTACGTCACGTCAGTATACATATATGGCTCTGCGACAGCGCTGTGCTCGCGAGCAGCTTCGTGGGCACCTATGCTTTACTCGTATCGCTTATTCGGGTAAACATCATGTGTATGAGTTGCATTGCACTATGTCAGATCGATGAGCCGAAAACCTTACTCGAAGCAGAACACTGATGGGTACATATATATTACCCCACTATTACCGAGGAAACGCACGTCTAAAAACGCGCACATATGCATATACATATGTGTGTAGAACACCTTTTTGCGTTGGCGGCCTTCGGGTTTGCTTTAAAAAAAATAATCATCAGCCGGGGTAATACATATCTTTGGCCACTTGGTGCGAGTATTGACGCTTCGTGCACTGTTCCAATTGTATGTTCCTTACCTTGATTACCCAATGATTATTAAAAAGATCGTACCCGTAAATATTATAGAATTTATTTATTTAATTCTAATTAATTTGAGGAAATTACGAGTATAAAGAAAAATGCGTGCTAGTTGGTCAGCGGTTCAAAGAATAATAGGTAGAGAGAAAATATGAAAAGTTAGTGTTCGAAAACGAGTGAAAATTGAGAATGTATAAAAGGGTTGCCACAGTACTCCCCCGCTAGATGAAACTATCTGTAGCGCATTGGTATATTTATGCGTCTGCCGCAGCGAGTAGATTTCATCGTTCCTTGCGGTGGCTCCTGGTGATCTAGCAAGGTGCTGGTCTTATCGTTGGTGTTGCTGTTGTTTACTAAATCGGAGGGCTCGTTATTGATGGGTGTTTCCGCTATGCCATCGTCGTTATTGTGTGGTATATCGATGCGCTCGTCATTTGCAACAAAAGCTGGTTTCAGACGATCGATGTTGACGTTTGACTGACGACCTCTTATTAGTATTGTAAAGTACTTTGAAAATCGCTTTATTACGGGAAATGGTCCTTCGTAAGGTTGCGAAAGTGACGGGCGGATCGAGTCGTTTCTCAAGAATACGTGTGTCGCCAATTGCAGCGCGGGTGATACGAAGGTTTTTAAAACCGTATGATGCGCTGTTTGTGTTGGCCGCAATTTCAACATCATTGATTGGAATTGGGAGACCGTTTCAGTGGTTACTTTTCTCAATTTCGTTTCTTGCAGATATTCTCCAGGAATGCGTAACGTTGTTCCGTACACCAGCATGGCAGCACAAGCGTTAATGTCTGGCTTAAATGCTACACGAAGGCCGAGTAGTATCGTGGGTAGATTGTGTACCCATTTTGTTGGATCGTTGCATAAAATTGCGGTTTTGAAACTTCTGTGCCACCGCTCGATGATGCCGTTTGATTGTGGGTGGTATGGAGTTGTTCGCAAGTGATTGGTGCCGAGAACGGTCATTAATTCGGCAAAAACGGCTGAGTCGAACTGCCTTCCTTGGTCCGAAGTGATTCGTTCCGGTACCCCAAAACGAGCTATCCAGTGCGATAGTAGTGCTTTGGCGACGGATTCGGCAGACATGTCTGGGATTGGTGCTGCCTCTGGCCATCGAGTGAATCTGTCGATCATGGTCAGACAGTAACGCTGTCCTTCGCATAGCGGGAATGGTCCAACGATGTCTATATTGATGTGGCGGAAACGCTCTTTTGGAGGCTCATACTTGGCAGGCTTTGACTTTGTATTACGGTGTGTCTTAGCTCGTTGGCAATCAACACATCTACGGACAAATGTTGCGGTGTCTTTTTTTATATTTGGCCAAACAAATTTCTCTGTCATTAATTTGACCGTCGCGCGAACACCTGGGTGTGATAGGGTGTGTACTTTTCGCAGGAGCATTTCACGGAAGTCCTCTGGAATGTACGGTCGCACGGTTGTTGTCGAAGTATCACAAACCAACTGTTGAGTACTATTGGGAATAGGAAATAGTTTTAAGTTAAGTGAGCTATTATGAGTACCTGATCTGCTGAGTAAGTTTTGCAGGTATGCATCGTTTTGTTGCGCGGCTGCGATTTTAGCGTAGTCAATGATTTCGTTGATGGACTGGATTCTCGAAAGTAAGTCTGCGGTTACGTTTTCCCTGCCGGGAATGTAACGAATATCAGTGGAGAACTGTCCTATGAAGTCTAACTGTCGGAGGCGACGAGGAGATGCTTTTTCCGGTTTTTGGTTGAATGCGTATACCAAGGGTCGGTGATCGGTGACGATGTAGAACTTTCGTCCCTCGACCATGTGTCGAAAGTGGCAAACGCCTTGGTAAATAGCGGTGAGCTCGCGATCGTATGTGCTGTAAGAGCGCTGAGCATTGGTAAATTTTTTAGAATAGAAACCTAGCGGCTGGATTACCCCATCGACGTTTTGATGAAGCGCTGCTCCTACGGTGATGTCTGATGCATCAACGAATAAGGCTAATTCTGCGCTGGGATCGGGGTGTGCCAGAAGTGTTGCTTTTGAAATCTCGTCTTTGCAGCGTTCGAATGCGGCATCTGCTTCGGTATCCCACACTAATGGAGTGCAATCGTTCTTTTTGTTGCCGACAATTAGTTGTTGTAAGCACGATTGGTACAATACTGCGTTTGGCAAAAATTTTCGGTAGAAATTTACCATCGCTAAAAAACTTTTTAGCTCCTTTGCTATTTTGGGTTTTTTATAGTTGCGAATAGCATCGACTTTTTCGGGCAAGGGGTGAATTCCATGAGCGTCGACCAGGTGGCCTAAAAATTTCAGTTCGTTTTTACCGAATTCGCACTTGGACGTATTGATTACTAAATTAAAATCGCGTAATCGTTGTAAAACCGTTCGCAGATCACGACGGTGTTGCTCGATGGAGCTAGATGCAATACAAATATCATCGATATAAGGAAAAACAAATTTTAATCCACGTAGTGCTTCGTCTATTAGCCTTTGAAACGTTTGCGCGGCGTTGCACAGGCCAAAAGTCATGAACTTGAATTCATAAAGACCGAACGGGGTCGTGATTGCGGTTTTTGCGATATCGTCTTCGTGGATAGGCACCTGGTGGAACGCTCGTTGTAGATCAATCTTAGAGAAAATTGTCTTAGCGGATATCTGTCGGGAAGCGTTTGTGCGTTTAAGGCGCGGTAGTCGCCGCATGGCCTCCAAGTTCCGTCGCTCTTTTTAACAAGATGTAATGGACTCGCCCAATTGCTGTTGGATGGTCGACAGATTCCTGCTTTCATCAAGAACTCGAACTCACTTCGTGGTGCTTGTAATTTGTCGGGATGTAAACGTCGTGGTCGAAAAGACACGGGTTGGCCTGTTGTTTTTATTTGATGAGTAATGGTACACTTGGATGCAGATCTCTGCGGAGACAATTTGGTGATATCCGAAAATTCTTCTAATAAAGCGGCGAATGGGTCTTGTCGATTAAACGTTTTGATTTCGGTGGATATGTTGGTTATTCGAGATGTGAGTGGTGCGCGCAACTGAGTTATGTTGTCGATTATTCGGTTGCGATGCAAATCGATAAGCAGATCATAGTGACGGATGAAGTCTGCTCCGATTATTGGTGATGTGACATCGGCGATTATAAAAGACCACTGGAAGTTACGCCGGAGTCCTAGGTCTAGGTTTATGCGTTTTTCTCCCATAACTTTAATTGGTGATCCGTTCGCTGCGTATAGAGTGGTGGATGTAGGTCGGACGTCATAGGTTTTAGCGACAAGCGGGAGGACGGACACATCGGCCCCAGTGTCTATGAGAAAATTTTGTTTCGTTTTTTGATCTTGTATTAGTAATCGTTGTATTTTAGGTACTTCAGTACAATTAATGACGTTATCCGAGGCTTCAGATAATAGTCAATCGGTTTTTGTATTTGCGGCAGTACCAGATGTCGTTCGGTTTTTGCGCCGGCATGGGCTTCTACACTTACGGGCGTTACGACCATATTTTTGGTGGTACCAGCAATCTTCGGAAGATGTGTTAGCTGTGGCGTGTGAATGGTCACGGCTATGGGAGCGACGACGAGTATTGGACTGTTGGCGAGTACGCGATCGTGAGCGGACGTTGAGCCTGTCGAATTTTTTGTTCAATTCCATAACAGCTGCTCGTAGCTCGGTGATTTCGCTTGATGATTCGGATTTAATTTTGCTTATTTGATTCGGCGTTATGGCGTCCATAATTGAATCGGCGATTTTCGTGAATTCTGCGGCCGATCCTGATGATGCAGCGACTACGGGCTGTGCAAACTCAGGGAGACGTTTTGACCATAACCCCTTCAATGCCGCTTCTCCCAAGGTGTTTCCTGCCACTCGTCGCATCTCATAATGTAATTCAGAGGGTTTCTTGTCGCCCAACGGTAGTTCTGATAGGAGCCGATTAAGTCGACGTTGCTCGCTGTCTGCAAAATGCTCTACGAGTTTCTGCTTAACGTAAGCGAAGCGATTGACTTGCGGTAGTGACGCGATGACGTCGCTAAGCTTAGAGATGACATTCGGATCTAATGCGGCGAGCACAGTGGCTGTTTTTTGCTTGTCACCAGTAATACCGGACGCTGTGAACCAGAAGTCCATCGTTGTGAACCATGCCTCGATGTTGGTATTGCACATAGGTGGCACCGGTAACCTTGCATACACTGCTGCAACAGTGTCTGCAGGTGGTCTGCTCGTTGCATTTTGTTGTTGTTGTGGCGGCGTGGACGTGGTGCCTGATAACCCGCTATCATCCGTACCATTAGTCATGGTTATGTAATCGCTACCTCGTGATCCAGAAAAAAAGTTCCGGAATTTTCTTGGGCAAGTTCCGTTAGGTAAAGAACCGTTTAAACGGGGTCATCAGTTTTGGCTACTTGGTGCGAGTATTGACGCTTCGTGCACTGTTCCAATTGTATGTTCCTTACCTTGATTACCCAATATAATAATAATAATACAATGGCGCTATTATAACTCTGACGAGTTTTATGGCCGAGCTTCTCTCCAAATTCGAGGTGTGCTCCTTTTTGTTTTTCCTACTAATTGGGTGGACCTACAGTTTTATGCCGGCTCCGAACGGCGAATGCATTTTTTGTGAGAAGCTTTTTCATGGCAGAAATACTCTCGGAGGGTATGCCGCCCACTGCCGAGAGGTGACCGCTGCTCTTAAAAACCCAATAATTGGATTTTTACTAATTAGAAAAATTTGTTTGGCTCGGACCGTGGTTTGAACCCGAGACCTCTGGCATAGCAGGCGAGCACTCTACCCACTGCACCACAGTGATTACCCAATGATTATTAAAAAGATCGTACCCGTAAATATTATAGAATTTATTTATTTAATTCTAATTAATTTGAGGAAATTACGAGTATAAAGAAAAATGCGTGCTAGTTGGTCAGCGGTTCAAAGAATAATAGGTAGAGAGAAAATATGAAAAGTTATTGTTCGAAAACGAGTGAAAATTGAGAATGTATAAAAGGGTTGCCACATATATGTGGACCCATCCAATTTTATCAAGAAATATCTCGTAACCTATGTATAAACCTCCGGCACCTCTACCTCCCTGAAAAAGTGACTTTTCTCGGAGCGTGCTTCCTTCCCCCAGAAAGTGAATTATACCGGCTAAGGATTAACTTTTTAAAGCAAAGCGAAAGCCCTGAAATAATAAATATTTTATTACATGATAGGATGCAAGTTGATCGGTGAAATATGATGAAAATGTTGTATATGGTGATCTCGGATGTGGAGAAGCTGATGCCGTATGACTAAATTGATAAAGTTAATTGCGTTTGCGACGTAGAGCACCACTTTATGAAATGTTGCATATACACGTCCGTCCGTCAGTGGAGATGTGCACAATTTTCACGAAAAATATAATACCACGAAATAATTTTCTGTTTTATTTTAATCCACAAAATTTCACAAATTGCGATGCTTTCATTCCAAATTTCAAATTGAAAATAGCAAACGAATGAGAATAATCAAAACAAAAGATGAAAAACGAGTCAGTGATGCCAACTTGAATGAAAACTGCCCCCCCCCCCCCCCCCCCCCCCCCCATAGGTTGGGTTAACTAACTCGGGTTAAATTGTATGTTCAGCAACGTACAGGTTGGGTTAAAAAATTAACCAATTAACTCAGAGTTACTTACCTCGAGATTTATAAATTTAACCCTGGATATTGCGCAAGTGGGCCTTAGACGCGTATTAGATACTACAGACGAAAGCTGTACGCTTTGATGTCGCGCACGTATATTTTATGGCCTTATTTTGCAAAACGCAACGCGACGCAACGAGTCACCAAGAGTCACTTTTTGTCGTATTCGTATTTTGTATCTCTTTAGGTGACTGAAAGTGACTCGAAGTGAATGTGTTACGTTTTTTGGTGAGTATGTTACGTTTTTGGTATTTTATAAAACGCAAAGTGACGAAAACGGTCACTTTAACTGTCAAAAGAGTCACTTCCTTTTGTTCGAGTGAGCATTCAATATTGGTTAATTTGCAACGGCTAAAATTAGCCAATTTAAAAAAAAAAACGGGGTATCAATCGACGCGTTTCAATCTCGCGAACCCGAATATGATGCTGAACAAATTTTTTCTTTGATTTAAATTAAACAGTTATTAATAAAAACGTTTTAACTTTACACACACACGAACACACAAATGCATCTTATTTTTTAACACTGAATAACACGTACATATGTATATTTATATTAACACACACATTTTTTTAATATGTTGCATATATGTATGTAAATATTTTATTCAAAAAAAAACAAACTAAACAAAACACGTACATATGTACATATGTATTTACACATAATGTCAACAAATAATTTTTTTTTTTGTTGACTTCCCATTAACCCATTTATTACGACCGATCGTTTAAACGATCAAAAAAATCTTCAAAATTATGGTGAGTATAATAAAAGTAACACCGATATATTTACTGTTGTTTGGTTACAGATCGTCGTAGTTATATTTCTTCAATATTTCAGCACATAAATATTAAATTTAATTTTTAGTTTAAATAAAGAATTTGTATTTTGTTTCGGATTGTTCGATTTACAAATTATGATGTATTCAGAGAGGTGAGTTTTTGTTAAATTTATTGTAGTAGAAATAAATTTTTTGCAAATAAATTTAAAGTTTATAACCTGTATAACAAAAGAGTGAAGCAAAGCTTGATGTTTTATAATTTTTGTTTGCAAAAAAACATGTTTAAACTTCGTGATCGTTAGAACGATCGGTAGTAATATGGGGATGTGTTTTACTTCAAGGCCAATGCACAATAAACCATTGTCGCTGAAGGAAATAATTGACGAATTAGAGAAATTGGATATTGATGGGCGATTTCCAGCAGGCATCTCAGTTTTTTCACTGGACAATGCATTTGGTGATCTCACCGATGAGGTGATGAGGAGTCACATTGAACAATCTTCCAGGTTTGATATAGATCTTACAAAAGTTTTAGTGATTTTGCTGACTTTCTCTGCTTTTATCTATGTAGGTTCTCAACTCCAACAGAGATTGAATGGGCGTCCTCTGACAGTGACGACGACGATGTACCCTTGTCTGCTAAAAGGCGTCGAACCACTGAGGAACCTATCGCTGAAGAACGGCCACTACTTGCAGCACATCAAACAGAAAACACAAAGCGGAACATTTAAATATGAATCAAGCCGGCCTGGAGATACTTCAGTTTGTAACTCGAATGACAACGGAAAATATTGAACCCTTACATAAGACAACCGAAAAAGTATATATTGATTGATCAACCAGCAGTTATACAAATTTATAACCAAAATATGGGCGGAATCGATCAAAACCTTGGACTCTATCGAACCGCTGTTCGTGGCAAAAATGGTACTTTTCTCTATTTTTCCACTGCCTGGACATGGCCATGCACAATGCATGACAACTTTATAAACAAAATGGTAGAGTGTCTGACCATTTGTTGTTCCGAAGGACCATTGCGAGAGATATCATAGAAAGTCATAAAAAAAGTGAAAAGATCACACTCCAACGACCCATAGGGAAACGTCATGATACGATAGGCTTGACCACGTAACAGATTATAAAGATTCTCAGCTGCGATGTTCCCTGTGCAAAAAAAAATACCCACTTTATTTGTTGTAAATGTGATATTCATTTGCATCCCAAATTCTGCTTCGTAGTATACCACTCTCCTGAATAGACTGAGTTTATCTTATATATTTATTATTATATATCAGTATTAACTTACTTTTGTTTTGGCAAATAAAAGTTTAATGAATTTTTATGAAAGTGAAATGAGTTTAAATGAATTGAAACAGTAATTAGTTTATTATATTGAAATGAGACACAATCGACTAACTTGTATGAGCAGTTACCTAACCGCTTATTACTACTGATCGTTATAACGATCCACACTTTCCGAGCTTTCCAGAAAACCCAAAGCTTTCTTAGTGTTTATTCTTGCTTGTTATATGCATTTTGGTAATAATATCAAAAAATCACGTTGTAACTAGACAAAAAATAGTTTCAGTAAAATCCGGGTTAAACACTGAAAAAGAAATTCTCAAACGTAGAGAAAATTTTGTTTCTAAATTTGAGAATCAGCATATATATAAGTTGAAAATAAACATATTTTCATGTGTTCATCAAACATTGTTTATCAATTTTAGAATAACTTACAACACATTTGAAAAAAAACTTGTTTCACATTTTGTATCATTTCACGAATTTCATCATGTCAAGGTTTCAAGGAACGAAGAAATTTTGTATGTTTGCAAATTTCAATCAGCGTTCGTTGTTTTACTTCAGCAGTTGCGGTTGAAATGATGATGGTTGAAAATGATTGTGTGTAATAATGATTCTGTATTTCTTACTCTTATTTTATTTGTTTGTTGCTTTTTGTGAAGTTACACAAACTTTATTAAAAACATAGTTTGTTTCTCATATTTATGTATGTATGCATATTAAAAAATATATGTATTAATATACTCATGTGACTGTACAAAAGGCACCGGCGAAACTCACCCGCACGGGTAAAAGAAAAACATCACATCAGAGTACAAATATGTAATACATATGTACATACTAGAGCTCTCGATTTTTTTTTGAACATTTTCGAGTAGCCCGAACAATTGTTGTTCAAATGCTCGAACAGTTGTTTGTTTGTTTATTACCCGTATGTTTGTACGGGCATTTGAACAATTCGGGTATTTTGAATTTTTTCTTTTGTTTATTATTTTTTTTTTCTTTATATGTAGTTTTTTTTATTTTTGTTTTTCCGATACACATTTTTTTTTTGTAAGCTCGAATGCTCGAATGTTTGTACGGGCATTTGAACAACAAACGGGCTTCAAACAAAAACGATTAGATCGAATTGCTCGATACCCGGGTATCTAGGGCTCTCATACATCTATTTATTCCATTCCATTTCTGCGCTCATAACACAAACTCTCTCACTATCCCTCAATTTTTCTGTACTCTAGAGTACAAATATGTAATACATACATACATCTATTGATTGCATTCCCGTTCGTACCAACTTTGAAATTGGAGAAAATGAAATCTATCAAATTGAGAATCAGCCCGAAATCCCATACTAAAAATGTGCCTCAAATGACTCAAATTGAAAATGAACAAAAAATGTTTATTGGGTTGCAAGCTGCCAATTTTCCAGGGTTAACCAATCAATAAAACAGTTCGATTAAAAAAAAAACACACCAAAAATTACTAAGGAAATGAAGAAAACCAGAAAAGTGGTAAATAGGCTACGTAAAGCGTTTGACAATCGTCGTCATTACGCAACGGAGCGAACGAAAAAACGTAAAAGCTTATAAAATACCAACTTTTAGGTGAAGGTGAAAGTGAGTGAATGTGAGTGACTGCGACGCAACGAGTCACGGCGTTTTGTAAAATAAGGGCGTCAATTGAGGGCTGCACACGAGTCGTCAGCTTCATGCATTCGTCAAAGTATGCTGGCTACATGTCGCTTGGCGTAAGGGTGCCGACAGTCAACAACGAGTTGACGACCCGTTTCCGAAGCCCGAGTTCGTTCCGAGTTAGACAAAGTGCGTGCCCGTATGAAAAGACAAAAATCAGCTGTTTTCTATTTTGAACAGCCTTGTGAGTGTTGCCGTATTTGAAATAATCGGAAGACACAAAAATTTCACATGAAATACCCAAACTTAGTACCGATGTTTATTCTCAATTTAAATTTTTAAATATATTGTTTTCTTTAAGAAAAAAAGCGACACAGACGAAAATTTTTAATAAAAAATGCGCGATTTTGTATTCCAAGTTTTGGTAATTATCTAGTTTAGGTGACAACGGTGAAAATTGTTAAATTTTCAAGAAATGGGGTGTCAATCGACGCGTTTTGATGACATGAACACGAATCCGAAGCGGAACTTAATTTTTTAACGCAACAACAAAAGACGGCGGTGTAAAAACGTGTTTTTGAGTGGCGTGGTCCTATCCCTCCTCAGGAGTCAGAGTTGCAGTTCTGATGTATTTTGTTATTTTCTTGTTGAAAAGTGAAAAATAAGTAAAAGAAAATACACTTTTTTGGCAATGAATAAAGGAATAACCATACGCAATTTTTATTTCGTGCAAACACAAAAAAAATTTCTAAAAGCTGCCATTGTCGCAATTTTGTTTGCCTGTGTGAATTTTTTGACGGAAAATATCAGTTGTTCACTATCCGCTGGCCCGCTATCCGTTGACCCATTCAAAAATGGTAAAAAGGGATAATTTTGAAATAAAAATTACTTTTATTTATCGTAAATTACTAGTTACTAACATCATTTATGTAACTTTTTTATTTCATCCTGTGCGAATTTATGCTCCGAAAAAAGTTATAACTGGATAATCTCGATTTTAAGTTTATTTGAAACTAAAATAAACGTATTAAAAATGGTTTCATGTGAATTAATAACATATACATAAATGATAATTATTTTCAATAAATGAGCTAAACAATTATCTAATAACTCATATTTCGCTTAAGTAAACTTAAGCTGTTTTTCCTATGAAGAAAGATATATTCCATTACATTTTACACTCGCATTGATTTCGTTTAATAATACAATGAAAAATACCGTTCAAATGTTTTAGTGGCTAAAAAAGTTCGTTCGGCAACACCGCGTTGAGCAAAAGCAATCAGCTGACACGTTTTCCGGCAAAAATCAAAATGCTCGTTGATTTCTGCGGTACGGGCTGCGTACTCGTATGTTTCGGTCGTTGGTGAGTTTTCATTTATATGGCACTCTCATAAGGTAGATCGTGTCAGCTGACACGGGTTGCGGCAACTCGTTGTTGACTGTTAGCACCATAAAGCAGTGCTGGTAGCTAGGCGTACTACGCTTAGAAAACAGGAAGAAGAAGATGTTTGTTTACATTTTTCCACTTGGTGGAATTTATGAAAGCAGTAAGATTTGTGTAAAAAATCGGAAAAAATGAGTGTATAATGAAAGAAAATGGAAGATTCCGTAAAATTTTTCATCCTTCCTATTTAAAGCTTCGAAATTTAAAGCAAATACCGTATTATTAATTTGTTTGTTTGTTTTGTGCAGAGAAGTTTCATGTCGCTTCGTGTGCAGATCTTGAGGCGTAGAGAAATCGACGCTACATGAAATGTCTCGTACGCGTCTATGACGATACGCCTCGTGTGCAGAGTGCCTTAGTTGTATAATGCTGTGAAAATTACTGTTTAAATATTTAATAACTAAAAATGTTCAACTGGCAACCCTTCTACCTTGCAACCATGCGAGCGATCAGCTGACACATTTTTACGTAAAAAATCAAAATGATTTTGATTTCTGCGGTACGGGCTTCTGCGTCGTACGTCGTTGAATAATCGGTTACATACAAATCCCATTAAATAGGTTGGATCAGCTGACACGGTACACGGGTTTACGTTCTCGACTAACTGGGCTATGAGTGTGGATGTGTTTTGGCTGTTGCTATTTGCTTTTGCTTTGTCGCTTATGTGCTTACAGTTGTTTTTAGTTTTGGTTACTTTTATTTTGTATTTTAGTAAATTTAAAATTTTTTTAGTGGCAACACTGGCAACTAATAACTTCTTTGCATGTATTGGAATGCCGATAACTGCTGTAGAGTAGCGTTGCCACTTTTGGTACTTTCGTACCAAAACTGGTGCTTTTAAAATGATTTGGTACGTTGGTACGTTGCTTTTGATTTTGGTACTTTTCCCTTAAAATCAACGTTTTGGGAAAACAATGTTTATTTATTTCCATCTATTTTTTATTTTTCTCTATATTATTTTTGCTCGTCCACTAATAGAACAGTAATTATGTTGATTAATTACATCGCCAACACGCGATAAGTATCCCAAAGCCGTAGATGTTATGAAATCGATCACTAGCATGACTTGGCTTGCCATACGTCAGGCATTTGGCCTGATTGTCAGGCATTACATACTTTGTCAGGCAATCAGGCGCCTAACGAATTTTGTCAGGCATTTTGAAAAGTTTTTTTGTGTACATTGATATTTTGTATAAATTTTATTTCGTTTTAGCCGTATGAACATTAGATATGTAATCTTGTCGAGTGTAAACACAGCGTAAGTTTAAGTCTTGTGCGATTATCGATAACCAGGCCCGCAGAGAGCCGAGCCGGGCCCCTGGTACAGTTCGCGTTTACGGGCCCCCCTAAAAAATAAATTCAGTCTAGTAAAAAAATAACATTCAAAAATTTTTCAATTCACATTGTCAGTTTTATTTCATATAAAATAAGATTTACTAGAGCACTTACATATAGGGTCTATGCACGATGCGTCTGATTCAAGAGTCAGTTTAGGTGTATTAGTGAAAATGCGCATGTAGTAGTTACACCGACATGACTCTGGCATGACTCAAGAAAATCAAAATTAGTTTGATATTTTGCTGTGACTCGCCTGTAAAATTTTGTCAGTTAATTTCCAAACCGTTTAAAAAATAAATAACGAAAAGAAAAAATATATTTTATTTTCAAAAATGTTTGCCAATATGTTCGATATTGAGGAAGATAAAATTTTTTTTACTTGAATTCATCGAAGTATACAGGTCGTCTGAGATATTCATTTCGAACCTTCTGCAATGAAAACTATTCACAAATGAATGACGCAAGTGAGCCCAGAATGACAGCGAGTCAACACGTACACAGATGACTCGCGAGTCAGACGCACTGGGTATAGACCCCAATACATATGTACATACATAAATGAAATGCTAGATCTCATTGTTTGATTTGCTTACATTAACTTTTTTAAATACATTTTTAGAGCTTGAATCATCCAAGGAAAACCTTCCGTGCTTTTTGGTCTGCGAATATGGAAATTACTGAGTCAAAACTAATGCTGCGAGCAAGGCTGGACGCCAATGCCAATGTTCCAAGGCTTGTCAAGCTATTTTGGCTCATAGTAGAACGCAAAAAATTTTTCTCGCGAGACAATAGACTGAAAGAACGCTCCCCTTCAGCCACACTGACTGGAAGTGTGCAAAATATTCTTAATGCTATGCAGATGTTAGCAAAGAATACTTCCATCTTCAAGTTATGAAGTTTGTTCAGAAGTTGTAATGGTGGCAGCGAATCACATCCCAAATTTGTTAAGTGGATGGCTTTGAGATAAATGATTCCATCTATTAGATCCGTAGAAATATCTATGCCATAAATCGTGCAGAATGCCGTTGCCTTTTCTCTGAGCTCTTCTTCCGACAGATCCTGATACTTCCAAAAAAAACTAAATTTATTCGCAATGTCAGTTTATTTATTTAATCCTTCTTTCACTTGTTCCTGGTTATAACTCTAGTATCTAACTATAAAATCATGGAAATAATAGTAGATAGATAATGGTATTGTTTTTAATAATTTTTTAAATTTTGTATACCTTAACTCTTTGAAATCAATTTAAACAGGGTTACCAACATTTTTCATTTAAAAAGTAAATATTTCTGAGAGAAGTTTGGTTCACCACCTTGCCAATTGCGGTACTTTGGAAACTCTAAATCAAAGTCGATTTTCCTCAATTTCAACTCACTTTTCTAGGATTTGAACATGTATAAACAAGGTAAATATTTGATTGGATGCTTATAATTTTAGTTTGGTGATTTGGTTAAAATAAACACTTCAATTTTAAAACAATTTTTTGTAGCAACAAAATACCTATGTATGTATCTATGAAATCCTAGTTCGAGTACTGTCAATACTGCTTTACCTTTCCGGGCCCCCAAAAACCTTCCGGGCCCCAGGGCGATTGCCCTGGCTGCCCCCTCCCCCCCTCTCCTCGGCCCTGCCGATAACTTCTTTCTATCTCTTATTCCGTGTCATAAAAGCACCTTCAGACGTTGATTAGCCGAAATTACTTTCCGAAATTACGTGCATTCACACAAGCTTTTGAGTAATTTATTTTAGCCGTGTTTCAATTAACGCCGAGCCTGTGCCATATAAAAAATTTTACATCCGAATGCAATAACTACGATTTTAGGACAATAAAACCAGATAAATCTAATAGAATTAATACCTAAGCATAAAAAGACAAATTCATAGCCTATATTTGACAAAAAAATATCAATGAATTGTTAATTGTTTTTTAAATGTGATAAATTTACATATATAAACTTGTAATTTTTAGACTGCTAAATATACTTGAATGAATTTTATGGTTTTCTAACTTTAGGCTGTTTTCATATCGCTTTAGTCAGGCATTGGGTGAAAAAATTATGGCGAGCCTAAGCATGACCCAACTATGCCGATCGTAGCATTATGCCACCAAACATTTACCGTGTATTTTGTTAGAGCTTTATGGCAAGTAGTTGTCAAAATTAGCAAACAAATTTATGGAGGGAATAAGGTAACTCAGTTTGACCTTTGTGTGCTGTGGCACTTGCTCCTAGCGAAGAAAAAAAATCAGCTGATGGCATTCTACAGCCGCTGTTAGTGAGCCCTGATCACTACTCAATAAATATACATGTATCAAGCAAGTTTTAAATGAAAATAGAGCAGCGTTGCGCAGCCTCTTGCCCGCGGGCAGACCAGCTGTTTGCGATTCACACGTATACACACCGATTGTCACTACTACAGACAAATAAAGAGCGTAAAACGAGCACTTCCGATGGGACCAGGCGATCATCGCTTAGCAAAAATAATTAATTTGCCTTCGACTGTCGTGAAAGCAAGTGGTCGCTAGGTGATCGTCGCTTGAAATTCTTTTGTTTTATTTGCAGAAGCCAGACAACAAACAAAACTATGAAGAGTTTGCATGTAACATACGTATGTACTTGTATACGTACGTTGTTTCATAATTTCGCAAAGCGTGCGCAGCATGACCCTGCTCGCTCAACATCTGCATGCAGACTGATTATTGTTTGTCGTTTTCCACTTTGGCCTACAGCATGATACAAACAAACAAGGTAGTTCCATTTCACTTTGACATTGTCATTTTTGATTATAATATGGATTTTTGACGTCTTATTTTAAGTCAAAAATTTAGGATAGCGTTGCCCAATCAAAATTTTTTGGCTGAGGGTATATTTGAACAAAATATTGGGTATTTTAAATGAAATGGTGTTTTTCACATATGCTAATCAACAAAACAAATAAAAGACAACAATCAGCCGATGTAATGAGTATATTTTAACATTTTAAAAAATTTAAAAAAAAGCTTTCCATAGAAAATAAAAAATAAGTTATTCATAAAAAATAAAATAGATTTATGCAGTTATTAAAGTCGAAAAATATTATCAAAACGTCCATTATATTTCAATATTTGAAAACTTTTCGATTTTTTATGAATAAGGTAAGAGTTCTTGATTTTCTTTATATCGTCGCTATAGAAGAAAAAAGACGCAAAGTGTTTTGTTGAGGAAGAAAGACGCAAACTTTTTTTTTTTTTCAAAGAAAGACGCATTAAAAATATTTTTCGAAAGAAAAACTCTTATTTTTTTTTTTTTGATAACGAAGAAAGACGCTTTATTTTTTTTACTATAAAGAAAGAAGCATTTAAATATTTTTTAGGAAAGAAAGATGTATTCGATTTTTATTTTTCTTTGTCAATATTAATGCATATGCGTCTTTCTTCGCAGTTAATAATGCTAATGCGTCTTTCTTCGTCGAAATATTTTATAATCCATCTCTGTTCGTCGAAATATCTTTAATGTGTCTATCTTCGTCGACATGTTTTGTAAAGCGTCTTTCTTCCCCGACATATTTTTAATGCGCCTTTTTTTCGACAAATTACTGGCATGCGTCTTTCTTCTTCCGGATCGACGATATATATAAATACATATTTGGTTTCAATGTTTTATACAAGAATTTTTCCACATTTAAAAAATATATTTATTAAGCAAATTGTTTAGCAGTTATATAAGAATGTAAATTTAATTAAAATTTTTATGTTGCAGTTTTCCTTAGATTTTACTTACGTTACTAATTTTATTTTCCTTTATTTTATTATTTACCCAATTCTGAAATAGATTCTTCGCAAAAAAAAAATCTTTTTACTAACTTTTCATCTAAATTAAATATTTTATTTACTAATAAATTTTGCATATAACTAGAGCCCTAGATACCCGGGTATCGAGCAATTCGATCTGATCGTTTTTGTTTGAAGCCCGTTTGTTGTTCAAATGCCCGTACAAACATACGGGTAATGAACAAACAAATAACTGTTCGAGCATTTGAACAACAATTGTTCGGGCTACTCGAAAATGTTCAAAAAAAATCGAGAGCTCTACATATAACCATGCCATCAACCGCACTTTTTTTTCGGTTACAAGTACATAAGTCTCGCCAATATTCATAATTTCTAAACCAATGAAATTTTTCAATGAAATTCACAGCATGTGTAGTGGGATTGTAGTATGTACTATATTCCACAAACTTGCCGCAACTTATTTTAAGAATAAATCTTATTTTTTATATAATTATTTGTGATCTGATATTATGAAGAATTTAATACGTAAATATACGTAGGTATTTATATATGTATATATATATCAATATTCAAATTAAAAAAATTCGTTTTGTTGCAATCGATACCATGGTTACCATGGAAATAAAAAATAACATAAATGGAGGATTTTTAGCACTGAGTATGGCAGCACGAAATGTCATAATCCATATAATTGTCAGGTGGTTAATATGGCGACAAAAATTTGACGTTTACACTACCTTCTTTCTTGTATCATGGCCTACAGTAGGCGCACCAACACACACTAATTTTCGGAGATTGTTTGAATGTGTTTGTGTGCCCATCCCTGAAATAGAGCATAGATGGCCAAAACTATCACATTCAAACATTTCTATTTTATGAAGCGATGAGAGAACGAGGAGAATAAGAGCCCGTGCACAATTAACTTCTACCTCGCTTTGCTTCAGAGTTTTGCTTTGACAGTTTCGTTCAGCATGTGCTTTTCAAAGGGACATGTTCACAATTGAGGTGAAGCGAGTAAAGCAAGGTATAAAGTTAGCCATGTTTCAACTTTTTTACACTTTGACAAACATCTCCCCTTGTGTGTGTGTGTGTATGTTTGTATATGTACACTTATTTTAGCGATTTCGCGCAATTTCGTGAGAAGTGAACAGAGAAAAGTAAAAAATAACATTCGAATAAGCAGAAAAAAGCAAATTCCCCAAATATCTTACCAAAAATCAGGTTTATAAATTAAAGCAAAGAAGTGAAGTGGAAATTGTCAAAGTGTTAATTGTAGCAAACATCTGGAAGTTCGCTTTGCTTTAAGGTTTTTTCTATCAAAGTTGGAGCAGACAAAGCCAATTGTGCACGGGCTCTAAATCGCTCACGCGTCTCGTCAAAACAATGTTGCCAACATTTCCAATTTATGGTGAAAACAGAATCGGTACGTAACGACACGGCATTGCGACAACGACAGTACCTTGACGTAAAAATGTCGGTGCGAAGCCAGCGACTGAAACATAATAAATGCGGCAACGACCGCCCCTACAGAAGGCTCGTTGCTGCCACATTACAGTTTTTCATTCACAGCTAAAAAGTTTTTGGTTCAGATCGTAATTTTTTAATGTAAAATAATAAATTAAATAGTTAAATTTATTAATTGAATGCTTTAAACTGTTATTATATTTGGTTGTGTATAAATACTTCTGCTTTTTTTGTAAAGTTTCGTTAGATTTATTGAATTGTAAAAATTTTCATATTTTATAATGCAGTGGCAACTCATCATCCGCTCGTCGTCGTCACCAAAATTAAAAATCGGCCTAAGTTGACGACAAAGTAATTTTGTCGGTGGACGACGTCGTGCCGCGTCGTCTTTATTATAATTGCTTTCATAAGAATGGATGGGTTTTAATTTTGACAGGCTGTCGTTATCGCAATGCCGTGTCGATACGTTCCGATTCTGTTTTCACCCTTATGCGGAAAAGGGAATTTTAAGTAGAAGGGACTTTTAATAATGCAAATAGTGCGGTAAGTAAATTTTTTGTTTTGAAAGAGAAATCCTGTCAAATATGGCTGCACACTCTTGACCTTGTTTGCCAAAACATTTTAATGTGCCTTGACAAGGGTCTTTAAAAAATATTCCGTCGGTATAGATAGATAGATTTCATTGAGGATTGTACTGCGACCACTAGATCTAATGTACCCTCTTCTTGATTACATTACTTCATCTAACCCGAGCTTCTCCAGAAATCGAAGGATATCGCTCGGCTTTAGAGACTGAATGTGTCCCTGACCAGGCCAAGGCGTGCCCAGGAATCTTTCACGCTTCCTTGCAATGGCATCGCACTCGACCAGTATATGCTCTGCAGACTCATCTTCTCTGTCACAGAAGCGGCACAGACTGCCTGACTGGATACCTAGTCTATGCATATGTTTCCTAAGCCTGCAGTGTCCTGTGAAAATTCCTGTCAGCAT
This sequence comes from Urophora cardui, assembly GCA_960531455.1. Lineage (NCBI taxonomy): Eukaryota > Metazoa > Arthropoda > Insecta > Diptera > Tephritidae > Urophora > Urophora cardui. The sequence continues at coordinate 84,156,208 of OY482673.1, forward strand.
TCTCAATTTATTCTTAGAGAGGTTCCGAAGCCCTTTGAAACGACTTATATTATACCCTCCCATTAGTGCCTTCGCCTGACGCATTCCATCTGTTTGGCGCCAGTACTGTTCCCTTAACTTCCTTTCCTCATTTCTGAGGTCATTCCTGATAGTATGTGGGCCTATTGCTATGAATAGCTCAGGACCTATTGGTTTGGAAGCCGCCGCCTGCCTGGCCAGGCTGTCCGCCTGCTCATTACCCTCTACCTATCTATGACCTGGAACCCAGGCCAATAGGATAGAGTTCCGAGTTGCCAGTTCGTTTAACCTATTTACGCACTCAAGCACAGTCGTGGATTTTATCACGAAAGAAGAAATTGCTTTAAGTGCGGCCTGACTATCACTTAGTATGATTATTCTTTCATTCGAGTACCCACGTCGCAGTAACATGCCTGCGCACTCACTTATGGCTTACACTTCCGCTTGGAATATGCTCGGATAAACCCCCATGGGTAGGGAAATCTTTGACCCTGGTCCGAATATACCAGCTCCAATACCCTCAGGTGTTTTCGAGCCGTCCGTGTACCATATTAAGTGATGAGATTGTAGGTAACTCTCAACACTAGAGACGTTCCATGATTTTTTGTCCCCAAGCTCTATCTTAAACTTCTTTTCAAAATTTACAACCCTGTTTATATCATCTCTTGGGAATGGAGAGAGCGGGAGTTTCTCCCCCAACTTGACCATGTTTTGTGATGATACAACCTTACCTTTTCCATAGCCTTCCCTTACTATACTCATTAGGGAGCGCTTAGCACTTTGATCAATAACTATGTGCAGCGGGGTTAGCTCAAGAAGCACTTCCATTGCCGCCGTTAGACACGTGCGCATAGCTCCCGTTATGCACACGCATGCCTGGCGTTGCACTTTGGTGAGCGCTTGTCTCACCCCATAGGTGATGATCGGCTTGACTATCATGGTGTACATCCATCTTAACATGTGCCTGAAAGCCGTCTGCACACCATTATAACCCTCGTGGCTTTAGATGTAGTGTTGTCCACGTGTTTCTTCCATGAGAACTTGGAGTCAAATGTGACTCCTAAGTATTTCACTTCTGATACAGTGTTCACCTCAACATCATCCACAAGTACACCTCTCATTCCCCTAAGGGTCCGCCTTTTTGTGAAGGGCACAATGGCCGTCTTCTGTGGGTTAATATTTAGTCCCACTCCAGCACACCACCTCTTCGTTAATCGAAGCGCCCTCTGAATTACATCACAGAAAGTGCTCTCGAATTTGCCCCGTGCAATTATCACTATGTCATCTGCATATCCCTTGTTATGGTACAGCTTCCGATTATCGAGTACGATCTACGCTTTGTGGCGCCCTATGCCACCAACAGCGATGATCTCTTTGGACAACCTGATCAGTCTCACCATCTCGCCGCAACGCAGTGGCGGCGCAGGGCCTGCCCATCTGGGACTTGCGAGATAGTAAGACGTCACTGGCTGACCAAAAGCCATCGAGTCAGCACGTTGGGCGCCATCTGTTATGGTACAGCTTCCGATTATCGAGTACGATCTACGCTTTGTGGCGCCCTATGCCACCAACAGCGATGATCTCTTTGGACAACCTGATCAGTCTCACCATCTCGCCGCAACGCAGTGGCGGCGCAGGGCCTGCCCATCTGGGACTTGCGAGATAGTAAGACGTCACTGGCTGACCAAAAGCCATCGAGTCAGCACGTTGGGCGCCATCTGTTATGGTACAGCTTTCGACTATCGAGTGCGTTTTGTGGCGCCCTATGCTACCAACAGCGATGACCTCCTCGGACAACCTGATCAGCCCCACCATCTCGCCGCAACGCAGTGGCGGCGCAGGGCCTGCCCATCTGGGACTTGCGAGATAGTAAGGCGTCACTGGCTGACCAAAAAGCCATCGAGTCAGCACGTTGGGCGCCATCTGTTATGGATACGCGTTAGACCTCGATTACGATCTACAATCGAGTGGAGCAGCAATGCATGGCGGTCGGCATGATCTAGGGTTGCACTGTGGCTAGTCATTGTCGGCCGGGCGGGGTTCTTGCCTACATTGCTGTCCTGCGCCATAAACAGAAAAAATTCATATCATGCCTTTTCAAACCAAAACGAGTAAAATCACACTAAAACAACATCCGGTTCAGCCGGATGCCACGGACGGACCGTTGAAAAATTCGAAAATTCAAATTAACCCGAAAAATCCAAATTCAAGAGGCCAGGCATCAGTTAAATTTAAATAAATACGAACCGAGGGAAAATGTCGTTAAAATTTGAATACGAATTTTGAACGTACATATGTACGTTAAAGTCAGACGGACGTTAGCAAAACATTTAAACCGAAATTTAAATCGGACGGAAATACTGACAATCGACGGAAAAATTTGAAAATAGATAATCGGACGTTATATTTAAATAATCGCGGACGGAAGAGAAAAGATTTAGAAATTTAAATTTGAATACACGTTGAAATCAAAAAAAACTGTCAAAGTGAATTTGAATTTGAATATACATATATATCGCAAAAAAAATCGTTAAATTTGAATTTAATTTGAATCAACCGGAAGGACCGGTTATTAACAGGCATCTGAAAATACATAAAAGAAGCTGAAATTTAAAATATATGAACAATCAAAAAAAAGTTAAAGGCCGAACTCACAAGGGGGTGGCGTTGCTGATGTCGTTGCAGCGCTGGTGCGTTTTTGTCCCACCCTAATCCATGGTTACTGTCGCACCCGAATACCAGTAACCCCTTACCTGTGTTGCGCCGCCGGTGTTGTTGCAGCGCTGGTGCTTTTCGACCCACCCTCATCCATGGCCATCGGTGCACCTTAAATTCGATGACCCCATTCCTGAAAATCCCTATCCCATTTTTAATTAAGGTGGATCAGCATTCCCATTATAATTTTAACAATTTATTTGGAATTCATTCGTCTCCTCTTTTTTTTTTTTTTTTAGCTAAATCCTTACTCTACTTTTCCTTCATTTTAGTACACTAGGGCGCCCTTTTTTTTTTTTCTTTTTACAGAGAAATTAAAAAAAAAATATATATAAAATACGGAAAATAATATAAATAGCTTACGACCTATGCTCCGGTGGTTGTTGCTGCTGCTGTTGTCGTTGTTGGTGCTATGGGTATTGTTGTTGTTGCTGTTGTTGCAAATAATGATGTTGCTGTTGTTGTTACTTACGTTGTTGTTGTTAATTTTGTTGTCAGCGTTGCCAATACTACCGTCACAAAGCTTCAAATTGCAATTCAGCGCGAGTTATGACTTGAAAAATCCTTATAGGTTGAATGTTAGTTTGTTGCTTTTGTTGCAATCAAATTGACTTGCGTAGCGAAAAAAAAAGTTTAACGTTTCTGTTGGCAGTTTTAATTGGTTGTTTTGCTCAAGTAAGAGTACACTAGATGTTGTTGTTCTTCTTGTTGTTGACTATTTGTTGTACTAGCAATTCTTTCTGAAAGTCTTACATCGCTTTGCTGTTGATTTGGGCTTTATACTTGTTGTTGTTGTTAGTGCTGGGACACTGTAGATAAATATTAAGCAGGAAAAGTGTGTTTTTGTTTTGTATCTTAAAAAAATCGCTGTTATGCTATATCCAGCAGCTGCTTTCTTCCTTCAGTGTTTCTTCTACTATTTTAACCCTTTCTTCACACAGTGGATGCGTTGCCAAATTCACCGAATGCGCTGCATTGGTTACTATTGTTGTTTATTTCCCTTTAAATTTCGTTTGGCTATGTGTCAGCGACGGAAGTACCAGCCTCGGGCATACAAAAAAAAATACCGGCGCACCTAAACCTTCCTTTTGCATGCGCATTCACTTTCGAGCATTTGTTGACTACCTTATTTTTATAGCACCTAAGTTTAGTTTTTATTATTATTATTTTTTTTTTTTTTTTTTTTTTTTTTTTTCACATTGTAGTAAATTTTTCACTTTATTAGGAATCGATTGGACATGATTGAGACTAAATTCTTTACAAGCTTGAATTTGATAAACCTTACATTAATTAAACCATGTACAATTTGTATGTGAAATTCTTTCAAGGTACCATTAATTAATTATGTAGTTTCATTTGGTATGATTATAAATATGTTCAAGTTATGTACTTGTATTCCGACTGGAATATTTTTTTTTTTTTAGTTGCTGGGAAGCATCTTGACATTTTTGGGGATAGTTATTTTTACACACTTAAACTATACACAACATTTAATATTAATACATTTAAATTTTCGTTCGTAAAATGACAAATTATGCTGTGCTCAGATGTAAGCTTTTGTTTTTTTTTTTTTTTAATAATCGATTCGGTTCGCAATTAATTTTATGCAAGGTACTTTTAATTAATTATGTTTTTTTTTGTATGCATTCTTTCGTGTGTAGGTTTTATCACTTTTTCCGACGGAACCGTCTCAACCGCCTTTTCCCGATTAACTCCCATCAACTGATTTTTCGCAACTAATAATCGCTGTACTAAAAATTTTCTATCCAAGCGTGCCTTCCACCTTTTTATCTATCCAGTTTGGAAGAGTCCCGTCTTCTTTCCATATAGCCTGCAGTGGTGTAGTGACGTGTGCATAATAGTGGCGTGACTTTACGGTTACCCGAATGTCTATATCATGGTATGACGCTAGCAATGACACAAGCGAGATAGAATACGGTTGCCATGATACACAAAAAAAATTACCAAAACTTTCGGAATAAAATGCCTCAAGCATTTTTCCCATGAAACTATTTCAAAATAATCGATTGTATTCGTGCCCTAGAAAATTTGCTACTGTAAAATTCTACTAGTGTACGTTGGGAATACTAATAGACATTGTTGTCTTACGCTCAAATTATAAAAATGGTAAGAGACAGGAATTCTGGTTGATGAAACAATAGTACATGAATAATTAATTAATTTTCTGAGGACTAAGTAAAATTTGAAATTGCATAGAGCGCATAAGAACATTTTATAAAATATGCATTTGAAAGTACCAAGTCACCGAATAACCACGTGTTACGTATTTTCACATTTCGAAGTGTTCATGGCAACCCTGGAAGAACCAGTTTGTCCATCACCAATGCTTGTGCATCTTTTCTCTCTCATGCCAACATGTCGCCATCATTCACTGGAAGTTATTGGGAACTACTAAAAAACTACTGAAATAGTGGTGCTGCCACACAGACAGAATTGAGCAACCGAAATTAACCCGTTTATGATCGATATCAGCATTGATATCGATAGCAAACCATAACAGGCCTGCTTCGCTTCGAAGACCTGACGAGGGAGCGAACAGGAAAAATGGTTTGCCTGTAAGGTTGTTGCGATAATACTCAACTGTTAACTACGTGGGGTACGACTCACCCCTAGATAAGAGTCTCAAATTCTACCACAGCTAACCGGGCTACAGAGGCTCCATCAGGTGATACCAAAAAAAAAACGTATGCTATATGAACGTGCAATCTAGTAGTGTATGAAAATCCGAGAATAATTGAAAGTCAGGTATAAAAAAAATTCATTTGGTAAAAAACCAAAACGCGTAAGTCCGGTGTTGCGGTGATTCTCTATTGGCTTAGGCCAGAGAAGCCTACTCCCCCCCTAGGAGCCCTCCTCCTAGGTGCCGATCTTGGTCGGTCTTAACAACCTGTCCCCCCCGGCTGATCCAACCCCGCACGCTGGACCCAGGACAGGCGGTCTTGAAAAAGACCCTTGGTCCGCTGGTTTCTCGCCCCCCGGAATGGGCTTTACAAAAAAAATTTAATTATTCAGTTTCCTATTTTAAGGCTTCGCGGCCTTAGACATTTTTTTACAGGAGAACGCGTCTAAACTCCGAATACAATCACCCTATCAGCTGGTCTATGGTCCCTAACCTCGCGAAGCTGAAAAAAAACTTTAACAGGAAAATCATCAATACTCCGTTTGAATAGACATTTTTATATTGGAGAACTCGTCAAAACTCCGTAAGGTTAGGCATTTGATATAGGAGAACTCGCCAAAACTCCATAAAACTAGACATTTTAGTTTGGGAGAACTCGTCAAAACTCCGTATAAGCAGACCAATTGGAATATGGACTGCTAGATGGTCCACGGTTCCCGATGGGAGCGCTTGTGATCCACCTATTATTATAACTGCTCGGGGAGAATACTGGGCGAATTGTCCCCGACCGCCAAGACGCCCAGCGGAGTCTTATTGAGGACGGATATCAGAAGCATGGAATCGTCCTATTAATCTCCCTGTTAAGTCTTCTATGTCATACAGGTCATTGCCCACTTTTCCACGAGCTCGACACTTGACTCTATCATTTGCCTGCGCTAAGTTTTTACAGGTTTCCTCGTTTGCGTCCGTTCAGTCGACTGCTGACAGTTTTGGGACATTTAAACAAAATCGAACGTATGAGCGCTTCAAAAAAAAAACAAGGCACGCTTGAATGGTCGTATGAGATCTTAAGCAATTAACTGCCTAAATAAAATCACGTTTGGTGTTAAAGTCCAAATGCAAATATTTATACAATTAACGAAATTTAAATCTTTATCTCGATTCAAAATTATGTCACATCCAAAAGAAATAACTTCAGCAATCATTTATAACGAATATTTGCTTTTTAAATCTCCATGCCGGTAAAAATTATGTCATATCCGAGAAATTATAATACGTTGTCGCGTTTAGTGAAAAAAAATCAAGCAATAATTGTAATAATTATTTGCGATTAAAAAAAAAATTATCTTAAATTTTGCTAACAATGTCGATTCAAAATGACTTCGCTTATATAAAAAATTGTATAAATAAACGTGTTCATATACGTGAATATGTAAATGTAAATAGATATATAATGCAAAATATATATATGTTCGTTATTCGATGGGAATGCTGACCTCCCATTATAAAAGGCACAGGTTACAGAATAAAAAAAAGATATATATAAACCCCCTTGAAAAACAAAAAAATTAAGACAGTGTGTGCCAACTGGTCTCCAGCGCACCAACCGCAATGCAGGGTTGCTCGGAAGCTAAATCCCTGAGACAGGCTGGCTAACTAAAGATAGTTAGCAATAACAAAAAAAATCTAAATTTGCGAAATACTAACCTATCTCCACCGCAATGAAAGGAACGGTTTCAGTCCGCTTTCCCCAGACTTGCGGAGACAGACAATACATCCTTGGGTCTCGGCTCAGCTCATCGCCATGAAGTGGCACCCAACTCAGGCATGAGATGAACTGAGGCCTGCATCGCATAACAAAAGAAAAGACAAAACAAAAGAAATTTGCAAAATACCCTCCTAATCTCCGCCGCAATGAAAGGAACAGCTAGAGGCTGCTTTCCCCAGACTTGCGGAGATGAAAAGTACTAACTCAGGTCTCAGACCAACCCATCGCAATGAAAGTGGCGCTAGGTGCAACCAACTCAGACGCGGGATGGCTGTAGCCTAAATTGCAAAAAAAAAAAAATCACGAAAACAAAAAAAATAAAAGGACGAATTTTCCTCATGACCAACATCCTTGGCTCCGCCGCAATGAAAGGCACGGTTTGAAGCCGCTACCCCAGACTTGCGAAGAAGGATTTGTTAGCTTAGGATCCAGCCAACTCCGACGCGAGATAAGCTGGGCCCCAAAAGAAAAAAAATCCGATACACAAAACTGCACAAAAGACATATTCGGCAAAAAGGAAAAAAATAAATACTGAATCTAGCGGACATGCCCCTCGGACGACAGTGAAAACAAATTTAATATTTAAACTACAAAAAAAATTAAGTGCGTTAAACACTGCCTCTCCGGGTGAAATGCAAAAAGGAAAAAAACAGACTGGGTGACGTAAAGTCTCGTGGAGCCCTGAGCCACTGACACCAATGACTCTCCAATCATCCCGATCAATCTCGTCATTCCGCCGCAACGCAGTGGCGGCTACTGAGGCTGCCAATCTGGGACTTGCGGAATAATGAAACTTCACTGAACGACCAGAAAACCACCGAAGCCAGTACCCCAGGACACCACGTTGGGCGCCATCTGTTATGGTACAGCTTCCGATTATCGAGTACGATCTACGCTTTGTGGCGCCCTATGCCACCAACAGCGATGATCTCTTTGGACAACCTGATCAGTCTCACCATCTCGCCGCAACGCAGTGGCGGCGCAGGGCCTGCCCATCTGGGACTTGCGAGATAGTAAGACGTCACTGGCTGACCAAAAGCCATCGAGTCAGCACGTTGGGCGCCATCTGTTATGGTACAGCTTCCGATTATCGAGTACGATCTACGCTTTGTGGCGCCCTATGCCACCAACAGCGATGATCTCTTTGGACAACCTGATCAGTCTCACCATCTCGTCGCAACGCAGTGGCGGCGCAGGGCCTGCCCATCTGGGACTTGCGAGATAGTAAGACGTCACTGGCTGACCAAAAGCCATCGAGTCAGCACGTTGGGCGCCATCTGTTATGGTACAGCTTTCGACTATCGAGTGCGTTTTGTGGCGCCCTATGCTACCAACAGCGATGACCTCCTCGGACAACCTGATCAGCCCCACCATCTCGCCGCAACGCAGTGGCGGCGCAGGGCCTGCCCATCTGGGACTTGCGAGATAGTAAGGCGTCACTGGCTGACCAAAAAGCCATCGAGTCAGCACGTTGGGCGCCATCTGTTATGGATACGCGTTAGACCTCGATTACGATCTACAATCGAGTGGAGCAGCAATGCATGGCGGTCGGCATGATCTAGGGTTGCACTGTGGCTAGTCATTGTCGGCCGGGCGGGGTTCTTGCCTACATTGCTGTCCTGCGCCATAAACAGAAAAAATTCATATCATGCCTTTTCAAACCAAAACGAGTAAAATCACACTAAAACAACATCCGGTTCAGCCGGATGCCACGGACGGACCGTTGAAAAATTCGAAAATTCAAATTAACCCGAAAAATCCAAATTCAAGAGGCCAGGCATCAGTTAAATTTAAATAAATACGAACCGAGGGAAAATGTCGTTAAAATTTGAATATGAATTTTGAACGTACATATGTACGTTAAAGTCAGACGGACGTTAGCAAAACATTTAAACCGAAATTTAAATCGGACGGAAATACTGACAATCGACGGAAAAATTTGAAAATAGATAATCGGACGTTATATTTAAATAATCGCGGACGGAAGAGAAAAGATTTAGAAATTTAAATTTGAATACACGTTGAAATCAAAAAAAACTGTCAAAGTGAATTTGAATTTGAATATACATATATATCGCAAAAAAAATCGTTAAATTTGAATTTAATTTGAATCAACCGGAAGGACCGGTTATTAACAGGCATCTGAAAATACATAAAAGAAGCTGAAATTTAAAATATATGAACAATCAAAAAAAAGTTAAAGGCCGAACTCACAAGGGGGTGGCGTTGCTGATGTCGTTGCAGCGCTGGTGCGTTTTTGTCCCACCCTAATCCATGGTTACTGTCGCACCCGAATACCAGTAACCCCTTACCTGTGTTGCGCCGCCGGTGTTGTTGCAGCGCTGGTGCTTTTCGACCCACCCTCATCCATGGCCATCGGTGCACCTTAAATTCGATGACCCCATTCCTGAAAATCCCTATCCCATTTTTAATTAAGGTGGATCAGCATTCCCATTATAATTTTAACAATTTATTTGGAATTCATTCGTCTCCTCTTTTTTTTTTTTTTTTAGCTAAATCCTTACTCTACTTTTCCTTCATTTTAGTACACTAGGGCGCCCTTTTTTTTTTTTCTTTTTACAGAGAAATTAAAAAAAAAATATATATAAAATACGGAAAATAATATAAATAGCTTACGACCTATGCTCCGGTGGTTGTTGCTGCTGCTGTTGTCGTTGTTGGTGCTATGGGTATTGTTGTTGTTGCTGTTGTTGCAAATAATGATGTTGCTGTTGTTGTTACTTACGTTGTTGTTGTTAATTTTGTTGTCAGCGTTGCCAATACTACCGTCACAAAGCTTCAAATTGCAATTCAGCGCGAGTTATGACTTGAAAAATCCTTATAGGTTGAATGTTAGTTTGTTGCTTTTGTTGCAATCAAATTGACTTGCGTAGCGAAAAAAAGTTTAACGTTTCTGTTGGCAGTTTTAATTGGTTGTTTTGCTCAAGTAAGAGTACACTAGATGTTGTTGTTCTTCTTGTTGTTGACTATTTGTTGTACTAGCAATTCTTTCTGAAAGTCTTACATCGCTTTGCTGTTGATTTGGGCTTTATACTTGTTGTTGTTGTTAGTGCTGGGACACTGTAGATAAATATTAAGCAGGAAAAGTGTGTTTTTGTTTTGTATCTTAAAAAAATCGCTGTTATGCTATATCCAGCAGCTGCTTTCTTCCTTCAGTGTTTCTTCTACTATTTTAACCCTTTCTTCACACAGTGGATGCGTTGCCAAATTCACCGAATGCGCTGCATTGGTTACTATTGTTGTTTATTTCCCTTTAAATTTCGTTTGGCTATGTGTCAGCGACGGAAGTACCAGCCTCGGGCATACAAAAAAAAATACCGGCGCACCTAAACCTTCCTTTTGCATGCGCATTCACTTTCGAGCATTTGTTGACTACCTTATTTTTATAGCACCTAAGTTTAGTTTTTATTATTATTTTTTTTTTTTTTTTTTTTTTTTTTTCACATTGTAGTAAATTTTTCACTTTATTAGGAATCGATTGGACATGATTGAGACTAAATTCTTTACAAGCTTGAATTTGATAAACCTTACATTAATTAAACCATGTACAATTTGTATGTGAAATTCTTTCAAGGTACCATTAATTAATTATGTAGTTCTTTCATTTGGTATGATTATAAATATGTTCAAGTTATGTACTTGTATTCCGACTGGAATATTTTTTTTTTTTTAGTTGCTGGGAAGCATCTTGACATTTTTGGGGATAGTTATTTTTACACACTTAAACTATACACAACATTTAATATTAATACATTTAAATTTTCGTTCGTAAAATGACAAATTATGCTGTGCTCAGATGTAAGCTTTTGTTTTTTTTTTTTTTTAATAATCGATTCGGTTCGCAATTAATTTTATGCAAGGTACTTTTAATTAATTATGTTTTTTTTTGTATGCATTCTTTCGTGTGTAGGTTTTATCACTTTTTCCGACGGAACCGTCTCAACCGCCTTTTCCCGATTAACTCCCATCAACTGATTTTTCGCAACTAATAATCGCTGTACTAAAAATTTTCTATCCAAGCGTGCCTTCCACCTTTTTATCTATCCAGTTTGGAAGAGTCCCGTTTTCTTTCCATATAGCCTGCAGTGGTGTAGTGACGTGTGCATAATAGTGGCGTGACTTTACGGTTACCCGAATGTCTATATCATGGTATGACGCTAGCAATGACACAAGCGAGATAGAATACGGTTGCCATGATACACAAAAAAAATTACCAAAACTTTCGGAATAAAATGCCTCAAGCATTTTTCCCATGAAACTATTTCAAAATAATCGATTGTATTCGTGCCCTAGAAAATTTGCTACTGTAAAATTCTACTAGTGTACGTTGGGAATACTAATAGACATTGTTGTCTTACGCTCAAATTATAAAAATGGTAAGAGACAGGAATTCTGGTTGATGAAACAATAGTACATGAATAATTAATTAATTTTCTGAGGACTAAGTAAAATTTGAAATTGCATAGAGCGCATAAGAACATTTTATAAAATATGCATTTGAAAGTACCAAGTCACCGAATAACCACGTGTTACGTATTTTCACATTTCGAAGTGTTCATGGCAACCCTGGAAGAACCAGTTTGTCCATCACCAATGCTTGTGCATCTTTTCTCTCTCATGCCAACATGTCGCCATCATTCACTGGAAGTTATTGGGAACTACTAAAAAACTACTGAAATAGTGGTGCTGCCACACAGACAGAATTGAGCAACCGAAATTAACCCGTTTATGATCGATATCAGCATTGATATCGATAGCAAACCATAACACCCTGACACCCTGTACGATGCCTTCACCTACTGAAGTCTCCGCAATTCTGGTGCGAAGAACAGAGTCTATCCACATACGGATTGGCCTCTGAACTTCTCGTTTTTCTAAGGCCCGACACACACTATTATGATCTGTGTTGTCAAAGGCTCCTTCTATATCTAGGAATGCGCATATTACGGTTTCCCCCTGTTCGAAAGCACTCTGTATCTTTGTTGTCAGTTGGTAAAGAGCTGTGTCAGTTGACCTGCCTGCTCTGTACGCATGCTGATTTGGATGCAACGGATATTTTCCCAGAGTGTTCGACCTGATCTCATTGTCAATAATCTTCTCCATCGCTTTTAGGACGAAGGAGGTTAGACTTATGGGTCTAAAGGACTTTGCTAGTGAGTAGTCCTTTTTTCCTACCTTAGGTATGAATACAACCTTAGCCCTTCTCCACACCTGTGGGACATATGCCAGCGCTAAGCTATCTGTCATATTTTTCCTTAGGTGCGGGACAATACTTTCTGCTTGCTGCAAAAATACCGGGTATATGACATCCACTCCTGGGGATTTCAAAAGACCTTAATGTCCATCTTACCGCATTGGTTGAAAAGAGATTTCTAACATATCTCCAGTCAGATGGTCTTGGTCTACATGCTCCCACCTCCGTATCTGAACCCATATCGGGTGGACATGCATCCGGAAAATGTGCAGCCAGTAGTGCTCTTGCTCTTTCCTCCTCGGTTGCCGTAAAGGTACCATCTGGGAGTTTGAGCGATAACCTAGTTTCCCTCTGCTCCTTAGCCAAAGCTTTGTGAAGCCTCGCTTCTGCCGGAGTAGATGTAATTTCTGCACAAAAGCTTCTAAAGCTTTCGCGTTTGGCCCTTCTGATTTCCTTGTTGTACGCAGTTAGTTGTGTCGAATACTCCTCCCAGTGTCCAGTGCGCTTGGCCTTATTAAACAGCCTGCGCACTTCTTTCCTCATTTTCGAGAGCTCCGAGGTCCACCATTTTGTCTTCCTGGGAGTGCCTTTTGTTGCTCGACAGCTTTCATGAAAGGCTTCAATCATTAAATGATTCAGCTCATTCACTCTATTTTCTAACTCCGTACACCCTCCTCTACTAACCTTGTTGATCGATCCTATATTATTGTCGATTACCTCGTTAAATACGGCCCAGTCTATATGCCTGGGGTTCCTATTAGGTGGTTTATTAGTAATTTGTACACCTAGTTCAAACCGAATTATTCTATGGTACGAGAGGGAGGGCTCGTTAGATACCCTCCACCCTGTGTCCAGATTATCAGCTTAAAAATTCTGTAATGCAGAAATAATTAATCGACTTATTTAGCACCACACATGTTCTTGCTCTATCTTGTGACAGATCCCAAATTACCTTATTATTGCCTGCTTCCAGACCCTTGATCTTGCCCTGATAAACCCAGGGCTCCTGCACCAGTGCAATGCCCAGATCCTCCATGTTAAACGTGTTTGCCAATACTGCAGAAGCAGCCCTGGCATGGTGAAGATTTTTCTGGGCCACACGTACTCTCCTGGTTGCAGTGGTCATGATCTATTCCATCCGCTCATCCTATGCCGAGGGTGCGGTGACCCTTCCACTCCCGTCGCCCAGTCCCAGGAATTGGAGGTCTTCCAGCATCTCCTGGGTACTCAGGATCCCAGAAGGTGCCATCTCGGCATCCTCCATCATTTCCTGACTATTCAGGAAAATGGGCGATGCCGCTCTAGCATCCTCCTGCATCTCCTGAGTACTCGGGAGGCTAGAGGCCGTCGACTGGAACCCGGTGCCAAGCCCGGTTTGGGTGTCAGGAGCGCTCTCTTTTGATGGGGAGGGTGGTTGAGGTTTTATTTCAGGTGGGGTCACGTTGCCCCCTTCGCCCCCAGTTCCCTCCCCACCCCCTACTCTGGTTCCTGCTTCTGTTTCCCCTCTTGCACTCTGCCTGTAACCTCTAGGCTTTGCTGAGACGTAACCGAAGCGGTAACTTAATACGAAATTCGCCCTGCGCATGGAGGCAAAGGAGCCTTCGTCCACCGATATGTTAAGACGAAGTCCCGAGTCTTCCACTGTGCTGCTTATCAGGCGCCACATGTGGGTGTTGAGGCCCTCATTCTGGACTCGGAGCATCCCGAGGGCATACTCCGAGGTCTTTTCAGCACATCTCGGGAGATATACCGTCACAGAGTGTATGAGCGGTATATCATCTCCTCGTGCTCAGGGCCGGCCCTTGCAGTTACCCAGAGTTGGAGTTACTCTGGCTAGCCAAGTTGCCGTTGCTTCGTGCCTGCAGTCCACTAGTAACATACTTGGCCTGCAGAGTACACCCGTTAAAGCAATTGGGTGTTCTCCCCCCTTAAGCACCTCGTCCAAGATGGCATCTTGGAGTCTTGTGAGGTCATCGTGGCTGCGGGCTTCAAACGGGTAGTTGGTCAGAAGCACCGCCACTCGGATGCCCCTGAGGGCGTCTGAGTAGCTTCGATGCTTCTACTCCCCCGGCCCACGATTGACCTGCTGGTCTCTCGCCCCAGACGAGGTGCCTAGTGACGGAATGGCCCGTTGTCTTCTCGACCCGGTCATCTCTTCAGACGGTAAATGCCCGCTTCTCCGCTTTTCAGCAGGTGCGGGCTCGTCGCTTTTTGTATTTTGATGCCTGCTTCTACGCCGTGGGGCGTGTGCAGGCGGCTTGCTCGTGCTTGGCATCATTTCTGTCCCGCTCATCCGCTTTTCAGCAGGTGCGGTCTTGGTTTGCTGGGCTTTCCCCTCCCCCGGCCTACGCTCCTGCCCAGAGGCGGGAGCAGAGTTTGGGGGAGTTGTTTGCCCAGCAGGTCTATTTAGTGCCAAGTCGCGAGCTTCATCCGGGGTCATACCCGCTTGCAGGTAGCGCACGTACCATTGGCGGTAGCGCCACTCATCCCTAGCCTCCTTCTGTCGCCCAAGCCGCCCGGTGAGCTCCTAGGGGGGAGCCCGGGCATTTTTGCTCTTCTGTTTTTATTTTTATTTTCCTTGCTTTGGCTGATAGAAGGTAGCACTTGCCCAGTACAAGGCGCTCGCTCACCCGCCCCTTCCGTACCTTGATTATGGTCGAGGAGTAACCCTGATTGGTTACAGTGTGCGGTTGGGGTGCGCGAGATTGCCTGTTTCTGGGGGGATGAGTGCCCGGTTTAGGCGTTCGGGTTACTCCTTTGTGGCCCTCTGTGGTGTAATGCCCACCGGGCCCTTGCAGAACCCTAGCTCCTTCAATTTCATTGCGCCCTGCGCCTGAGGCCATAGGGCTTGTTGCCTTGGCGCCCGCAGTTCTCCGCTCCGCTGCCTTTCTCGCTGCTTCGCTGGTCGATGGCTTGTTGTCCTCATCTTCCTCGTTGTCGCCCCTCATATGCTCCACAAATAGCGACGCTTCCTCTGAGGTTAATGCCTCCAGGAAGCTTGCTGCATTTCTCGCCCTATTCGTCTGTTGGATTTTTTGTCTTTTGTTCCGTTGTCGTTGTTGTGCCTTGGTTAGTCTGCCGGATTGTCTGGTCTGCTGTAGGGGTGGGAGCATATCGTTGCGTAGCTGTTGCAGCTCTTGCAATTTTTGTCGCAGCTCGTGTTGCTGTTGTTGCAATACCGTATTCCGCCGGTATACGGCCGCAGCTGTTTCGCAAGAGCTAAAGCAATCATGTAAGAGGCTGTTTTAACTTGTTTGCTCCAATTCGGTTCACAAATCATATTGGGAAGTTCTGCTTTCAACGCTTCTTTTAATCGCAAAACCAAGCTTTCTCTCTCCATATTTAATACGCCATCATAATCCCTGACATGAATTGTCCTATAATGGCGTCCGACAAAAAATTTGGTCGCCCGCGCGATATCACTATGACACACCAAACATTTTGCCCCCTTTTCCCCATTGCTAAATACTAAGAAATCTATTTCCCAATTTAAGTTAAACATTTTTCGCAGCAACCTGATTACTTGAAAGTAGCGCGTCGAATGAGCACGATCACAACAAAACCGTAGTGTCGGCATCACTGGTTCATACAAAATGCTTATATGTGTAGAAAAAATTGGCACGCGTGCCTATGGGATGGCCATATATGAAATAGAGTGATGGAGATGTAAAAAGTTAAATCAATTTAAAGCGCGATAAGTTTATTAATTTTTGGTTTGTTTTCTTTAATGTTTTAAGTACTCCTTTTCTTTTTTGTTAACGTTAATATCGCACCCTAAATCATTAAGTGACACAACTCACCGGTACACAGAATATATCTCTAGCGGTTGCAAAAAAAAAAATTTCAATCGGCATCCTTTTTGACTGAAAAATTGCAATTATATTTAGCCTTTTCAACATAATTGCTTATAAAGAAAAAAAGTTTTAGGCTCCTGATAATTTTTGAATTTTGAGTTGTGCCAATTTATGATTTAGGGTGCGATATATTTAAGTTAATTTTCCATTAAAAAATAATAAATGAAAAAAAAAAAAACATTTGTCTACTACGACTGTTACCACAAAAAAATGTGTTTGGTACTCCCAAAAGCAATTTGGTACGTTTTTTGGTACGAGGAAAAATATGTTAGTGGCATCACTGCTGTAGAGCAATTATCGGCACGGCCTGGCTCACTGAGCTGGTGCTGAGAACAAGCTTCTCACACGTATTTAATACGCGAGTTGCATGCGAGCACAACAATTAAAAACTAACAAAGTGATTAGTGTCATTCGATTTGTCATTCTAGTAGCCATGGGTAATGGCGCAATTTTTTTGGCGCTGATACAATAACACCAGCGCCAACCGTGGCGCCGCGCACGGTTCTGCCGCAATAACACCTTTAGCTCAATTGCCATGGAATTATCGATAAATAACACTTGTTTGCTTCTTACTGTCTACTATACCGGTTTTATTTCTTTTGGCACAATTCTGCTTACATACACGCTGGCAGAATAATTGTGCCACAGTTAAATTTAATTTTAAAAATAATTTGTGACAATATGCTGGCATCTCGTTTTTCGGCATCTTCATTATGAAATACGAGGGTCGGCTCCACCCTATTAAAAAGAAAGATTCCGGGTCCGGGCGCATTATATCGAAATTTCCCATCTTGTACACCCGCCCGATTTCCCTGTTGAAATATGATTGATGTATAAACAAAAAATTAAAATAAGTACATTGGTTTTCCATATAATAAATTCTTACATTTGAGGGATCCTCCGACGGCGATTCAATCATGTGTTGACGCAGGAAAACATTGCTTGGCAGGCACGCCACAGCCTACACTCAAATGCACCCAAACATTCGTGCAGCTATACTAGCAACAAGTGTGCCGATCCGAATATCCATATAGAAGGGACATAACATAATAAAATATTAATTAATTCATATTTTATTATTAAATTATTACAATATTAATACATCGGTGTTTTTGAGCTTATTCGATACTTCGATATTTTTTTCATATTTGTCAAAAAACGAAGCAAATTCATATTGATTGCCCACAAAAGTATTTTGCCTTTCCATAATTCAGTAAATAGATGTATTTATTAACCAATTTTTCCAGAAATTGAGATATTTTTGTGTGCAATAAGCTGTTAGCGGTTAGAAAGGTCGATATATCGATGGTTTTCTCAAAAGTATCGAAAATATCGATACTCGTAAACATCGATGTTGTTCCAGCACTACGTTTTGCATGTTAGAACGAAACGGCGCTAGTATGTTAAGCAAAACGAGCAGCGTTCCCGCTCTAACATACAGTCAATCGACAAAATGAATGCATTCACAATGGTGAATCCCTCAGCCTGTTCTAGCTGGGAGCTGTTATTGGCTTTGAGGTGGTGCCAATTTACACTAGCGCTATATTGGTGCTGGTGTTAGCGCACGAAATTGGATCAG
Organism: Urophora cardui; assembly: GCA_960531455.1. Lineage (NCBI taxonomy): Eukaryota > Metazoa > Arthropoda > Insecta > Diptera > Tephritidae > Urophora > Urophora cardui. The sequence continues at coordinate 84,173,998 of OY482673.1, forward strand.
CAATAGCGCATCATTGAGTTGGCGCTATACTGAGTTGGCGCTACATTGAGTTGGCGCATTTTCCAAATCGGAGTTAGTGCAATAACACCAGGGTTGGCGATGGCGCAATTGCGCGACGCGGCGCAGTGTTACCCATGCCTACATTCTAGCAGGTCGATGGCGGATCAAGTAATGCGTGTATGTTTCCTACATACGTATATATGTTTTTTTGAAGGTATTTACACACATATGCGTGTTTTCATACGTATCCCTACCAGACAAGCCAGAGCACTTTTTGGTAAAGTCCTTGAAAATGAGTATATGTTTGATTAGTTAGCAAATTCAAACATAACCTAAAAAAAACATTATTGGTGTAACCGTTTTAATGTACAAAAGAGATAATAATATAATTTTCGACTATTTGACGATTTTTCTTACCAAATGCTTATGAAAGACAGAAACAGATACATTATTTCATTGGCTACGTTCAGAAGGCGCAACCGTGGCTCAACAGTTGCGCAACTGTTGTGTTTTATCTTCTGAACGCAACGTTGAGTATTTCTGATCAACACAACATGTTGTGATTTTGGAGACTTTTTTCCATCATAAATTTTTTACGCTCACTTTACACAACATGTTGAGCTTACGATTTTGACATATGTACAAAAATATAAATAGTGTTTATGAATTTTGGAATGTAATAAAAATGTTTCAGAGCCGCGAAATTATTGGCAATTACGTTGGGAATAATTAAAATAATAATTTGTTTATTTAATGTATCAGCTCGTTCAGAAAGCGCAAATTGTATCACTTTCCTATTACTGATATCTACACAACAGTTGTGCTCCACCGTTGCGCCTTCTGAACGTACCCATTTATTTCGTATACATTTTCGGGTAGTGATGGGAAAGTAAGTTAGATATCGATTTCTCTTGGCAATGCAACTTATGATGACATCGATATATTTTATACATCGATAACTCTTGTATGTGTAATTTTAGCATTATTTACATATTTTTTTTTTGCGTTCGCAAATGCGCACGGACTTCTGGGACATTTTACCGTGTACACTTTTGTGTTAAGACTATACTATGGAGTATCTACACTCATATGTGTATCTACGTACACATTGCCGGATTTTTCAAAACAGTTTCCAAGATACATATGTAGGTTCATAAAAAATGTTCCACAGAAATTTTGTTTCAATGTTACAATAATTATAAATAAACAAATATATTGAAAGCATAATTCTTTTAAAAACTGAAAAATAATTTTTATTTGTTACCCACATTTATAGTTAAAGTTTAAGATAATAAAAAAATGCAAACTTTTTAAAACAACCGCAGTGGCAATACCTACATATAAAATCATAAAATATTTAATATTTTTAATATACAAAACTTTATTTAAATCTTTAGAGGCATTGCTGAGATAATAGTCGACACAATTTTTAAGCATTTATGAAAATTATTTTACATTTGTATTAGTTCTATTTCCGATAAATCGAAATTAATAACATCAGTGCATCAAATATATCGAAACTAAAAATGTATCGGTCAATACATATGTATATCGACCATACCTAATTTTCAATCGCATTTCAGCTGGACGTTTGGTAAGTAAATTTTCATTTGTTGAAATCTTTTTATTATATTTTATTACTAAACATACATATTTTGCTGTATTATTTTATTTTAGGAGAGCCACCACTTGATCGGGACCCGCAAAGGAGGAGCAGAAGCAGATTTTCAACGCAGAATTGGCAAGTATAGTGATTTTTTTTCTGGCTGTGAAAGTGCGGCGGTTGGCTTGTGGCGCCGGTCGATTGATGCACCATCATATATTTGCATCAGAATGCAATATAAATTTGTTCAAAATATATTGTGATAGTAGCTATATCAATCGACTAGTGCCAGGGAAACCACCGGAAAATTTTATGTATGTAAATTGTGAAAAAGACTGGCCATCAGTTTGGTGTGGGCTCAGCTTACATATCGTCGTTTAAAGTGCATTTTTGCGTAAGAGGTATTTTCATTTTCGAGTAAGGAACATTTTTGCCAAAAATTAGATTTTCCAACCCTGAGTTCCTGACGCTCAGCTCTATCGATCCATACCAAAACTTTGCAATTCTAACAACAAAAACGCATAATAACAGTAAATTTCATAATCGGCATAAGTGCAGAATACGGCCCGTTAAGCTAGACAAAAAAAATTTAGTGGGCGTGGTCCGCCTCTTTTTACTGATTTCAGTGATATAATTTTTTTTTTGGGCTCGCTTATATTAAGGGTGCTAGGGGGGGGTAAAGATGAAATTTTCCAAATTTTAAAAAGCAAATATCTCGAAAAGTACTTAACCGATTTTAAATTAAAGCACACCATTGAAAAGGTAATTAAAAACACTTTTTTATGATATGCATATGTATATGCTTATAGTAAATAGTTTGTAAGAAAATTAAGAAAATAAAAAAAAAATCAATTTTTTTTGTAAAAAACGTATTTTATTTAAAAAAAAATTATTATAAACATATATTTTTGTTACTGAAATCAAAAAGATAATTCTATTACCTTTAATTTGATATATAAAATGTTATATAAATGTATATAATTAATAAGAAAATTTGTGTGAATTGTCAACCATGTATATGCTCATACTAACGGCATATGAAAAAAACGTTATATTTCGGGATCCGTACAATAAGTCGAAAAAAAAATGTCGAATCTTAAAAGACCGAATTGAAAAAAGCATTATTATACCGAATACATTTTTGACCGAATTAAAAAATGTCGAGGGCCGGCTTTCCATTATTCCAGCACGTCCTGAGAAAAATGACATGCAGGGCGGTAGAGGGGCTCTCAAAAATTGTTTGTACAATTTTGCGAGTTGAAATGGCCGCAAAAGTACTGTGGACCGGGCCATAGATATTACTCCGGAAGAGAATTCTACCGGCTGAGGGTTATTTTTTATAAGAGCGGCCGAAGGCCGCCTACGCTGAAGGGTGTACTACGCAGAAGGACATCACCGTGGCGGTAGCCACGGTTGGGGCACACGTCCGGACGGATGGCGTAGCCCAGGGTTATTTTTTATAAGCGCGGCCTAAGGCCGCCAACGCAGAAAAGTGTTCTGCGCAAAAGCACTGTGGACCGGGCCATAGATATTACTCCGGAAAGAGAATTCTACCGGCTAAGGGTTATTTTTTATAAGCGCGGCCGAAGGCCGCCTACGCTGAAGGGTGTACTACGCAGAAGGACATCACCGTGGCGGTAGCCACGGTTGGGGCACACGTCCGGACGGATGGCGTAGCCCAGGGTTATTTTTTATAAGCGCGGCCGAAGGCCGCCAACGCAGAAAAGTGTTCTGCGCAAAAGCACTGTGGACCGGGCCATAGATATTACTCCGGAAAGAGAATTCTACCGGCTGAGGGTTATTTTTTATAAGCGCGGCCGAAGGCCGCCTACGCTCAAGGGTGTACTACGCAGAAGGACATCAAATTAATTTGCGAACTCATTTTTATTCACCTTTCACGTTGGAAAAATATATAAACTTTAATTTAAATAGTACGTTTGAAATATACCGTTTTTTCCATATGCCGTTAGTATGAGCATATACGTGGTTGCCAATGCACACAAATTTTCTTATTATTTGTATATATTTATATAACATATTATACATCAAATAAAAGGTAATAGAATTCTCTCTTTGATTTCAGCAACAAAAATATATGTTTATAATAACTTTTTTTAAATAAAAATGGTTTTTTTATGAAATACATTGATTTTTTTTTTGTTTTCATAATTTTCTTACAAACTATTTACTGTAAGCTCATACATATGTATATCACAAAAAAGTGTTTTTAATTACCTTTTCAATGGTGTGCTTTAATTTAAAATCGGTTAAGTACTTTTCGAGATAATCGCTTTTTAAAATTTGGAAAATTTCATCTTTACCCCCCCCTAGCACCCTTAATATAAGCGAGCCCCAAAAAAAAATTATATCACTGAAATCAGTAAAAAGGGGCGGACCATGCACACTTTTTGTTTTTTGTCTAGCTTACCGGGCCGTATTCTGCACTTGTTCCTTCATAATCGCTTATGAAGAGTATTGTTAAAATTTGGCAGCATTACCGCGTATGATTTCAGTTCATTCATACAAGCGAAGTTATATGTTATTAGATAAATAAATTAAATGGCGAATTTATATTAAAGGGAGCAAGTGTTAAATATTTTAAACAAATAATGTCAGGTAAATATCAAGCAGGTATTATTTTAAACAAATTAAATGAAGTTGCTATTTGGTAAGCTCTGATACTACGTTTTTTTGCTACAATCTTTACAATTTTCCCAACCAAATTATGACTAAAGGTATCAAAAATTAAAAAACAAAACAAGAAAGGAAGCCTCAGTTCGAGTGGAGCCAAATATTATAAGCTTTCATAGTTTTTTACGTTTGCTGGAAACACGGTGCAATTTATATAAAGCCCGTGCCGCATAAAGTGGGCGCAGCCACGCCCATTTTGAAAATTCGTATCAATAATCCGACTAAACGTATAAATATTCTTGTTATTATAAAATTTCATCCCTTTATGACTTTTAGTTACAGAGATGTCACGTTACAAATTTCTGAAGGGCATTCGAGGAATATTTTTACTAAAAAGTAGGCGTGGTTATAAACTGATTTCGCTAAAATTTTGCACATATACTACCGCAAGTGGTAGAAATAAGTACACCAATTTTCGTCATAATATCTCAATTATTTGTCGAGTTATGGGCAGAGCTGGGCGCTAAGGATTACGATTACATTTTGATTACTTACGATTACAATTACTGTAATTGTAATCCTTAAATTTTTAGGATTACGACTACTGTAATCGTAATTGAAATTTTTACGATTACGATTATTGTAATTGTAATCCTTAAATTTTTAGGATTACGATTACTGTAATCGTAATCATGGAACGTACGATTACAATTACTGTAATCGTAATCGTTATATTTTTAGGATTACGATTACTGTATTCGTAATCATAAAACGTACGATTACAATTACTGTAATCGTAATCGTTAAATTTTTAGGATTACGATTACTGTAATCGTAATCATAAAACGTACGATTACAATTACAGTAATCGTAATCGTAAAATTTTTAGGATTACGATTACTGTAATCGTAATGGTATATTCAATGATTACGGTTACAGTAGGTACTGTTGATAAAAACATTTCACACTGAAAAACTCTCATTCAGTTTATGAATACACATACTTTCCCCATAAAGGAGCCGTCTACATACATACATATATGAAGATTTAGAAATTGAGGAACAAATGCCCTATTTCAAAGAAATATTGCAATTTTTGCCCAAGCATCAACGCTGTGCAAGTCACACTCTGAATTTGCTGGCTAACACGGACTACCTCAAAATTCTCAAAGAAAGCAACGATCTTTACCAAAATCACATTCAGGTATTAAGCAACTAACTAAAATTAATAATACATAAAAATAAAATAGAGATTCTCTTGAACTGTACATCGAATCTTTTCGCCTCATAAGCAGAAAATTAAATACTTTTGAAAAGGAATTTTGAAAAATATAAATTTTCGGACCAAACTAGTAAGCGCCTAAAAGGAAGATAGGTGATATAGTAGACCGCTGTGCGACACCCCTTAATCATCTCCGATCGGGACCAAAATATATATTTGGTATCCCTTAGTGCAGGATTATCGATTTTGGGCATTAGATGTACAAGAAATTAAATTTAATTTTTTCAGTCTCCATAGAGTTTTCTGAAATTTGACCGCTGGGCGACACAACTTAGTCGTCTCCGATCGGTACAAAAATTTATACATGATATCTTCGACTACACTCAAAAAAAAAATTACTCAGATTATGGAAAAATGGGAATGATTCGGCGCTAAAGACATATTTCCATATTTTGATGTACAATTTTCTTTAAAACGTGGTTTTTATTCCTTGATTTGAAGAAAATCGTACATCAAAATATGGAAATATGTCTTTAGCGCCTAATCATTCCAACTTTTCCATAATCTGAGTAAGTTGTTTTTTCAGTGTATATTAGCATCGACCTTGGTGGTCAGGTTCACGAAATATGATACGCAATTTGTTTCCATACATTTGGGGACCACCCTACTTAGTATACATACATATATGTACATAAATTCACCCATTTGGTCCAACGGTACTACAATCATCAATACTTTTCTCCTTACATTTCCGTTAGGGAAGATAACAACTTCCATGACTATGACCGCCTTTGCATGAATGACTTTGTATGGTAAAAAAGCAATGAAGCGAAAGCGTCAGGTTTTCATTCTTAGCCGCATGCTTCTTTCATATGGTCGTTATTATAATCTTGTTAGGTTTTCACCATGAATGGTAGCATTATTGTGGTGCTGAATATACAGCTGCCTACCATCTAACTTTGTTATGTACTTCATTCGTATACATTTTTCTGTTTCGGTTTACTCTTCTTAACTCCTACTTTAGCAAAAACACATTCCTGCGGTTTGTTGATACGAGGTATTGCAATTTAAACGACGATATGTAAACGTTATTTAACAATGTATATCGTACTACTAATTTAATTTTTATCATAAATCTTTGTCATATATATCTAAATACATACATACATATCGTCGTACCATACGAAAACTAGCTCACAATTTTTTTCTGGCTGACGAATAAAAGCACATTATATTTTTGGCTGACGAAAAGTAGAAATTTCGTTTAAAAAACAACAATTTTAATGTAAAAACAATATATACATACATGTTTGCTACCTTTCGTCAGCGAAAATCAAATGTGCTATTTTTCGTACATACGTGTATACAAACTGTCTATGTAACTACATATATATGGATATATGTACATATGTATAAGAAGTTAAGGGGATGTTCTGGTAATGTATAAGAGGTTTTACTGTACAAAATATAATTAAATCGTAATCGAAATTTTTACAATTACAATTACTGCAATCGTAATCCTAAAAATTTAAAGATTACAATTACTGTAATCGTAATCATAAAACGTACGATTACAATTACTGTAATCGTAATCGTTAAATTTTTAGGATTACGATTACTGTAATCGTAATTGAAATTTTCGCGAATACGATTACTGTAATTGTAATCTTTAAATTTTTAGGATTACGATTACAGTAATCGTAATCATAGAACGTTCGATTACAATTACTGTAATCGTAATCGTTAAATTTTTAGGATTACGATTACAGTAATCGTAATCATAGAACGTACGATTACAATTACTGTAATCGTAATCGTTAAATTTTTTAGGATTACGATTACACTAATCGTAATCATAAAAATTTCAATTACAATTACAGTAATCGTATTCTTTAAATTTCTAGGATTACGATTACAGTAATCGTAATCAAAATGTAATTGTAATCCTTAGCGCCCAGCTCTGGTTATGGGATCCGAAATCTCGTAGATTCCTTTGTCTAATAAGAGGCGGTGCCACGCCCATTTTCCAAAATTTTTCTGTTTATGGTTTTCTATCTATCGTGGTACTTGTGCCGCAAAATTTCATTGAATTATCTTTATAATTGACGAAGATATCGCTCAAAATGTTTTTATTGGGCTCCTTTGTAATACCCATATATAAAAGTGGGCGTGGTCGTGGTCCGATTTCGCCCATTTTCAACCGTCCTAGTCTGGATAGGAACCTGTATACGAAATTTTATAAAAATATTTAAATCTGTGTACTATTACAGCTGCGTATAAAAATTAATGTATTACATTGCGATAAAAACATGTTTTTTGTAGGCCATGACTCTTATGCGACAATTTATAAGACATTCAAGTCAGGTTATAAACCAGATAGAACACGGATGTTCCTAATCCAATCCACAACAGTCACCTCAAAATTACAAGAAGTAAATATCAGGATTTAAAACACTTAAAACGAGTGATGCCCTACGATTGTCATAGCTTTTATGACAATTTACCACATTTACCTTACGACTTCTCCAGCAATGTGTAAACAAAATTACGTTTTCTTAATTAAAAATATTAATTTTAGCTTTAAATTTAATATAAGTTTAAGTTTTGTTACTTTTTTTCTTTATAAAATACTAAAAAAAAAAAAGAATTATATTGAACATTTTGCCATTTCATAACCGCTTGTGCGTGATTTTTGTGCCAAATAAAAATTTAAGTTTGTACGCAGAAAGAAGTAACGGTTTTGCTCTCCTGTAAAGTTCAACCAATGTCCGTTACGCGAAAATGAAAATACCTCTTACGCAAAAATGCACTTTAAACGACGATATAATGGGTACGTTCAGAAGGCGCAACGGTGGAGCACAACTGTTGTGTAGATATCAGTAATCGGAAAGTGATACAATTTGCGCCTTCTGAACGAGCTGATACATTAAATAAACAAATTATTATTTTAATTATCCCGAACGTAATCGCCAATAATTTCGCGGCTTTGAAACATTTTTATTACACTCCACAATTCATAAACACTATTTATATTTTTGTACATATGTCAAAATCGTAAGCTCAACATGTTGTCTAAAGTGAGCGTAAAAAATTTATGATGGAAAAAAGTCTCCAAAATCACAACATGTTGTGTTGATCACAAATACTCAACGTTGCGTTCAGAAGATAAAACACAACAGTTGCGCAACTGTTGCGCCACGGTTGCGCCTTCTGAACGTAGCCAATGAATCAATTTCATTATGTACGTACATACCCAATTTGCCAAACGACTTCGAATCGTTTTCGATTCCGGCTCGGTCTAGTGAAAGATTCGTTCGCCAGCGACTATCGCTTGCGACCTGCCGGCGAAGTCGTAAGTGGATGTAAAGAACAGTTCACTAACGAGCCACATAAACGACGTTCAAAAACGACTCGTTGACGACGTGCAAAAATTACAAGATAGCGACGTGCAAAACCGACTCTTTGACGACGTACAATACGAATTGATAAAGCTTCATAACGAATGATTGGACTATTGGAACGTCAGGGAGTCGCTAATGCAGTGAGCATAGAAAACACTTCTTCAATACAAGAAATTTAGTTAAAAAGAACGTGGTACTCTTACGACAATGGTTTCATTGGACGAAGGCAGGTTTATTTTAAAGCCATAAATACAATTCACCATCTTCTTTTGGGTTTCTTGAATGGTTTACAGTTTTTCCAAAACAACATCTAGCGTTTGATCTGCACTTCTTTCTGTAAAGAATAATATATTATTTCTATAGAAAGCAGGAGACAGACTTAATTAAAGCCAGGATATTTGAATTGTGTTTACTTACTGACTGATGAAGCACATATGTACATCGCCTGAATCGCAAAAATTGCTGCTCACAATGCGTAATCTTTTCATAATATTTTTTTCATTATTTGTAAACAAATGAAATATTTTTGTTCAATATATTTTCTAAGTCAAATGTTGCTTAGATTTCTTTAAATTTTTCTTGAAAGTAGGTAATGCACTTCATGCCGTGTACATCAACGTTACTTTTTTTTTGCAAGTGTTTCAAGTGAATATGTATACATATGTATATGTATACAAATTAAATCAAGTAGGCCTTTGTAACGCTGCGCCGCACAGTGGGTTACACTCTGTTTCCACTTCGGCGTCAGTTCTTCAAGCTCATCGTGCAGTTAGTAGCCTAAATTGTTACTAAGAGGTGCGGGGTATAAAATAAGTTGAGATGTACATATGAATTCATTCCCGCTTTGTTAGAAAATACACGCCACGAATTCGACAAACCGACATCGTGGCGAAATTGATCCGATGTTATAAATCTAAGTCGTTCCGACTTTCATTTTTTTTATAAAATAAAGACTTCGATTCGAGTTCACCCCGGCGAGTTCTCCAAAACGACGTCGAATCGACCTCGATTCGAACTCGACTTCACTCAGTGGCAAATTGGGTACATATTTACCAACTACATTTAATTTTTCCGGCTGATCAGACCCATGCATCGAGATGAAGGCATTGTTTTTTAGAAACAAAGTCTCCGACGAGACATTGACTGACACACTACGAACAGTAACCAAGTTGGGGGTTAAAGGAGAAAAGGTTGATATCTTAACAATCTCTGGGGGAGAATTAGTTTATCTCGGAATTCAGTTCCATTTTAAGTCGAAAGACTTTCCACATTTAATGAGCCTTGATACAATTTTTATTGATGTGGGTATAGATGGGCTAAAAGTTTTCAAGAGCTCTAATCGAACTTTGTGGCCAATTCTAGGCTATGTTGTAGGTTTTCCTAAAGAAGACCCTTTTACCATCGCCTGTTTCTCAGGTGGAGGAAAACCCAATAACGTCGATGAGTTTTTAAGTAAGTTTTGTGAAGAGTTAAACGTTTTACGAGAAAATGGGCTGAAGGTGGGTTTTAATGAAGTCATTAAGAATTTCGATGTAAGGCTTTTCACATGCGACACCCCAGCTCGCGCCTTCGTCACTGGAGTCAAATCCCATTCGGGGTATAATAGTTGTCCGAAACGCATATGTGGCAATGACTTCCTCGTGAATAGAGTTTGTTTCTCAAAAACCATGGGTTCACTACGAACAGATGAATCATTTAAAAATAGATCTGATGTAGATCATCATAGTAATGATTATAAACAAAGGAAAAGTTTGCTGGAATCTGCAAACATTGGCATGGTTTCACAATTTCCTTTGGATCCAATGCATTTGATAGATTTGGGCGTAATGAAAAAACTACTTAGATTTTTAATTGGTATAGGTAATGTAGCAGAAATGAATGAAAAACTGCATTACCTCTCACGCTTTGTTCCTTCAGAATTTTGTCGAATATCCCGAAGTCTTAATGAATATAAGATTTGGAAGTCCACCGAATTTAGACAGTTCTTACTCTATACCGGAATTTTTGTTTTAAAAGACTGCATACCAGATGATAACTATTATCACTTTTTGTTACTCCATTCTGGATTTCGGCTTCTCTGTTGTGAAAAGTCTTGTAATGTAGAGTTAAATGTTGCAAGTGAAATTTTGAAAGATTTCGTAAATATGTTTGGTAATTTATACGGTGACTTCTCAGTAAGCTTTAATGTTCATGGTTTGCTGCACTTACCAGATTGTGTAAAACAGTTCGGTCCTTTATACAGTTTTTCCGCGCATAAATTTGAGAATTATATGACCCAATTCAAAAAAATTATTAAACAGCCCAATAAAATATTGCAGCAAATCTATTTGAGAACCTTAGAACGTCATGATACGATTGCGAATTCCAACAAATCGTCCAAAATGGGTGAATTCAACATAGATTTTAAAAAATATAAAGACAGTTTTTGTTTCAGGAGAACAATGGGACCTATTAAAATTAAAGACATAAGTAAAGAAATGCCCAACACTTTTAAAGCTATAATATTAGAAAACTCGCAAAATTATTTCGTTGAACCACTACAATCTTCGTCTGGATTAGGTATTGTATTATGTAAAATATTAGATGAAAAAGAAGTAGATATAAGTAGAGATGATATAAGTTATAAGTATTTTTGTATTCCCATAGATAGAAAATATTTACTTATTCCATTGCTACACCATATTTTTAATGAATTTTCTAGCTAATGATTACAGAAGTGGAAACATTCGAAGAGTTCTGTGCGCAGTTGGGGAATGGGGAAAGCGTCGCTACGAGGAAAAGAAAATTTTCGGTGTCATGTTCACACAATGACCGTAACGGTGCAAAAAGGCCAGCTTTTCCCGATGAAGTGCTCTCGCCAACCAATCAAGTGCCTTCATCAACGGAAGTGGTTGCAAAACTGGACGCTATCTACAAGCGTCTCGACGATGTGGTCGAAAAATTGGAGCGCGTTAGATCCCGTCAACTGGAGGGTGCAGAAAAATGCAACACCATGCAAGGTGCTCTTGCCGAAAAGGTATTGACATTCAGCAATTACTTAATATACATACGTTTGTTTTTAACATGACTGTTTCTGATTTTAGATGCCCGAACGTGCCGAAATCCAGGTCCAAAGCAAACTTCTACGGGAATGTAAGATTTTGACGGCTCGGGTTCAGCAGTCTGTTAGCCGCATCACCGGTGATATGGAAAGTGAGGAGTCTGTGGAGATAGCGGCTATGTTTCCCATGTCATCGGTGGAGCAGGTGCAGTCTGTTGAAACCAAACTTCAAAGCAGGCCGTACGCTGACGCAATGGTAACTTTTTTATGATGTATTGTGGAACGATCTTCCGTCATCCCTTGTCAAGTTTGGTTTGGAGACAAGGGATGACGGAAGATCGTTCCACAATACATCATATTCCTACCCTGTCGGAAAAACAAGCAACCAAAAAGTATGTAACTTTTTTAATTTTGAAACCTTAAATTATAATAAACATTACTTTTTGGTTGCTTGTTTTTTCCGACAGGGCAGGAATATCATGTATGGTGGAACTATTTTCCGTCATCCCTTGACAAGTTTGGTTTGTAGACAAACCGGTTTCTTCTTTCGAGAACGAAAAAAGACACTGAGGATGGCACATATCAGCCAAACCAAACTTACCAAGGAATTAAGGAAAATCGTTCCACAATATATTATAATAAACATCTTAAAATTATGTTATATTAAAATTTTAATTTTTTTCTTTATACAGACTGGAATTCTAGTCGGGGCAAAAGGCACCCGGGGAACTGTTGGCGGGGTGATGAAGGAGACATTTACGGACGCGGTGGTTGGCGAGTTTAATTAGAGGGAAAGGCTCGCAAACTCGCATTGGTGAAGTTAAAAGCCGTTGACCTTTTGTTTGGTTAGTATTTTCCTAGAAAAAACTTTTTAGACAAGTCTAACTCATTTCTTTTTATTCACCTTTTTTTCAGACATATTTCCGGAAAAATCGAGGGAGCAGATCAGGGTAGAATTAAGAAAATATATTACTTTAAGTCATAATAGGAAGTATCAAAAAATATTTAAATTAAAAAAAATTAATTAACTCGTAAGGTAGCATAAGTTTATAAATAAGTAGACAATATCGAGCCCTAACCGTCATTTAAGTCTATCCAACCAAAAATTAATTTTAGTTTTGTTTTAATTTTCTTTGCTTATAGTTTGTATGCTACCTTGAAACTTATTTAGTGTTTAACCTCGAAACGGCACATTTCATTTCCATAAAAAAGGTTAAATCGATACACTTAAATAGTAGTTAGGGCTCGATATGTAAATAGTAGTATTAAGTTAGCACAATTTAATCATCAATTTCGAAAAGGGCACATCTCGGATTTTTAGGTATTTGGGTTCATCAAATCAACATCAGATATATAACAAAGTTAACATCCTAATATTTTTATACCTTTCGATTGCTAATATGCTCCTTAATGTAACTCAATAATATTTTTTTGCGATAGTATACTTAGAATATTTTTTTCATTTCCTGTAAAGTTTCAATGTTCACAGATATGCCCTTTTCGAAATTGCTGATTCAATTATTTATCAAATAGTTTTTATATTTATAAGAGCAGCAAAATATAATTTTTTTAATAATTAGCATTAGATTAATTTAAGTCTGTTTTTGTAGATCTTTAAATCAAGAGTCGTATAAACCTAATTTTAAATATTTGAGCAAAGCGTTTAAAAACTAAATTAAATTTCGTAAAATTAACATTTTTAGTAAGATTTTAAGTAATATATATAATTAGATAAAACAATTTAAATTTAAAATTTTGAATATTAAAATTAAAGTTTAATATTTCGTAAGATTTTAAATAACATATATATAATAATTGTTGAATTATTGTGTAGGTACACAGAAGATTTTTAATTAATTTTATTTGGCGAAAAGCGAACAAGTTCAAAGCTACGTATTACCAGCGATGGTAGAAATGATAGCTATTTCGAAGAAAACCAATTCTTCATCATCAGATTTCTTTTCGGGATCAAGCCGGTAATCGAACTTAGACCCACCGTGAGAAGGTGTAAATGTTAGCAACGCGCTAACCCACTCACCCAAACACGGCCTGGTACGCAGTTGAACTTTTTGTCGCTTTTCTTTTGCCACCTTTGCTCGCTCAACATTGTTATTGTATTTTTATGTACACATGATTTTCATGAGATAACACAAACTTGTTGAGTACTTTTAGGCGGTCTATGCTTCGGTTAGCCGGAAGTAATGTGCATTTGCAACACCCTGCCTTTCTATTTTAATTTAATTGTTGAATTATTGTGTAGGTACACAGAAGATTTTTAATTAATTTACATAACAATGTTGAGCGAGCAAAGGTGGCAAAAGAAAAGCGACAAAAAGTTCAACTGCGTACCAGGCCGTGTTTGGGTGAGTGGGTTAGCGCGTCGCTAACATTTACACCTTCTCACGGTGGGTCTAAGTTCGATTCCCGGCTTGATCCCGAAAAGAAATCTGATGATGAAGAATTGGTTTTCTTCGAAATAGCTATCATTTCTACCATCGCTGGTAATACGTAGCTTTGAACTTGTTCGCTTTTCGCCAAATAAAATATATATAATAAAATAAAAAAATACTAAATTTAAGTTTTTGATTAAATATTTTGTAAAATGATAATTTTTAGTAAGATTTTAAGTAATATATATATAATAAGATAATAAAATTGAAATTTGAGTTTTATAATATTATGACTTATTCGTAAAATTGTAAATTTTCATCATCATTTTACGAAATTTAGTTTTATTTTTAAAAGATTTGCTCAAAGATTTAAAATTAGATTTACACGACTCTTAATTTAAAGATCTACAAAATACATTTATATCAATATAATGCTAGTTATTAAAAAATGTATATTTACTGACGCAAATTTTGTAGGCAAAAAATCATAAGATAGATTTATTAAATCTATAATATTTTTAAAATAATATAGTAATAAAATGTAAATGGTAGTTATGTCTTTCAAATTTAAATGAATTAGTTAAAAATAATTAATAAATTAGTTAAAAATAATTTCCAAATAATTTAATAAATTAATAAAATAGTTTAATAATTAAAAAAAGAAATTTAATATTTTTTAATGATATACATATTTTAATTTAATGAAATACTAAAAAATGTCACTAAATTAATTAAATTAAACAAAAACAAATTTTATATTTTTAAAAACTAATAAATTTATTAAATGAAATCTCAAAAATGTTAATAAATTAAGTAAATCAAAAAGAAAATTTTGTATTTTTAAATGTTTTAATAAATTAAATTAAATATAAAAATTTTAAATGGTTTTGCGTAGCTTTTTTATACTCAGCTGTACTAGTACACAGATTATTATAGTTTCAATCACATAACGGTGGATTGTAACAGAGTGAAATAATCGAGATAGATATAGACTTATATATATCAAAATGATCAGGGTGAAAAGAGAAATCGATTGAGCCATGTCCGACCGTCCGTCCGTCTGTCCGTCCGTCCGTCCGTCCGTCCGTCTGTCCGTCCGTCTGTAAACACTCTAACTCGCGCAAAAATTGAGATATTTTGATGAAATTTGAAATGCAAGTTGGTATCGAGACTGGGACGGTTGGTATTGAAAATGGGCGAAATCGGACCATGACCACGCCCACTTTTCCTATATAGAAAAAATCGGAAATTTGGTATCTCAGTCACTAATATAGCTGGAGCGATGAAATTTTACCCACGTATTGAGCTCAGAACCCTAGGAAGAAATTTGATGAAATTTTGGAAAATGGGCGGTGCCACGCCCACTTATTAAGGGTCAAACCTTGCAAGTTTTATATGTCATAACTCAGAAACCATTGAAGATACATAGACAAAATTTGGTACGCGTGATTTACTTACTTAGGCAAACGTTTGGACGGAAAATAGTTAAAATCGGTTGACGGCCACGCCCACTTTTATATATTTGTATTATAAAGTGACCTAATAAAAACATTTTAAGCCATATCTCTGTCAAATATAAAGATCTATCATTGAAATTTTGTCGCATGAGTCCAACTGTGGACATAAAACAAAAAACATAAAAATTTTGGAAAATGGGCGGTGCCACGCCCACTTATTAAAGGGCTAACATTGAAAGTTTTATGAGTCATAAATCAGAAACCGTTGAAGATATATCGATGAAATTTGGTACGCGTGATATACTTACTTAGTCAAATATTTGGACGAAAAATTTTCGAAATCGGTTGAGGGCCACGCCCACTTTTATATACGTATATTATAAAGTGACCTAATAAAAACATTTTAAGCGATATCTCTGTCAAATATAAAGATATATCATTGAAATTTTATAGCAGGAGTCCAACTGCGGACATAAAACGAAAAACACAAAAATTTTGGCAAATGGGTGTGGCACCGCCTCTTTTTATAAACAGGAATATACGAGATTTCTGAGCCCATAACTCGACAAATGATTTATATATAATGACTAAACTTGGTGTGTACACTTTTATTACTTGTGGTAATACATGTTGAAAATTTTAGCGAAATCGGTTGAAGACCACGCCCACTTTTATATATGGGTATTATAAAGTGGCCTAATAAAAACATTTTAAGCGATATCTTTGTCAAATGTAAATATAATTCATTGAAATTCTGTGGTATGATTTCTACAATAGACCGGAAACAACAAATAGAAAAATTTTGGAAAATGGGCGTGGCACCGCCTCTTTTTACACAAAGGGATATACGAGATTTCTTAGCCTATAACTCGACAAATAATTGAGATATTATGACGAAACTTGGTTTATACACTTTTATAAAATGTGTTAATAGCCACGCAGAAATTTATTGAAATCGGTTTATGACCACGCCTACTTTTTAAGAAAGATATATCTGGAACACTCTTTGGGAATTTGTAACGTGAAGTCTTTGTAACTAGAAGTCATAAAGGAATGAAATTTTGCACAAAGAATAATATTCATATGCTTAGTTGGATGACTGATAAAAATTTAGAAAATGGGCGTGGCTACGCCCACTTTATGCAGCACTCGCTTTATATTAAGTGCACCGTGTTTCCATCAAACGCAAAGAAACAATGAAAGCATACAGCTGAGTATCTAATGTTCGATTCCACTCGAACTTAGGCTTCCTTACTTGTTTCATATTTGTTTTATTGAATCTTTCTTGTGGAGAAAAAAACAATAATGTAGAAAATCTTAAAAACTAATACAATAAATCATTTGTTGCCAATGCTACAAATAATAAAGTTGGCAAAGAATCTGTTTACGTATAGGCATATGGCATGTATCTTAACGTAGGAGTGTAATATTAACCTAGCTGTGTAATGGAGTTTATCTTAGCCTAGATTATTTTTATTATTATAATTTTATTTTCCTCAAAAGTGGATAAGCAGTTTAAGTTTTCATTTACATTTATGTACATATATGCATTATATGTACAGCCATAGCATGGTGATCGTAGAGGTGTTTGCTTCGCGCGGGCTGGCGCGATGAACAACAGGGACTAGGTGCGTTCATCGCGATTGCCGTTGGTCGGACGTTTCGGCGACGTTTATTGTATTGTTCGGTATTTACACTAGCCCATGCGATGAACAGCAGGGACTAGGTGCGTTCATCGCGATGGCCGTTGGTCGGACGCTTCGGCGACGTTTATTGTATTTTACGGTATTTCCACTAGCCTGTACTATGAACGCCAGGGACTGGGTGCCGTTCATCGCGGTGGCCATTGGTCGGTCGCTTCGGCGACGTTCATCATTATGGGTACGTTCGCGACGGCAATCAGAACCGCAGTGTTGCAAGTATCACGTTCTTCGCGTGTTTGTGGCAACACCTGCAAAAGTCAAACGTTCGTTTGACACATCAACCGTGCAGTTTGCTTGAATAATCGGCAACAGAAAATTTGTGTCTGCAATTTTTGCTTTACAAAAAGGGAAAGAGAAGGGTAAGCATGATTGCTATATATTTAATTGAATATGCAATAATGTAATTTTAATAACAGAAATTAATTGCAAATACTTTTAATAATGCTGTTGTAGCAATATATCAGCTGAGTATCGGCAGGCAAGTGCAAAATAAGCAACGGGGTTGCTGTACTGCTGCAATTATACATTTTCATGAACGTACCCTATTTTTACCTTACGTTACTTTCGAGATATTGGTCTAACAGAATATGACCTTATGCCAATTGAGGTTTACATCCTTTATCTTTAACCGCCTAGGATAGTTTTGCTTTATGAGACTTTTTGCTAATGAATTAGGATGGTTTGCTAATCTTTTCGCATAATTTGTTTCCATTTGCTCTATCTCTTCGGCCACCGTATTTATCTTTGGGTTACTATGTATAATTGAATTTTTTACATACCATGGCGCTTTGCATATTGTTCTTAATATCTTGGACTGTAGCCTTTGAATTCTTTCTACGCTAGATTTCGATGCTGAGCCCCATAGTTGTATTCCATACATCCAAATTGGTTTTAAAACCATATTAAATATTAATATCTTATTATCTAACCCCAGTCTGGAACTTGGACCAATTAACCATTGCAAATGGCTTATTTTCAACTTTAATTGCATAATCTTTTTGTCAATGTGATTTTTCCAAGTCATTCTTCTATCCAATGTGACACCAAGGTACGTAACGAAGTCTTTCTGAGTTATTATTTTTCCATTTATTGAGACTGGTGGGCATGTGTCTTTTTTTAGGCTAAAAGTTACTTGTACACATTTAGATTCGTTGACCTTAATTCTCCACGTAGTAAGCCATTCTTCTAAAGTTTTTATGTGTCTCTGCAATTGGATAGTAGCAGTTGTGGGATTTGCGTGCACACTCAGTATAGCCGTATCATCGGCGAAGGTAGACGTGACAAGGCTTACGTTCGTTGGCAGGTCACTTGTGTAAATTAAGTATAATACAGGCCTAGAACGCTACCTTGTGGAACTCCAGCAGAAATTGGATGCCTTTCGGTTGTAAAACTTTTGTGCCTTACTCGAAATTTTCTACCTGTTAAAAAGCTTTCTAAGATCCCGCAGAGATTATTTGGAAGTGTTTGTTTCAATTTATGTAACAGCCCTTCTAGCCATACTTTATCCAAAGCTTGTGCCACATCTAGGAATAGGGCAGTACAATATCGTTTGGTTTCAAAAGTTGACCTTATTTCTGAAACTATTCTATGCACTTGTTCTATCGTACCGTGCTGCTCTCTAAATTGGAATTGGTGACTTGGTATGGTTTCGTGCAGTTCTAAGATGGGCTGGATTTTTTTCAGCAATAATTGTTCGAATAGTTTGGAAAAGATAGAGATTAAGCTTATTGGCCTGTAGGAGCTTACTATTGTCGGGTCTTTGCCTGGTTTTGGGATCATAATAATTTCAGATAGTTTCCATGGATTAGGAAAGTGACATAATCGAAGGATACTGATGAAAATGTATAGTAATTGCTTAATAGCTACTATGGGAAGCGCTTTTAACATTTCACCCGTTATTCTGTCATAACCTGGTGCTTTCTTATTCTCTATGTTTTTTGATATAGTTTTATTCAAGTCGTCTAGTTTAAATCCAAGTGGCACTGCTGGTAATTGTGGAGTATTTTCTGGGAGAACATTTTGGCCTTCATTTGGAGTAAATACATTTGAAAGATGGGTTGCAAAAGCTATTCCTTTTTCGTGGTCACTGCGAGCAAATTCACCATTTTGCATTCGTATTGGAGGATCCTGCTGAACAGGCCGTTTTAAATATTTGAGAGAGCGCCACAAGGAATAATCTGTACAGGATGTGGCCGTGAGGGACTTAATTCAATTTTAAAATTTTGTTTCCCTTTTCTCTTCTAGAAGTATTTGGAGCTCTTTCGTGCATTTTTTCAGCTCGTTTTTCAGAGTTAGAGATCGCAACCTTTGCCAGTCTCTCCCAAGTTGCCTTTTCTTGAAAACTAGCTCAGTGATATCCTTTTCTTTGAAAGAACTAAAGCTTTGCTGTTGGGTTCTGTTAGGACGTAAGGGTGTTGAAACCTTTGCTGCCACTTGCAGTAAGTTTGTGAAGTCAATTATCGCATATTAGTTAAGCTTGTGTTCAGTTCGTTTAAAGTTGGAAGTCTTTTAATGGATATGACACAAGGAGAGTGATCAGATGATAGACCAAAAAGTGATTCTATCTGAAGTATTTCCCGTTCGAGGCCGCGAGTTACCCCAAAATCTATGAGGTCGGGAGTTTTGCTCCTATAAGTGGGTCAATATGTTGGCTGTCCTTGTGATATAATGTCAAGACCAATGCTTTGGATTGCTTTGAACAGGTTTCTTCCCTTTGGGGTTATTAACCTAGATCCCCAAAAATTATGTTTAGCATTGTAATCACCTGCTGCTAAAAATCTCGTGCCTAACTTGGAAAAGAATTCAGTGAATTGGTACTCTGCTATATTAAAACGGGGAGGGCAGTATATTGCAGATACAGTTAGTCCGCCACAGTTGTCATCTACGTGCACTGATGTTGAGTGTATATAGTCTTTGCAATATTCTTCTAGCACGTGGTGCTTAATCCTCTTTCTTATAAGTATCCCGGTTCCGCCTCTAGCTTTTCCTTCGGGGTGCTTAGTATTATAGAACATATAGCCATCTATGCTAAAATTATTAAACTCAGTAAGATGGGTTTCAGACAGGACATTTTTTGAGCACTTTGAGCATCCGCTTTGAGTAGTTTTTGGTGAAATTTTTCAGCACTTTTAGCATTCGATTTGAGTAATTTTTGTTGAAATTTTTCAGTACTTTTAGTATTCGCTGTGGGTAGTTTTTGGTGAAATTTTTTAGCACTTTTAGCATTCGATGCGAGTAATTTTTGGGGACTTTTTTAGAACTTTTGTCATTAGGTGCAAGCAGGAGCGAATTTACATAGGGGCAACATGCGCAGCTGCCCAGGGCGCCGTTTCAGTAGGGGCGCCAAAACTAAGACAAGGAAAAAATTTTTTATTTTTATTTATCAAAAAAAGTTTTTTTTAATATTACGAGTACAACAAGAATGAAAGATTTTTTCAATTTTTTACAGAGAAAAAATTAATCAAAGTACATTTCAGAACATTGGTACAGTTCTTAACCTTCGCCCCAGTGGGACTTAAATATCGCTCATTTGCTGCATTTGCACTTTTCAAAATACACAACTTTTCAGGAAGGGAAATTTTGAGATTCAACCGCCATATGGTGCGCAAGTAAATGCAACATTTGGTTTGTATCTGAAGCGCTTAGTTTTCAAAAAATCATAAAGAATTTTTTACTCAACATGAAGTATGATGTAACTAACTATTCTGCAGCATTAACTCAAAAATCACGTTTTTTGATTTACGCCGGTCTCGCAGCAAATGAGCGATATGTAAGCACTAAGTTTTAGTAGCTTGTGTGCAGTAAATGACGTGAAAGATTCAAATTTAATTGAAATTTAAAAATCAAGTAGGCATTGAAGTATTTTTTCGGGGAAATGCGCGAGCTCACTTTTTCAAAGGAAACTAAGATCTATACAATGCGCTGCGTACATTTTATGTAATCTTAAAAGTCGTTCCGAGTTAAAAACATCAAAAAAGTTAATGTTTTTGTGAAAAATAGAAGAATGAGTGCAAATATGAAAAAGTTAAGCGGCCCAGCAAACAAAAAACGTGCAGCCGAGAAAGTGCAGAAAGACAAAGATTTACTGTCGAAAACCCCTAAACTTGATTGTTTTTTTTTTTTAACTCCTCGAAAACAAAATGACTCCGTTGTTGATTATAACCAAAAAGGTAAAAATGCATAAGTCAATTGATCGACAGCTAGGTTAGCCCAGGTAGATTCTGGGCCAGAAAGCCAGATTTCGCTACCTGGGAGGCACTCTACTGTCAAAAATTGTGAGTTTAGTTTCAGGACGAAACATTTTCACTATAAAATTATTTTTCAGATTCGTATGATGAACTGCAATTTAATGATATTGCGAAATCTGTGCCACCTAATAATGAGGGTTTAAGGTCAGATCATTTTGAAGGTTAGAAAATGGAAAAAAATGTGGTACCTACCTATATAAGAATCGAATCAAATTTTTTCAATCCGTAAAATATATCAGTAATGAAATTTCACCACACGAAGGCAAGTACGGTTTTTTTTTGGAAATATTGGGGCGCGGCTTGATTTGTTTGCCCAGGGCGCTTCTAGAGGTAAATCCGCCCCTGGGTGCAAGGTGTCTTTGATGTAAACATTCAGCACTCTTGGCATTTGGTGCAAGGTGTTTTTGATGTAAACATTCAGCAAAGTACTTTTTCAGTATGTTAGTGATGATTTTCATGCTCTGTTAGGACGAGTAAGATATATTATTTGGTTATGGGAATATACCATTAGTAAAAAAGAGATGACATATAAACTTGGGAGGAGAAGTGCTCACTTTTTTCACACGGCTGAACAAAATTTACTACTTTTTTAAGGACTGTAGCCATTAATCAATGCTCATATAAATCAGGTCTGCACATTAACGTTATTTTTTTTATCAATAACCGAAAAAATATTTTGTTTTCAATTCAACTTTGAAAAATTTTAACGTTAAGTGCTGAACAAAAAAATACTCTTTTGATAATTATCAAAAAAAATTATGAAAAAAAATTTCGTTTTGTTGATTATCAAAAAACAAATATTGAAAAAATTTTGTTTCGGTAGCCAACAAAAAAAATTATCAAAAAAAATAACGTTAATAAAAATTCAAAGTAAAATGAAGCCGTAAGCCCGAAACAAATTTTTATTATTATTTTGTTTTTGATAACACTGTAGGGAGGTCAAAATATCACAGCGAAACGCCGAGACACCCCAACTAAATTTTTGGCTGTAGAATACGATGGCATTTACAGAAAGTCAAAGTTAGCTCTTGTTTTCGAGATATTTAGGAAAGAAGTTTCAGAGCTCTGAAGGTAATTTTTTTTTCCGTCTATAAACTTTACTCAGGCTTGGAACCCTTTACTCGCATAAAAATATTGACAGTTGTTCTTACTTAATTGGGACATTCTAAATTCAATGCCGCCTTTAGTTTTCCCAAATTGGTTCCGGTTTTCGAGATAACGGTATTTAAAAATTACCATCAATTTGGACCTTTTTGTTAATAACTCAGTCAGTTTATGAGATAGTTTGCCAAAAATTCGCACGTGACAATATTTTAGTATTACCTTAACTATTCCTGAAAATTATTGAAATCGGATCACTATAACATATAGCTGCCATACAACCGATTTTTCAGATATGGACATTTTTGGATATAACTTCGCTATTTAAACAGCTAAGGACATGCAACATTGGAGAATTTGTACTCGCATTTGCCTTAATCTATTCCCTGAAAATCGTCGAGATCGGTTCACTATAACATATAGCTGCCATACAGCTGATTGTTTAGATATATGGTTTTGCACTTTTATTTTTCTATAACTCCGAAAATAGTCATTCTGTGTGAAAAAGCAACATAAACACTTTTATTCAAAATGAATAGGTGAAAAATTTTCTCATATACGATTTCCACGTATCTGCATCAGTTATTGCAGTTTTGTGCAACCAAGGTTAAAATCTCACCATAGGCATTTTTTTCAAGCCCAATAACACATATATCGTATTAAATTAATTGGGTGATCTTTATATCGTCTTACAGAGAATTAAAAGAACTATTACGCAGTTTTTAAATGAAGAAAATATATGCATGTTTGAGGATTTTATACGCATTTGAATAATTTTTTTTGTTAATTTTTCATAAAATTTTTCTCCAAATAATGCCTAAAAGTATGCTTCAATAGTTTTCAAACAATAGTTTTGTACGAAAATTTTACTATAAATGCAGGAAGGTTTAATATTTCTGAAAAGGGTTGCCACCTGTTTAAAAATTTAATTGTCCTGTATAGTTTGCTTGATTTATAAATTTCAGGTACCATATGAAAGGGATTGAGCTGGAAATTAGTAATTAATTACAATTTTTGCAACAAGGGTTGCCACCTGTTCAAAAATTCACTTTTACGCTATAGTTTGTGTGATTTTTAAATTTCAGGTGTCATATGAGAGGGATCTGTGTGAACATAAGTAATTTATTATAATTTTTATAAAAAGGGTTGCCACCTCTTCACAATTTAATTTTTACGCTATAATCTTTTTGAGTTTTAGATTTGAGGTGTCATATGACAGTTCTTTGCCTCAAAATGAGTAATTTATCATAATTTTTACAAAGAGAGTTGCCACCTGTTCCAAAATTTATTTTTACTCCACAGTTTGATTTTTAAATCTAAAGTGTCATATGAAATGGCTTTGCCGGGCATATGAAAATGCTTGGCCTGAAAATGAGTAATTTATTACCATTTTTACAAAAAGGGTTGCCATCTGTTCAAAAATTCAGTTTTACGCCATAGTTTGTTTGATTTTTAAATTTGAGGTGTCATATGAAAGGGCCCTGCATGAAAATAAGTAAATTATTGTAATTTTTATAAAAAGGGTTGCCACCTGTTCAAAAGTTAATTTTTACGCTATAGTCTGTTTGAATTTTAGATTTGAGGTGTCATATGAAAGTGCTTTGCCTCAAAATTAGTAATTTATCATAATTTTTACAAAGAGGGTTGCCACCTGTTCCAAAATTTATTTTTACTCTACAGTTTGATTTTTAAATTTAAAGTGTCATATGAAATGGCTTTGCCGGGCATATGAAAATGCTTGGCCTGAAAATTAGTAATTTATTACGATTTTTACAAAACGATTTGCTACCTGTTCAAAAATTTATTTTTACGCTACAGTTTGTCCGGTTTTCAAATTTTAAGTGTCATGAAAGGTCTTGCCCTGTAATAAAAAGAAAGGGAAGGGGAAAATGAAAGGAACAGAAATGGCGAAGGAAAGGAAGCTAAAGACGGAAGAGTACGGAAAATAAAATGGATAAAGGGAAGAGGAAGCGCAAATAAAAGGGAAAGGGGAAGAGAAAGAGAAGTAAGTAAATGACCGTTTGGAGGTAGCTATATGGATAAAATATTGCAGAAAATTATTCGCATTAAAACTTTAATATGGGACTCCTCGGACAAAATCATTGCATACAAAATCTAGGTCGACGGAAAATAAAAATAACCAGTATATGCAAGCTGTTGGATTTTCCCCACTTTTGCCTTTTTCATTTTCAACATTAACGTTAGTGTGTATATGCTTTTAGCATATATTCTCCACAAACGTGCTGAATTTTTGTTGTAGGCAGTTCGCAATGAACATTGTTGTTGGTATTTATTTTATGTATATACCAAACAACGTTAACAATTTTACTTGAAAGAGAGCAGCTGCCCCTACCTCCCTACGCCCTTGGGTGCTGCTGCTAATGCAAAAATTTCCTTAGCAGCTTAACATTCTTCTTGCGTCCTCGCACCCAGAAAAAAAATCATCAACACGATTCATGTAAAATTAACACGATCGATCTTTACACATAGAAGAGCAACAATTTTTTCAAATTACACGATGTTTGAAACATGATTTTGGTTTTGTAAATGTCATCTGAAAATTTGGTAAATTCAACCAAAATTTTATTGTTGATACAACATGAAGAAATTTTAAAATATACAAGATGATTCAAATATAAAATTTTATTCCTAAATTTCATTTGGAATTTGGTTTATTTAACATGATGATAGTGCCAATATAAAATAAAAAAAAACTGTTAAAAAAAAATTACCTCCCAATTCTAGTGTTAATACAACATGAAAACAAATATTAAAACAACATTTTATGCCGTGGCAATGATGGGAGTTTAGCATCATTGGCTGTGCGTGATAATGGGTTTTCCATTTATATTTTCAGTTTGCAGGTGAGTTAAAAGTGAATTGCATTTTTGTTTCTAAACGTTTTTAATGTTCAATATTTTCTTTTCCCTCTTCATAGTTTGCAATTTTTACCACGAGGAGATGTTTAGTGAATGGAGTTTTGCACGCAGCATGCGGTGCATATACCGTTGCGTTAGCGGCCAAATATTACTCGTGAGTTATAATAGCCGCAACGCAACGGATGGAGCTGTCACTTTAATATCTATTGTATGTGAAATACATGTGACTGATTACAATGAACGGTAGAAAACGGCGAGAACCGTACGCATCTGTTGATTTCAGATTTCTTCCGTATTCTTACGGCAATTTGACAGTTCTCTTTGCTGTGACAAAACAGAATACCGTTAGCAAAAAATTTATTTAAACATTTTATAAAATAAAAATGTGCGAATTCGAGGAAAGACTTAATAACCGCGTGCGTCGTCATGAAATCACCAAGAAATTGAAAGTTTTCTGTTTTAAATTGGTAAACAAAGCACAATATTTACAGCTGTGGCAAACGCACTATTATAACTGCCTTACGTTTTACACCGTTCTCTATCGGTACGGCTTCCGTCCCTTTCCGCCTATTATAACTAGCGCATTACTCGGGGTGCCTGTGATAGTACTATCGCCCATGTATAAAGTATCGCCGATACATTTGTGTTCGTATAAGAAGGCTTTCAATTTGGTCGGCGGGTGATGTATTCGAAAATGATAGCTTAGCATCGCATTCGGCGAAGGTTTACAGTCCAATTTTTTATTCTAATTACGCTCGGTAGTCTTTGGATTTTCGTCGATATTCGTACAGTTTTTGTTAGTTTTTGTTTGAATTCGATAATTGGAGTTTTTGTTTTTTGGACCTTTTTTTGAATTAGCGCATAAATACATATATGTATATTGGATTGTTACCTTATGTTTTCTCGTTTTTATGAATAAAATTGAATAAGACAAAATTTCATTGTAGTTTTTCAATGCAAATTCACTTAAATTTTAAGGTTTTATTGAAATAAAGAAACGTCCAGGAATTAGAATTTTTCAGAAATTAGAATCACCCTAAAAACAAAGTCGTTCTAATTTGTCAGAGTCTACTGTATATTGGATTTTTATTTATAAAATAAATTGTAAAATCAAAAAGACTTTCTAGTTAATTTAACAATACATTTAAGGTAAAATCGAAAGGATGTTATTGTTAATTCAACACGACAATTTCGTGTAAATTCAACACGACAACTTCGTGTTAATCTAACTAGCACAAATTGTAACATTAACTAGTTAAAATTGTAAAATCAACAGGAAAACTCAATACTTTTTAGTGTTAATCCTACAGTTATCACCCTGTTAAATTAACACTTGACAGTAGCGTTAAATTTACACGTTTAGAGGATTGCAAAAAATTAACCACAAAATTTGTAGATTTTTGGTTGATTTCACATGATTTTTTTTCTGGGTGCGGGAATTTAATTTTCTCAAGAAACATTTCGGTGTTAATGGCGTCCGTTACCCGATGGATGCACCGGCTTATTGTTGCTTGGCTCATGCATATGCCCCACTATTCACCCACAGACCGCTGGTAACATCCAATGGCATAAAACGTCACACCCAGAAAAAACATCAACACGATTCTTTACACATAGAACAGCAACAATTTTTTCAAATTACACGATGTTTGAAACATGATTTTGGCATTGTAAATGTCATCTGAAAATTTGGTAAATTCAACCAAATTTTACTGTTGATACAACATGAAGCAATATTAAAATATACAAGATGATTCAAATAAAAAAAAATTTATTCCTAAATGTCATTTGGAATTTGATTTATTTAATATGATGATAGTGTTAATGTAAACTAAAAAAATTTTAAACAAGTAAGGTTAGGCTTCCTTCGAGTGGAATCGAACATTAGATACTCAGCTGTATGCGTTCATTGTTTGTTTGCGTTTGTTCGATATAGGGTGTATTTTATATAAATCGAGTGCCTCAATCATCCAACTAAGCATATAAATATTATTGTTAGTGCAAAATTTCAATCCTTTATGACTTCTCGTTACGCAGATGTCAAAGTTATTGGCTTCCAAATCTCGTAGATTCCTTCGTCTAAAAAGAGGCGGTGCCACGCCCACATTTAGCGGCAGCCAAGCTGAACAGACGTGTTTTTCGTTGCCCGTTAGTTTTGTATTAATATTTTTCTACTTAAATTCATACACCTGTCGTTTCTATATGGGAAGGTGCTCTAAATGCAGTGATCAGTGCTCACCGGGCGATTTTCTATTTTGTGGTGTTTGTCACTCCAGAATTCATGTAAATTGCACAAATTTATCCGAAAGTGCAATTAATTTTATTAATAACAACAACAATGTTATGTATAAATCAGCGACAGGCAAAGCTGTCCCGCACGGGCAAATGAGTTCATACACGCATTCTTACGCTCTTCAAATCAGTCGTTGTTCAGACAGCGAATAAGCAACACACGCAACGGCTGTGTTGATTTGTTGTGTGAACGACAGTGTGCTCGTGCACATACACAATTGAAATTTATTTGACGATATATTTCGTACATTTTTCTGTTTTTTTTTTATCATTGCACATGTATGGTATGTACCAGTGCTGTGAAGCAATGAATAATACTTGGTATTGTACCTCGTCTAAGTGCAATTACTTGATAATTAAAATGTTCAGGTACAATTACTTTTTACTGCTAATTGGTAATTAATTACATTTTAAATTACTTCATCAATTACCATTAACTCTTTCCAATTACGTGGAGTATAATCATCCGATGGTGGCCGCAAAACACCAAAACAATTTTTCTAATTAGTAAAAATCCAATTATTGGGTTTTTTAAGAGCAGCGGTCACTTCTCGGCAGTGGGCCGCATACCCTACGAGAGTATTTCTGCCATGAAAAAGCTTCTCACAAAAAATGCATTCGCTGTTCGGAGCCGGCATAAAACTGTAGGTCCACCCAATTAGTAGGAAAAACAAAAAAGGAGCACACCTCGAATTGGGAGAGGAGCTCGGCCATAAAACTCGTCAGAGTTATAATAGCGCCATTGTATTATTATTATTATTATTATTATTATTATTATTATTATTATTATTATTATTATTATTATTATTATTATTATTATTATTATTATTATTATTATTATTATTATTATTATTATTATTATTATTATTATAATCATCCGACACTAAATATTACAACCAACAAATCAGGAAAATTCGTTCATGAGAACTCTTTTTTAATATATCTATATTAAGGTGGGTTTCTTGTAGTAACTGCTTTTGTTTTTTTAAATTTAAAATAATTGAAAGTAATAAAGAATTGAAAAATGTATGTATGTACTGAATATCAATTACCAATAAAATACTCTTATGCTTGGTAATTGGTTTTTTCAATTACTGAGTATTCGTAAAGGTAATAATACTTTTACTTGCTTTTTCCAGCTCTGGTATGTACTACATCAATAATAATTTTGTACCTAAAACTAAACAAAATCCTTAAATTTTTCAAGAAAAAAAGTTTAATTTTCCCACATATGTTAAATTTATTGCATATAATTTGCGCTTACCCCTGTGTAGTGCAAATCTCTCTCCTCTCACTAATACAATCTCACATAAACTCTTGCCGTACCCTGGTATAAATGTGACAAGTGCGTTGCTATGTTTTCGCGCCCTAAAATACACAAAGCGCTAAAAAGTGTTGGTGCGCTGCAGAGTTTCTTTGACTTGCTAATGCCTGGAGAGAGTCATACGGATGAAGTGGGCAATGAGAGAAGTGAAATCCGTACGCGCTCAAAGACAAAGGTCGGTGCACCCGAAGTAACACATTAACAGCCTTGGGCACCACTACACTCAAGCCATTACTAAAAATGAGTGTGTGTTGGTGCGCCTACTGTAGGATAAAGTGAAAAATTACTAAAAATAATCAGTCTGCATGCAGATGTTGAGCAAGCAGGGTCATGCGCGCACGCTTCGCGAAATTATGAAGCAACGTACGTATACACATACATATGTATTTGTGTACCCACGTTATATGCAAACTTCTCGTAGTTTTGCTTGTTGTTTGGCATCTGCAAATAGAATAAAAGAATTTCAAGCGAAGATCACCTAGCGACCACTTGCTTTCACGCCAGTCGAAGGCAAACTGATTATTTTTCCTAAGCGACGATCGCCAAGTCCCATCGTAAGCGCTCGTTTTACGCTCTTTATTTGTCTGTAGTAGTGACAATCGGTGTGTATATGTACACGGGCGCTTACTCTCATTTAGCAGGTGCTAAGATTTTGCCCAAGGCTGCACATAAAACAATGCAATATAAAGCACAAAACAAAACACATCAGCCAGTACATAAGGTAGTGAATTTTGGTGACAATGATAAGCCGTGTTCATCATCTTCTTTAAATGTCGACGTCCAAACACGGAGACACGAAGTTGAGCAACCCGCTGCTTTTGTTCGTTTGTGGGTGAGAAGGTGACGAGGAAAGGAGGGGGGCACCAAGTCGTCGGTGCTCGGACAACACGCTTTGTGCAGCAATTCTTATCGCCAGTGACCAATCAGAGCGTTCGAAGAATGCCAGAACAAAACATAATGAACAAAAGTTGGCCAGCGACGAGTTGATGTGTTTGGACAAATGGAAGACAGAACAGCGGCACAAAAGAGAATCGTTGGATAATTTCGCGGCAGAGTTGCTGTGTTTGGACACGGACAATAACAGTGAGACAGCACTTCTTACAACAACCACAGCGGATGCTTTACCCAATGGTGCTGGCTCTCTGTCAAATGTGCTCACAGATGCCAAAGCTTGTCTTAGCAATCGTCACAATGACACAAACATTGACTTGCCGCTTGCTGCTGGCACTCGCTCTTTCGCTGCTGTTGCTAGCGCTGCTAACTATGCTATTGCGCTTTATGAGTCTACTGCTGCGCCTGTACAACCAACAAATACGGGTAAATCGGCAAGGGAGAAGTCACATGCAGTTGTGAGGGGGAGCAATAATAATGCTGAGTTGGATGTTTTCGTCAAATTCAAATGGATTCACGTATCCTCTTTTAAGCCCTCTGTCACGGAAGAGCATATTATTAAATACATCTCTGAACATGCTCTTATAGATGCTGATAAGATAGCTTGCTTTAAGTTAGTTAAGAGAGATGTCAATGCCAACACTTTGGTAAGAGTTGCTTTCAAAGTACGAGTGCTATCTAACGACTACAGTAAGCTCCTTAATAATGATCTATGGCCCTCTAATGTGACGGTAAAGCCGTTTCACTTTTTTCAAAAGAAAGAAGAAATCGTGCCAAAGACGTAGTCTTAGCGGCTCAACGCACCTAAATATTTATTTTCATAATGTATCTGGCTTGAGAACAAAATCTAACATGCTTTTCAACATGAGCTCACATTCTGAATACGATGTTTTCGTTATCGTCGAAACTTGGCTCAAGTCAAGACTACTCTAAAACTGGTCTCTCACGTGGTGGTGGTGTTCTGATCGCTGTGCGCCGTCATATTCACTCATCGTTAGTGGATTTCAGCGATAATAATTCACTACTTGATCAACTCTGTGTCTCTGTTCAGGGCACCTCTAAAATTTTTATCTGCGCATCCTACATTCCTCCTGCAAGTCCGGACGATCTCTATAAATCGCATGTTGATAACATTATTGGCATAGTACGCAATCATGTTGATCACTTCTGTATTTTAGGCGACTTTAATTTGCCTAATATTGTATGGTCATGTGTCAATAGGGTTGCCAGATAACTTTCCCGAAAAATCAATACATTGCATTACAAAAAGACAAAAAAAAAAAAAACAAATGCGGAGAAAATTGTCTTTATTATACTGGCATTTTGTTTTTGTTTCCCCATCGTTAACTGTCCATCATGTTTCTATGACATTTAACGTTCGCGTTGCAGCCACCTTCCTAATTCTTTCATGGTTACAAACGTCAAATGAAAACAGTTGGAAAATTAAAAGCAGTGCAGGGTGATAAAAATGAATTTTTTTAGTGTCGGCTAAAAATCAGTACAAATCAATACAAAATCCAAAAAATCTGTATTTCTTAAGGTTTTTAAAACCATCAGTACGGGGCACGAAAAATCAGTATTGTACTGATAAAATCAGTACGTCTGGCAACCCTATGTGTCAACAATAGTTCAAATCTAATTCCTACGAATGTTTCCAGTACCTCCGAGATGTATCTTATAGATAATTTCTTAAATCTTAATCTCTCCCAGATTAATAGCTTCCCCAATAAGTTATCGAGAATGTTAGACCTTGTCTTCATTAGTGATAATATTAATTGCGTGTTGGCTGAATGTCTGGATCACTGATGGGCGTTTTGACTCATATGAGCAGTTACTCTCAGCACACGTATTCTTACGCTCTTATTTCAGTTGCTGTTGAGAGCGAAAAATCAATTGAGTCACAGCGGTGTTAGAACAGAATTTTCATGTCAGTTGTGTTTCAGCAAGCAAAGGGATGACACGTATCGTCGCTTTGCTTTTATTTTTTATGCAATAGTAAATTAGGCGCTATTTAATGAATGAAAGCATTTAGGGCAATTCTAAATAATTTTTCACTGCGAACAGTGCGAGTGAGAAACACATATAGGTACGCGCATAAATAGTATCATAAAACAATCAAGCGGCGCAAGATGTTGCTTCGCTGTAGTTTGTTAATCAACTGACTGCAAATGTTCTTTGTCCCATGGTAGCCACTTTACGCTCGCGGTTACCAATACATGCTTACATTTCATTTGCCCACCAATGGTCTGGATCCACTATCTAGCTCTGGTATACACCACATACGGCTTACGCTTGCCATTGAGTTTTACATATTCGACAGCTTCACTGTCGATAATGAGTCTCCTAGTTTTTCTTTTAGACGTGGCAATCTTGATCTAATTTTTCATGAGGTCTCCTTGATTGATTGGGAAGCTCTTTTTCTGGGTTATGATCTTTCCGAGTGTTTTAATATTTTTAAAAATACTGTAAATCAAATTTGTATTAATAATATTCCGCGAAAGAAAAAGAGCTGTTATAAAATTCCATGGTATACTAAGAAACTAAAGCGACTAAAGAATCTGAGGAACAAATATTTTAAAAAGTTCAAATCTACCAAATTGTTGCTTTATAAACGTAAATACATTTCTTACTCCAGTAAATTCAAAGTGTTAAGCAAGAGGCTCCACAGTTCTTTTGTTAGCAACTACAAATCTGACATCAAAGTAAACCCCAAGGCTTTCTGGAACTATGTTAAGGCTAAAAAACTTTGCTCGTCTATTCCCTCATCAGTCTTTTACAATACGGAGCGAGCTTCTTCACCTTTTGCGGCGGCTAATTTATTCGCAGACTTCTTTCGCTCCAACTTCGTGGCCCAGGCTGAGCTCCCAACGCTTTTCCCCTCATTAGTAGATAATCCTATTAACTTCGGCGCCCTGACTCTGTTGCTAGACGATATTGTTAATGGGATTCAAAATATAAAATTATCTACCCAGACTGATATTGACGGCTTATCGTCTTATATTTTTAAAAACTGTCTGGCTTTGGCCACCCCACTACTGCTAATTTTTAACAAATCTCTCGAGTGCGGCAAGTTTTAAGATGCATGGAAGGTGACCTTCATCACCCCTATTTTCAAAACCCGTAACAAAAACAATGTTGCCAACTATAGGCCCATTGCCAAGTTATCTACCATTTCCAAACTCTTCACTCAGGGAAAAAACAAGCTAAGTTTCAGTATAGCGGACTTGAATCAAGCCGAAAACGTTATGAAAGTCTGTTAAGCACGAAAATGCCAAAATCAAGAATACATATATTCTTATTTTTAGGATGATATTTTTTGAGAATAACAAGCTTATATAAACTTATTTTCAGCATTGCCCATGATTGGTTTGAGAATGTAAAAGCTTATTTGATGTTCAACTTTGTTTTAAGAATATTTTTTCTTGATTTTCCACTTTTTCGAAATTCAAAATTCGAAATCATTTAACCCAACTCACAAAATAAAAAAACAAAAGTGGTTATTTCAATGAATTGTATTTTAATTAGTTTTAGTTTCAGAAATGTACATACGTATATGCATATATAGTAATATATATAATATACAATTCATTTTTTACATACATATACATACTTTACTTATATAAATGTATATATTCCGCACACATCGTATATTATAAAACTATAAATATTTACATGATACGTAGGCCTGTGTGAAATCGGCTCCAAATAAATGCTATCCATGGTAATGAAAACCATAATGGAATGAGCAATTTTTTTTTTGGGTTTCTTAATTTGATGGAAAGTGGCCGATAGAAGTTCCAGAATTTTTCATTGTCTGGTGCACGATTCAAGCTGCCATGACCATTGGAGCCATGCCCACAAAAGTTGGCGCCGCAAAACTGCAAATCCTCTTAGCAGATGATGGCATTGGAGTCCCCGCCACTGCCATGAGCGCCACTTCAAATCATTGCAAATTCATTTTTTTTATTTTCCATTTCGTACATTGTATGTATGTATGTATATTTTTCTTTTTTTTTTGTTAAAAAAAGTTTTCGTTTGAACAATAAAAGCTGCGACTATTGAAAATTATGTACATACATACATATGTATGCATGCATGTATCCTTTCAGAGAAAAGTTTACACTACATAGTATTCTTAAACTAAGAATTTCATTCATTCTTAAAAAAGATTTTTATATTGCTTCAAGAATGCAATTGCGGTTTCAAGATTGGAGAAACTTAAATTTTATATATTTTTCCTTAATTTCAGTAGTTCTTCAAACAAGTAGGACATAGCTTGATTTTAGCCCGCAACTTTTCTCTGAGTGTTTGAGTATATTGTCAAACAGAAAATGTATTTTGCCGCTAGGCGTCTAATCATAGAGAATCAGCACGGTTTCGTGTCTGGCAGATCTACTGTGACGAACCTGTCGATTTTCTCTGAATTCTGTCAGTTTTTAACAGTCGCCTTCAAGTCGATGCAGTATATACAGATTTTTCTAAAGCGTTTGACAAGACAAAATCAGTCATTCAATATTGATCTCAAAACTGGCCGGTGTGGGTTTCCACTCAATTTTTCTTTCGTGGCTAAAATCGTATCTTGACCAGCGGAACTGTGTGGTTGTGATAGAAAATACGCATTCGAACTCTATTGTTGCCACCTCTGGCGTACGTCAAGGTAGCATTCTTGGACCATTACTATTTATAATTTTTATAAATGACATTTCGGTCTGTTTTCAACACTCAAACTTTCTGCTATATGCTGATGATTTAAGTGTTTTCTCTACTATTTCAAACTTGTCAGATTCAGTTAAGTTACAATCCGACTTGGACAATGTCGCTGTCTGGTGTAACTCAAACAATCTACCGCTAAACGTTAGTAAATGTTTTCACGTAACATTTTCAAAATCGCGCTATCCCATGTTCACTTCTTATACCATTTCCGGTTCTCGCCTCTCGACTCTAACAGAACTGAAAGATTTAGGGGTAGTTTTCGATTCAAAATTGTCGTTCTCGACACATTTAAATTCTACAATTGCTAAGGCTTATTCTCTTCTTGCTTTTATCCGGCGTTTTAGCTCAGACTTTACGGATCCTTATACTCTTAAGATACTGTTCACCTCACTTGTTCGCTCCAAGTTGGAATATACCTGCTTCATTTGGCGACCCTATCATGAGTGTCATATCAAGAGGCTCGAACGTGTACAGAAAATCTTTGTTTGGTTTGCATTGCGTTCATTGAATTTCTATGACCCGATTCCTTCCTACGAAGCCAGATGTGCACTCATCAACCTTCAGTCTCTAGAATCCAGAAGAACCTTGCTTTCAATGACTTTTGTCTTCGACATTATCAATGGATCAATCGATGCGCCAGCTCTCCTCGAGGGTATTCGATTCCATGTACCTAACAGGCCGCTTAGAAATAGCAACATGTTTTATACGGGGTTTACTCGGACCCTCTATGCTTCCAATGCTCCCATTTCTCGTACATTAACTGAATTTAATCTTCGCTCAGATTCTTTAGAAATAGACTTTTCAGTATCTAAAGCAATTTTTAAAGCTGCAATTGCGCATCCATAATTATATTATATTTAATTTTTTTGTATTTTGTATTACATACAGACATATTCTTCATATGAACGTAGTCTGTAAGCATATTTTTGTACTAGACTATTTTTGTAATTTGTAACTATTCAAATTGCTAAATAAATAAATAAATAAATAAATAAAAAACTGTTTCTATTTTTTGTTTCCGGTCTATTGTGGAACGCATACCACAAAATTTCAATGAATTATCTTATTTGACAAAGATATTGCTTAAAATGTTTTTATTAGGCCCCTTTATAGTTTCTATATATAAAATTGGGCGTGATCGTAAACCGATTTCGCTAAAATTTTGAACATATATTGCCACACGTTATAAAAGTGTATGCACCAAGTTTCGTCATAATATGTCAATTATTTGTGGAGTTATAGGCTCAGAAAGCTCGTATATTCCTGCTTCTAAAAGGAGGCCGTTCCACGCCCAATTTCCAATTTTTTTGTGTTTTTGTTTTACGTCCATAGTTGGACTTCTGCCACAAAATTTCAATGATATATCTTTATATTTGACAGAGATATCGCTTAAAATGTTTTTATTAGGCCACTTTATAATTATAATACTGATATATACAAGTGGGCGTGACCGTCAACCGATTACGACAATTTTCCGTCCAAACATTTGCCTAAGTAAATTACGCACACCAAATTTCATCGATATATCTGATACGGTTTCTGAGTAATGGCTTATAAAACTTTCAATGTTTGCCCCTTAATAAGTGTGCGTGACACCGGCTATTTTCCATAATTTCACCAAATTTCTTTATAAGAGCCTTAGCTCAATACGTGGGTGAAATTTCATCGCTCCAGCTATATTGGTGGCTGAGATACCAAATTTCCGATTTTTTTCTATATAAGGGCGTGGTCATGGTCCGATTTTGCCCATTTTCAATACCAACCGTCCCAGTCTCGATACCAACTTGCATTCCAAATTTCATCAAAATATCTAAATTTTTGTGCGAGTTAGAGTGTTTACAGATGGACGGACGGACATGGCTCAATCGATTTATCTTTTCACCCTGATCATTTTGAGATATACATTACATATAAGTCTATATCTATCTCGATTATTTCATTCTGTTACAATCCACCGTTATGTGATTAAAACTATAATACTCTGGGTACTAGTACAGCTGAATATAAAAGAGGACGTCCCAATTCTAGTGTTAATACAACATGAAAACAAATGTTAAAACAACAAAAACCACACTTAACACTAAAAGTTGTTTGATTTAACACGAAACAATTTTGAAACATAAGTAAACGTCATTGGAATTTTGGTTTATTCAACACGATGATAGTGTCAATATAAACTTAAAAAAATGTTAAAAAAGAACGTCAACACTATTTTGAAACATACACAATTTTTTTGAACATTTGAATTTCTGATGTTCCAGAAAAACGCAAATTATTATTATTTTTTTTTAACAAAAAGAAAATTTTGTGCCGTGGCAATGAAGAGAGTTTAGCATCATTGGCAGTGCGTGATAATGGTTTTTCCACTTACATATGTATGTATGTCTATTTTCAGTTTGCAGGTGAGTTAGAAGTGGATTCGACCCGAATCCCCAATAGCAGATGATGGTAGGAATGTTCCACCACCCGATCATGACGAAGTGCGAATAGCAATGTCTCGGCTTAAAAATAACAAATCCCCGGGAGCTGACGGCTTGCCAGCCGAGCTATTCAAACATGGTGGTGAAGAATTGATAAGGAGCATGCCTCAACTCCTATGCAGAATATGGTCGGACGAGCGCATGCCCGACGATTGGAACTTAAGTGTGCTCTGCCCAATCCATAAAAAAAGGAGACTCCACAGTACATGCCAATTATCGTGGGATAAGCCTTCTGAATATCGCATATAAGTTCTTAGCAAGTGTATTGTGCGAAAGACTGAAGCCCACCGTCAACAAGCTGATTGGACCTTATCAGTGTGGCTTCAGACCTGGTAAATCTACCATCGACCAGATCTTCACAATACGCCAAATCCTGGAAAAAACTCATGAAAAAGGAACCGACACACACCAGCTTTTTGTCGATTTTAAAGCCGCTTTTGATAGCACGAATAGGAACTGCCTATATGCCGCAATGTCTGAATTTGGTTTCCCTGCTAAACTTATACGGCTATGCCAAATTACGCTGACTAACACCACCAGCACCGTCAGGTTTCAGACAAGGTTATTCCCTTTCGTGTGACTTCTTCAATTTGATGCTGGAAAAGATAATACGAGCTGCAGAACTTCACCGTGCAGGAAGCATCTTATACCACAAGAGCTCCATCACGTTGGTCTCCTTGTCGTTGGGGATGGGGCTTAAATGGGGACCAGGGTGAATTCCCCTTGAGGGACCTGCCCTGTCTCTCCATGAACTAAGAGGGAAGCTCCGTATGGTACCCTTGGGCGCATCCTGCCTGTCGCGGCAAGCAGGTTGTATCCCAGGTGTCCCATGCGGAGATCACCGCACCAACACACACACAAAAACCCCCTAATCCAGGGTGTTATGCGTTTCCGTGCCCATTGGATGGTTTGCAGTCAGGGGTAACCGACTGTATTCTTACGGAGCCTCCCGGATACCGGTCCACCTCCGGGAGTAACGGTGGACTTGCTGCGGTAAGGGGCTCTACCGTAGTCGACCGTTCCCTTTCCCCCCTTTCCTTACTTCAGGTCGCCGAAAGGTCTCGTCTCAGTAGGCGACCGCACAAAACATGAAATGAATAAAAAACAAATAGCCTCGGATCCCTGCACGGGTAACGATGCCGCCGTTGGACTTGGCGATAAAGTAGTAACCAACCCCTCGGGTACCGCTAAGACGGCGCCGAGCGGGCCTTCACGGCCCACATCACAACTTCGACCACCTATGCAAGCAAGCAGGAAGACTAAACCCCTTGAGGGTAAGCCGACTACTGCCGTCAAAGCTGGTACAGCTAAGCCCCTTGAGGGAAAGCAACCACCAGCTGAGCTGGCACGGGTGGTCTCCCCAATCCCTCAACCGGGCACCTCTGAACGGCAGGCAGTGGATAGCAGCACCAAGTCCTCCACGGACGAAGTGCAAGCCCCTGCTCCTGCCAGGGACTCTCTTACCAAGCCCGCTGAACACCCCGAGTGTTCTAAGGCTAGTAAGAGGATTCCGATGTCGGTGCGCAGCCAGCGAAATGTTCGCAGCGCCGCCAAGATCGTAGAGAGGACTAAAAATCTTCCCTACGACAAATTGACGGCGGAGCAGAAGAGTTCGTTGGTTTGGGCAAAGAAGATTCTCGCTGCCAAACAGGCTAAAGCGACTTCCGGTCCGACAACCACCCCCCAGTCTGGTCCCTCGACATCTAACCAGGCACTGACCTCAAAGAGACCCCGATCTCTAGAGAACGCTTCGAACGTTCCAAAGAGGCACAGGCCTTCGAACACACCTCCTGCCCTGACCAAAACTTTCAGCGAGGCGGCGAAAGCCACCTTAACGCTGGCAGTTATGGACCGCGGCCACCCGGACGGGAACCAGTCCCGGAAAAGTGGAAGATGATCCTCATAGGTCTTCTCAGGAACTATGAGGAGCTTCTGGACCGTTTTCCGGGGCCTCCTCCTGATATCCGGGATGGCGGATGGCATCAGGGCAGAATAAAGCTCGTAACATGCGCAGATGAGCGCTCGTACGAGCTTTATAAACTGGCTATGTCCGAGGTGGGTGAGCTGTGGCCCGGGTCTGACTTGGTTGCGGTCAGTAAGGAAGAAATTCCGAACAGACCGAGAGCCTGGGTCTGGGTCCCGGCTGAGCCATCTGATCCGGATAGAATTCTGAGGATCATCTCTCGCTCCAACGCGGAAATGCCCACAAGCGATTGGAGGGTAGTACGTGTTGGTGACGAGAGGGAGATGCAACGCCAGGTTGGGCTTGTCATAAGCGAGGCGTCTCTCCCGTGGATTGAGAAGCGAGGTGGTACAATCCGCTACGGCCTTTTTACCATCACGCCGAAAATCAGAAGGGATGATCCCCAGAAGGAGGATGAATTGGTAGCCGACGAGGACAACCCTGGTCTTCCGAGCCTTGGGGCTGAGGGCCGCGCCTTGAGCGCACCCGATCCGCAGGGCTCTGGGGATGGGGGGTGTTCTACGAAAGCATCCAATTCCAATTCTGTGGAGGTAGGGGGCAACGCCATGAGCGAACCCACTACCCCCTTAACTATGGACGTCCGGGCTCCATGCAACACCTCGAGTGGACATGGGGCGGCTAATGAACGGGCAGACAGCACTCTCGACTCCGAGAGCGATACGTTCTCGGTGTCTGAGTTGGTAGGCCCGTTCTACAACATGCTCGACGAATGCACGCTGCTGGATTCGGATCCGGAGGAGGCCGACTTTGACTCCACAGTCATTGAGGTCTCCGAAGGAGCGGGTACAGTAGCGGCGGACGTCGAGATGCATTCCGACGACCAAAATGATGCAGGTACTGCAAATTAACCTGCATCACTCCAAAGCAGCTTCGGTTGCACTACTCTTACGTCTCAGCAAGACTGCTGAGGCGATCGTTCTGGTCCAGGAGCCTTGGGTCGTTGGATCCAGGGTCTGTGGCCTCAAATCTGGGGACTACCATGTGGTGGCAGCACCTGCGACAGGTAGGACCAGATCATGTATTCTAATACACAAAACTCTTTCCTACTTTATGGTATCTCTTTTCAGCGACGAAGATATGGTCTGCATCAGCCTCGAGCTGAAAGGTAAACCGATATGGATCGCCTCTGTCTATTTGGCGTATGACCGCCCCATTTCTGGGCAAGATCGGCTACTTGGTGCGGTTAAGGAAGCCGAACGTTTAGGGCTCCAACTGCTGATCGGGGCCGATGCCAATGCCCACCACACAACATGGGGCTCATCGGATGTAAACGCGAGGGGTGAGTCTCTTTTTGATTTTATTATATCTAATAATTTATCTATATGTAACTCTGGAGGCAAACCTACTTTTGTCACCGCAAACAGGAGTGAGGTACTTGATATCACTCTGGTCACAGGCCCGCTTTCTGACTATGTCAAGGAATGGCAGGTGTCCGGAGAAAACTCCTTCTCTGATCATATGTATATAACTTTTAATCTACTCTTGAGACCTCCGCTTAGAGCGGGATACAGGAACAGGAGGCGTACGGATTGGGCTCTGTTTAATCAGAAACTGTCTGCTACGCTCTTTGAGCACGCTTCTCTCGGTATGTTAAGCCTACCGTTAACAACTGATGAAGCGCCTATCTCCAATAACGGGTCTGTTTCTCTCGGTGTGCTGGACACATCGTCTAAAATCGATGAAGCAGTTGACTTTGTTACTAAATCCTGTAACGCTGCTTTCAAGAGTGCCTGCCCGGAGGTCAAAGTTCGGGGTAAAAAGAAACCTTATTGGTGGAACCCGGAGATCTCCAAGTTCGGCTTAACAGCAGAAAACTCTTCAACCAGGCGAAAACAACTGGCAACTGGCAAGCCTACAAGGATGCCTTAAAAATTTTCAAGAAGTCGATCCAAAGAGCTAAAAGAGACTCATGGAAAAACTTCGCTAGCGACATAGAAGAAATCTCTGAGGCCAATCGTCTACGAAAGGTCCTCTCTACTAACCCAGTTCCCCCAAGCTGTATCCGAATGCAAAATGGGGACTGGGCCACATCTAGTACTGATATTCTGAACACCCTGGTCACCACACACTTCCCAGGGTGCACCTCGGAACCTTATAGAACCTACTCTAACCCCAGGACATCTAATGACTTGGAGCACATAATTACTAACACAAGGGTAAAATGGGCAATTAAATCCTTCAAACCCTTCAAATCTCCGGGAATAGATGGAATCTTTCCTGCTGAATTACAGGCAGCAAGTGATACTCTAACCCCTCTACTTGTTCCTATCTATAAAGCCTGCCTCAACCTGTCATACATTCCTCTGGAATGGACCAAGGCGAAGGTGATCTTTATTCCTAAAGGGGGCAGAGCCTCCTACAGCAGCTCAAAGGATTTCAGGCCGATAAGCCTGACCTCTTTTCTACTCAAAGTTCTTGAGAGATTGCTGGATGTCTATATCAGGCTCCGTGCGAATACTCTATCTCCTTTTCAACACGCTTATTCCAAAGGCAAGTCCGTAGAGACTGCTCTACACGCTATCACTTCCAAGATAGAAAAGGGGCTAGCCTTTAAGGAATTCACACTGGGCATCTTTCTCGACATAGAAGGAGCTTTCAACAATGTTCTACCGGGAGCCGTTACCACCGCCCTACGGGACTTGGAGGTAGAAGAGGCTCTCGTGAGGTTTGTCGAACTTCTTCTTAGTAGAAGAGCCATTATTTCTGAAATGGGTAATTCATCGATAACTAGGTATGCCAACAGGGGAACACCCCAGGGTGGAGTTTTGTCTCCTCTGCTTTGGAACCTAACGGTGAACACCCTGCTCTCTAAACTTCAGCACACGGGCTGCCAGGTCATTGCGTACGCCGATGACATCGCCCTGACAGCGACTGGCAAGCATATACCGGTGCTGAGCGACCTTTTGCAAAATGCACTCAACATTGTAAAAACCTGGTCTCTGAAATGCGGGCTCAGTGTCAGCTCTGAGAAAACGGAAATGGTTCTGTTTACCCGCAAACATAAGATACCTGAATTCAAACCTCCGTCCATAAATGGGAAGGAGATTAAACTCTCTACCGAGGTTAAATACCTTGGTGTTATTCTAGACAGAAAACTAAACTGGAAACGGAACGTAGAAGTACGATCCCAAAAAGCCATGTTAGCACTTTACACATGTAAATCAGCGATAGGCAAGAGATGGGGACTTAACCCCCAAATCGTCCATTGGCTGTACACAGCGGTAGTGCGACCTATTCTCTTCTATGCAGTCACCATATGGTGGCCAGCACTGGAACTCGAAACCAATAAGAGCAAATTAACTAGAGTGCAGCGAATGGCTTCCATGCTTATTAGCGGAGCCCTTCCCTCCACCCCAACTAAAGCTCTCGAAACCATCCTATTTCTTCTCCCCACGGATATACAGGGGAAACTCATTGCCAGCTGCAACGCGGCAAGGCTCAATGCAACCGAACCCTGGAGGGACACCAGATTCGGGCACGCTCAAATTCTTAGTAACGTCCCTGCCAATTTTCTAAAGCTGGACTATGCAATACCAGCCTTTTGTTGGGATAACAAATTCTCCACAAGAATCCCGGAGAGGAGCGAGTGGAAGAACTTAGGGGATCCCGACCCTAATACACTGCACATTTACACGGACGGCTCTAAATTGAACAATAGAGTTGGAAGTGGGTTTTTCTGCGAAAAGCTTCATCTGAAAGTAAGTTTGCGCCTACCTGATCACTGCAGCGTCTATCAGGCTGAGCTCATAGCCATATGGGAAGCAGCTCGTCGCCTGACAGATCTGCCAGACATAAATTCTATCAAAATCTTCTCTGACAGCCAAGCTGCCATAAAATCCTTACAGAGTAACAATGCTACATCTATAGTTGCAATGAAATGTAGGGAGTCTTTGAACAAACTAGCCGAAAGGTGCGACCTGAACGTCATTTGGGTTCCAGGCCATAGCAACGTTCGGGGCAACTGCATTGCAGATGAGTTGGCAAGGGAAGGCACAAGCTTGCAGGATATCACATCTGCGGCATGGGTTGGCCCCCCGCTTAACTCATGCAAGCATTGGTTGAGATCTCGCTCCATTGAACAGGCTAACGCTAGATGGGCCAAGGAGTCAACTTGTGTGATTTCTAGGCAAATCTGGCCTAGACTGGATGAGGCTAGGTCTGTATCGGTGCTGCATCTGAATCGGCTCTCTATAGGTCCTATGGTACATATATTTATTATATTTTATTAAAAAAATTTTAAGTTGATATCTTTTGTTGAGAATTCAAAATCTAATAATACAAATTTTACTTTTTTGATAATCATAAATTTCAAAGAATAAAGATAAAATATTTAACAAATAATTGAAAGTAATTATTTAACAAAGCAACTCCTACATATACTCCCCCTCCAATAAAAAGTATATTAATTAATATTAAATGTTATTTTCTTTTTGTTATTAGAAAGTGTAAATGTATTAGTATTTTGTGTAGAGTCGTGGATAATATTTGCAGGTTTAAGTAAATCTATGGAAACTGTTTTAATATTATTTCCATATTGAATTTTAAACACTTTTTCATGTTTAGATATAACTTTGAATGGTCCTTCATAAGGTGGTTGTAAATTAGATTTGTGAATAACTTTAAGAAAAACAAATTCACAAGATTTTAAATTTTTTGGAATAAAAGAATATTCTTTATTGTGATGTAAAACTTTTGATCTGATATGTGAAAAATATTCTCTTAATTTAGTAATCATCTCAATTGAATTATCATTTTCATTGTTATTATTATTATTTGAAATAACTAATTCACCTGGTAATCTAAGAGTTTGACCATATACTAATTCTGCAGGACAGCATTTCAAATCTTCCTTAATAGAAGTACGAAGTCCTAGTAGAATCCAAGGAAGAATATCAGACCAGTGTACGGAATCTCCTGAAGCTGTAATAGCAGTTTTCAAAGTTCTGTGAAACCTTTCAATCATTCCATTTGATTGAGGATGATAAGGAGAAGTATGAATTTTATGTGATCCTATCAATTTAGTTAATTCAGTGAATAATTTTGATGTGAACTGAGATCCTTGATCTACAGTTATTTTAAGTGGAATGCCAAAACGATGAATATAATTTTGAACAAAAGTTGTTGCAATTGTAGAAGCAGAAATATCTTTAATTGGATAAGCTTCTGGCCAGCGTGTATTTCTATGAATTATAGTTAAAATGAAACGATTTTCTCTTGACATAGGTAATGGGCCAACAAGGTCCATATGTATATGTTCAAATCGCCCATTAGGTATACTAATTTTTTCTACGATAGATTTTGTATGTTTCGAAATTTTAGATTTTTGACAACTGATACAAGTTGAAGTCCAATTGTTAATTTCTTTACGCATATTAGGCCAATAATATTTTGATTGAATTAAACGTCTAGTTGTTCGAAAACTTGGATGTGATAATGAATGAATTTTATCAAAAATAATTCTCCTCATTGAATTTGGAACAAATGGTCTAAAAGGTTGTTGAG
Organism: Urophora cardui; assembly: GCA_960531455.1. NCBI lineage: Eukaryota > Metazoa > Arthropoda > Insecta > Diptera > Tephritidae > Urophora > Urophora cardui. The sequence continues at coordinate 84,218,857 of OY482673.1, forward strand.
TAATGTCACACCAAATGTTAAGATTAAGGACTGGTATATTAATTTGTTTTAAATTATTTTTAGAATTTTTGTTAGAAATAATTTCATGTAAAATTTTATCTTTTTGTTGTTCTTCATATAATGTTTGTAAATGTATATCTTGAGACGAAAGTGTGTTTATATCTGGAATTCGTGAAAGAGTATCAGCAACTATATTATCTTTGCCAGAAATGTATTGAATGTCACTTGTGAATTGTGCAATGTATTCGAGATGTCTAATTTGTCGAGGTGATTTATCTGTTTTTGAATTAAGAATTTGTGTTAAAGGTTTATGATCATTGAATACAGTAAATTTTCGGCCTTCAAGAAAATGTTTAAAATGTTTAATTGAATTGTAAATTGCCAGAAGTTCTCTGTCAAAAGTAGAATATTTGCTTTCTGTAGTAGATAATTTGCGTGAAAAATATGCAAGTGGTTCTAAAGTGTTATTACTAATTTGTTGTAAAACTGCACCAATTGCAACATTTGAAGCATCTACTGAAAGTGATAGTTGACCATATTTATCAAAATGTGTAAGTAATGTTTTTTGGGCAAAAAGTTTTTTAACATTTTCAAAAGCATTAGTAGTATTCTCAGACCAATTAAGTTCTTTAAGTTTATGTTTAATAGTAAATGTTAACATTTCATGTAACGGGCATAGTTCTGTTGCTAACATTTTAACATATCTATGGTAATAATTAACCATACCTAGAAACTTTTGCAATTTTTTGATTGAAAGTGGTTTTTCAAAATTAATGATTGCTTCAACTCGTTCGAAAGAAGGTTTAATTCCATCACATGAAATTTCATAACTGAAGAAGTCTAATTTATTTGTACCGAAAATGCATTTATTTGGTTTAATATTCAAATTATATTTTTGAAGTCTTTCAAATATGGATTTTAAATGTTCTATATGTTGCTCTTCATTATCACTTGCAACAAGAAAAGCATTGCACTTGCAACATTCAAAAGCATTAGTAGTATTCTCAGACCAATTAAGTTCTTTAAGTTTATGTTTAATAGTAAATGTTAACATTTCATGTAACGGGCATAGTTCTGTTGCTAACATTTTAACATATCTATGGTAATAATTAACCATACCTAGAAACTTTTGCAATTTTTTGATTGAAAGTGGTTTTTCAAAATTAATGATTGCTTCAACTCGTTCGAAAGAAGGTTTAATTCCATCACATGAAATTTCATAACTGAAGAAGTCTAATTTATTTGTACCGAAAATGCATTTATTTGGTTTAATATTCAAATTATATTTTTGAAGTCTTTCAAATATGGATTTTAAATGTTCTATATGTTGCTCTTCATTATCACTTGCAACAAGAATGTCATCAATATAGACAAAAACAAATTCTAGACCTGAAAATACTTCGTTTATAAATCTTTGAAATGTTTGTGCACTGTTACGTAAACCAAAAGGCATACGTATAAATTCAAACATTCCAAAAGGTGTGGTTATTGCAGTTTTATGAATATCTTCTTCGGCCATAGGTATTTGATGATAAGCACGGACTAAATCAATTTTGGAAAATATGTGTTTATTCTTTAAATCAATTGTTAAATCATGAATATGAGGTAGTGGATAACGGTCTGGTATAGTGATAAAATTGAGTCTTCTATAATCTCCACAAGGTCTCCAATCATTTGGATCTTTTTTTGGAACCAAATGTAAAGGAGAAGCAATGTGAGAATTAGAAGGTCTACATATTCCAGTTTTAACTAAATATTCAAATTCCGTTTTTGCTATTTTTAATTTAATTGGATCAAGACGTCTAGGTTTTGAGAAAGGTAAAACTCCCTTTGTTTCAATCCTGTGAACTGTTTGATGTTGCACTGATTTAGTGTAATCTGGTTCACAGGTAATAGAAGGGAATTCATCAAGAATTTTAGTAAATTTATTTTCAGTGAATGATATCTTAAGTGAGAATATATCACAATAACCTGAAGATCCAGAGACTTTTAATTTAGTAGTTGAATCTATTATTTCTTTATTTTTAATATCAACTAATATACCGAATTTTTCTAAAAAATTTGCACCAATGATGGGAGTTGAAATATCAGCTAATATAAAAGGAAATTCGAAATCACGTCTTAATCCTAAATTAAGTTTCAAAAGTTTCGTTCCAAAAGTTTTGATAGAAGAACCGTTAGCTGCCGTTAAATTAAGATCAGAATTTCTTGTATACGATTTGAATTTGGAAAAAGGAACAACTGAAACTATTGCACCAGTGTCAATTAAAAAATTTAAATTATTGAATTTATCATAAATAAAGAGGCGGCGAGAGGGTTTCACATTGTTTCCATTATCAGCCACCATCATAATGGAACGCTTTAGTTTAAATTACTTGAATTAGATTGAATATTATTTTTGTTAAAATTGCAAGGTGGAATGCATTTGTTGGCATTATGTTTAAATTTCTTATGATACCAACAAATTTGATTATAATTATTATTATTGTTACTTCGAGATCTTGAAAATTTTCTAAATCTTGAATTATTTCTTTCTCTAGATCTTGATCGTAATTTTAATTCATTAATATCAGATGTTATGTTATTTAAATTTTGGAAAATAACAGTAGTTAAATCTGTTAAATTTTTAACACATTCAGAAAGTACATTATTTTCAACACTAGCTATAAAAGCTGATTTAGAAGATTGAGGTTTATTAAGAATATCAAAAATTTTATCAGATAATATAATAATTTCATCTATATTTTGATTACACTGCTCTACAGCCAAAAAATACTCTGAACGCGACCATCCTATTTATATGTAAAATCGGTCGCTGATTCCGAAAATCGGGCTCATTTTTAATTCTATGGGAAGGTTTTTGAGATATCGGCAATTTACCGTTATTTGGCCAATGGCTCCACTTAATCCTGTATACCTCTTTAACGCAGTGAGCTATCTTCCTTGGAGTGACACTCAACGAAAGAAAATTAAATTTCCTTTTCATCGCTGCTACAACATTTTTCTGTAACTCTTATAGTTTCTGAAATATTGACGATTCAATTTGAATTTTTTCGATTTTTTACGATTTTTTGAAGAAAAAATTGACTTTGTCAGGCAATATCTTTTAAATCAATGTCTTCACCTTCGGTTTTACTCCTTTACGTGAAGCTCCATTCTATTGGGAAAAAGATAAGCTATCAACGAAGAAAATCCATGGTAAAATAGAAAAGTTATAGGCGATCAAGTAAATACATCCAAGTCGCGCAATGCCTCTGCACGGGTATATTCTATGCATGTTATACCCGTAAATGGGCTTTTATCTACTGCGCTGCCAATGTGCTGCTACCCTGCAAAAATCATTGGATTATATGCTCCATTTGTGGTAGGTTGGAGTACTTTCAAAGTGACCACTGACATAGCCCAAACGACCGATTCGTGTATCTGCATCGGTTCGTAGTTAGCCGAACATGACAAAAACCAAATTTTTATCGCGGCGACGACGATATGTGTATACATAAATAACTACATACATACATATGTTTGTATGTTTACACGTCATTCGTCGTCGTCGCGGTAAACATTTGTTTTTGTTGTTATGTTCGGCTAACTGTTAGGTACTCCATCAATTAATCCAATGTAGCTACTCCATGGATTAATTTGTTTGTTATGCGGGGCTGGAGTATATACTCCATTGCAATGACATGCAATGTTAAATGGACCATATTTTTTGTATGAAATGTGGCAAGTTATGGAGTAATCGGTTGGTCCATAGCGAGCACTCCATGGATTAGCGACTGGAGTACTCGGAATTTTTGCAGGGTACTGCAGATGTGTAGGTATTGGTATAACATGCATAGAATATACCCGTGCAGAGGCATTGCGCGACTTGGATGTATTTACTTGATCGCCTATAACTTTTCTATTTTACCATGGATTTTCTTCGTTGATAGCTTATCTTTTTCCCAATAGAATGGAGCTTCACGTAAAGGAGTAAAACCGAAGGTGAAGACATTGGTTTAAAAGATATTGCCTGACAAATTCAATTTTTTCTTCAAAAAATCGTAAAAAATGGCAAATTGAATCGTCAATATTTCAGAAACTATAAGAGTTACAGAAAAATGTTATAGCAGCGATGAAAAGAAATTTAATTTTCTTTCGTTGAGTGTCACTCCAAGGAAGATAGCTCACTGCGTTAAAAAGGTATACAGGATTAAGTGGAGCCAGTGGCCAAATAACGGTAAATTGCCGATATCTCAAAAACCTTCCCATAGAATTAAAAATGAGCCCGATTTTCGGAATCAGCGACCGATTTTACATATAGATAGGATGGTCACGTCCAAAGTACAGACAAAAAATTTCATTTTGTGATCCAGTGTTATTACTAGAAGTTAAGTGAATTTGAATTTGTTGGGGAAGTTTTCTAATCCATAATTTAAATAATAATTCTTGGCTAACTCCTGGCAGGATCGCCAAAAATGTATGGTACATATATTTATTATATTTTATTAAAAAAATTTTAAGTTGATATCTTTTGTTGAGAATTCAAAATCTAATAATACAAATTTTACTTTTTTGATAATCATAAATTTCAAAGAATAAAAGATAAAATATTTAACAAATAATTGAAAGTAATTATTTAACAAAGTAACTCCTACAGGTCCGCTGGTGGGACTTCTAACAGGCCATTGTCTTATGGGCACTCACGCCTCTCGCATGGGCCTATATAAAAACGACTTCTGCCGCAGCTGTAGGGACGTGGAGGAAATAGAGAGTGTTGAGCACTATCTATGCCACTGCCCCGCACTGTCGCTATCCAGGTACCGCTTCCTCCATAAACACTTTTTCGAGTGCCTGGCGGAGATGGAAAATGCAAGGACACTAGATTTTCTGCGCTTCATGAAACAAACGCGCTGGTTTAGCTTCACGGGCATCTAATCTTATCATACTTTTGAATCTAATTTTTCCGGAAAGGTTTGTAAACAGGGATAAGGAAGCTAGGGCTCCCGTGTGGTATCACAATGGGCCACCTCGGCCTAAGTGTGTCCCCGCTCTCATGAATTGCGGAGACAGCCACCTCAACCTAACCTAACCTATACCACAAGAGTGTTCAACTGCTGGCGTACGCCGTTGACATCGACATCATTGGCACTAACACGCGCGCCGTATGTTCTGCCTTCTCCAAGCTGGATAAAGAGGCTAAGAAAATGGGTTTGGCGGTAAACGAGGACAAGACGAAGTACCTCCTATCATCACACAAAGAAACAGCACGCCTTGGCAGCCATGTCAATGTTGATAGCTACAAATTCGAAACTGTTAAGGACTTCGTCTATTTGGGAACCAGCATTAACACCAAAAATAATATCTGCACTGAAATCCAACGAAGAATCACTCTTGCCAATAAATGCTACTTTGGACTAAGTAGGCAATTGAAAAGTATACCAAAATCACACTCTACAGGACACTGATCGTTCCAGTCCTCATATACGGCGCAGAAGCATGGACTATATCAAAAGCAGATGAGATGGCGCTTGTAGTATTCGAGAGGAAAGTTCTTCGGAGGATTTATGGAGCTTTGCGCGTTGCCGAGGGCGAGTATCGACGGAGATTTAACAATAAGTTGTACGAGCTTTACGCAGACATCGATATTGTTCAGCGAATAAAGATTCAGCGGCTCCGCTAGGCAGGTCATGTCGTGAGGATGGGCGAAGATGCTCCGGCCAAGAAAGTATTTCTGTCGAAACCCGCTGAACGCAGAAGAAAGGGGAGACCTCCACTGCGCTGGGAAGATCAGGTGGACAGTGATGCTGGCTCCCTAGGTATTCCCAAATGGCGCCACGCGGCACGAAACAGAAATAGCTGGCGCGCTATGTTGGATTCGTCTAGACGGTTACGTGCCAATTAAGTAAGTAAGTAGAAGTGGATTGCATTTTTGTTTCTAAAAGTTTTTAATGTTCAATGTTGAAGACATGGACGAAAATCTGATCGAGTTTGATTAAGTTCCCGGTTTGGCTTACATTTTTTTTTTTAAATAATTTATATCCATTTTCGCTGGAATCCCCCCTTATACCTCAGTGAAATATTTATATGTGCACTTCATTAATTCAATTTATCTCTCTAATTTAAGACTCTATTTAGTTATCTTTGGGCATGTAAATATTATATTACATATTTGGTAATTCGTTTATATATAATGATTAGTGTTAATCCGCTGATAATGTATACGGTATATAAAAACTTGTGGTATATGCCACCTTTCTTAGGAAAAATTTATATGTGCAAAACGCATTTTCCCTGCTTCAAATGTCAATAAGTAAGATAAAATAACTTTATTCATACAAATTGCAAGTGAAGCAAATATAAATTTTTTTGCAAACGGATATTGAGTGATTTCCAACTTTTAGAAAAAATGCCACGCGGATCCACCTTGACAGAAACAGAGCGCGGTTTTATAATTGGACAAAGGGATGGTGGTGTGCCATTGGTCGAAATTGCAACGAAATTGGGACGCCATAGAAGTAGTGTGGTTATGTATGTTCTAGACCACATTTCGTGGTAAGCTTTTAACATTATAACAGAAATTTGTATGGAGAGCTTTTAGAAAACACCCCCTAATGTTTCTTGCTATCTACAACATGTGTTTGTGTGTGTATCACAAGCATTTTTCACAAAAAAGTCACAGTCTAATGTGAAATTTTTGAGCGACATCTAACGTTGAATAGGACAAGCTCAGCGATAATTGCGCCATCTGGTTAAAATTAGACGTTTTTCTCATAAATAAATAATAGCTTAAAAAACTAAAAAACACGCTTTAATCTTAAAAATCGTACTAAAAATTGAGAAATAATTTAATTAGAAACAAAATGATGAACGAAAATATAAGTATTTAAGGAAAAGCGTGGGGTGCTCAGTATGTCAAAAACTATTTAAAATCGGTGTTTTTTTACTAATAATTTTATTTTGACTTTTTTGAGATTTCATATATCGTACTCTTTAATTTCGCAACTAGGTATATTTTTGTACTAGTTGTACGAATCGAATATTTTCATGTTCAAATATTATTGAGCGATCGCTGGCTGTTGTGCGTTAGTTCGCTCGCTATTTGAGTGGTTATACGTTTTTCTTTGAACATTTGTTTGTGATTTGAGAAGAATGTATTTTTGAGCGTTCGTGAGTGAGTTTTTCCGTACCCTGCAAGCTTGTTACTTATTGGCTTGTATACGGGAGTGAATTGAAATTCATAGAGGCTATTTTGAAGAAAGGTAACATAAAAGCCGCAATGAAGCATAAAATATAATGTTGAATGTCCTACTATATGATGCCGTTGGGCTGTTGATGTCATGTTTCGAATCCGGAGGAGAATAGAAATAATAGAGAGAGAACACAAAAAGGTGAATGTTTGAAAGATATAATAATTTAGTTTTTAGGATGGGATGAAGTTACATACATACATACATACATACATACATACATACATACATACATACAGGTGAAGCTAATAAAAGCGTGTTAAAAATACACTGCTTTATAAGATTTTGGTTATAACATCTATAAAATATACATTAGCGACATCTAGTTTTGGTTGATTACTATGATTATAGCATAGTTATATATAAAATATACCTTAAACACATCTAGTTTTATGAGAGGTATACTAGAATATATATGTATATGTATTTGTATATGTATAAAAATGTATGTATATATAAATAAACATCTTTGAAGATATAAACGTGTATAAACATATATACGTATGTATGCATATTCAATTAGGTTTCATTTTTGTGTTTCCTCCGCTTGTATGTTATCAATGTGGGGGAGAAATTCAAAAACATATACATATACATATATATGTTTTGAATTTTATGAGGATGATCATAGAGGAGATTTTTGTGTTTTTTTTTCTTCGTTTAAGTTGAATGTAGAAATCTTTATATGTAGATATGTATGTACATATATATTTATGCTGATAGCTGGCTATGAGGGAAAGAAATTTAAACAGTCATGTATACTTACTTTTAGATTCCCATTTTAAGTAAAAGTTAAAACAAATGTAAATATTTTATATAAAAGTTTTTATTAATTTATTCTTTATTGAGTAAAAGTACAATTTTTTCATTTATTTACATTAAAGACTATATTATAATAGAATTCCATAAGTTCCCTAGCTTCTTCTACTTCACAAATATAATCTATTCCACCTTCTTTTTTTTCCTACTTCTTCTTATCCATTTTTTCTTCTATGTAATATCTTTGATTATTATATGAATTAGAAGTTGAACTATTTATATTGCTTTGTTTTAAAGAATACTGAAGATTTAAATTTATTGCTACAAGTTTATTTTTATATTTTTAAAGTTATAAATTTTTTAATTATCATAATGTATTATTATATTTCTTATAAAAACTCATATAAATATTTTTATATTATTATAAATATATAAAACTATATATTTTTTAATTACTTACAATACATACTTTTATTCATATCCACATACGTATTTATATACAAATTCATATACATTCATATTTTAATTTCTAAAATCATTAACCTCATGTATACATATTCATATCAGTTTTTAGTCTTCTTCAAAATTTAATTTTATAATTTCTTTTATTATATTTATTCGATACTATTTCTTTATAAATTATCGTTTGCAACTCCTTTTTTTTTTTTATTTGTGTACATTATAGATATTTGAGTAGAAATCTTACTTATGTCTTATACTTATTTCATTTATTTACTATTATTCATTATTTTTTTCTTTCCTATTTTTTTTTCTCATACATATTTTATTTTTTAAGATCATTGAACTCATATATACATGGATTCAATTCCCAAATTATATGAAATTGGATTTCCTGTGAGAAAGAAAATTTTTTTATGTGAAATTTTAAATGAGGTAGACAACTGCATCGAATTTTCTTTAACAATTCTAATATTATTATCTAAATTTCCCCCAAAGTCGAAGTCAACAAGTTTTAATACTTACAGCAAATACATGAAAATCAATATATTCATTCTATAAAATCTCATTATTCTCATATATACGTCATTCATATTTTAATTTTTAAAATCATTAGCCTCATATATATGTACATATTCATATCAGTTTTTAGTCTTCTTCAAAATTTAATTTTATAGTTTCTTTAATTATATTTCTTCGATACTAATTCTTTATAAATTATTGTTTGCAACTACATTTTTTTTTTTTTTTTTTAGTTTGTGTACATTATAGATATTTTAGTAGAAATCTTACTTATGTTTTATACTTACTTCATTTATTTACTATTATTACTTCATTATTTTTTTCTTCCCAATTTTTTTCTCATACATATTTTAATTTTTAAGATCATTGAACTCATATATACATAGATTCAATTCTCAAATTATATGAAATTGCATTTCCTGTGAAAACTATGAGAAAGTAATTTTTTTCTATGAAATTTTATATGAGGTAGACAATTGCATTGAATTTTCTCTAACAATTCTAATATTATTTTTTATTATGTTGATAAAAGCAAATTTATAATACTTTATTTATTTTTAGTTTCTTAATTATATTTATTTGATACTATTTCTTTAAAAAACTTGTTTGCAATAATTTTTTTTATATTTGCTTGCATTTAGACTATTTAATATAAATCTATACCTATTCCATTTATTTATAATTTCCGGCTTAATTCATATATTCCTACTTCTTTATTTTTTGTTTTGTTCCTTTTTTCTTCATATTATTTTCTTCTTCTATATATTATCTTTAATTATTATAAAAATTTTTGATGTTATTTATGTTGTTTTTGTTTTAAACAATTCCAATGATTTCATTATACCAATATAATATCTATATAATTTATTTATATTTTTTTTTCCCATTATATTCAATACAATAACTACTTCTTTAAATTATTTTTCAGATTAATTTTATATGAACTTTTATGAAAATCTAAATTTACATCTCCACAAATATCTTGTATATACACGTACATATTTAAAATTTTCAGACTTATTCTTACAGAACCATAAATTCCACAAATATACTTCAAAAAAAGTATTGGTATTTTAACATTATAGTTTATTCAAATCGAAAATTTAGTTACAAAATTTCTAATTTTTATATTCTTCTAATAATCTTTTAACAGTTTGAAATCGTTGATAAAAGAATGCACATGAACAAGTGGTTGCTGTATTTGAATACTTGCAATCAAATTTATGCATTCCTGTAGCTGTTTGCTGGAAGGTAATGGTTTTATATAAACGCATTTCATCAATCATGTTTTTAAGAAGTTGTATATCTTCATTTTTAATATAACAACTATATACTCCTAAAAATGTTTCCAGCTCTTCTACTAACATTTTATTTTATTTTTTATTTTGATTTTTTTTTTGTAAGAATGATAAAGATAAATACTTCATATATTTTTAAATATTTTAGAAATATTTTTCATCCAATATGTTTATATCAATAATAAATCTTTTCAAGTCAATAACTTCTTTGTTTTCCTTATCAAAGTAGTAATTGTATGAATTTACTAAATCCATTATATGCTTATATCGTCTTTCGATGGTGTTACAATTACATGTATCAGGTCCTGATTGTATATTATTTTTACTCCAAGGACAGGTTGTATAGTGTCTCCCATATATAGATTCCATAACTAATTCATACTTTATATCTTTAATTGTTATAAATGTATTTTGTATAAGTTTTCTATGATGATCAAGTATATAGTTATAATTATTTTTTAAAAACTCTTCAATTATATTACTATTCATACTGAAATGAAACATTTTCAATCAGATGTAAAGTAAAACTAAACCTCTCTAATCAAAAACTTAAACATATAAATAAGTCATTTATGTATACATAAATATACATAGATATATTTTCCAGATATATATATAGTTAACATATTTTGAAATACTATTCAGTGTGCGAAGTTTAAGCTGAATGAATTAATAATGATCGATAACAAAAGTATAATAGTTATAGATGTACAGGGTTTCCATATTTCCAACAAGTTTATAGCAAAAGAAGTTAGGATTTCAGATCTAATGGATACACATAATATAAAAACATTTGTTATACATCCACCTTTTAGTTATTCAAGATTAACATTGAGAGAAAGAATTGAATTAGAATGGTTACATACATATCACCATGGATTGCAATGGAACGATGGCAACTCAACATTCAAATCTTTTAAGAACTACTTAAACAGATATATTAAAGATGAAAAGCGAAATATTTGTATGTATGTGAAAGGAGCACAAAAAGCAAAATGGATACAACAACTTACTGGAGAAGACATTATTATATACAATTTAGAAGATATGGGTTGCCAAAGCATAAAAAACTTATATAAGGATAATATCAATATATATGCATGTAACTTTCACCATAAATATATGATATGTGCAGAAAAAAACGTTCATTTATTTAAAGATTTTATTATATCATATAAAAATAAAGACAAAATATAACTAAAATAATTCATTAGTTTTATTATATAGATATATGTATAGATGTACTAGAGTTTTATTATCACATATATAAATAAAAAGTATTATTATTATTAAGGTTCACTCCTACATAATAGAGAAACAGTAATTTATCATATAATATTGTCTAGAATTGAAAAATAGGAAGACATTCAATACATTCAAGTATGTATGTACATATGTATATACCCCATTAATATTAACAAAATTACAATGATTAGTCAAAACAATCAAGATGAGATAAATTTTATCGTTAACAGATTACTTATTGGATGGTCGCTTAAGAATTCTTAAGGGAGAACGAAAAACAACTAAATATAGGGAAAAAAATATATTGACATTAGAAAAATTTGTCGTATTCTTACCAGAGCGACTGAATAACATTACCAATAAACTGATGGAGACTTAAAATGAAAATTTATAAGTCAGGATATGAAAATAAATATTTATCTGATTTTACATTGAAATGCGAAAAATAAAGAAACTCAAAATAAAAAAGTAAATGCGTCTTTGGTTATGTGAATATTTTGGAAAAATTAGTCTCCGAAATAATTAATTAAAACAGTATATTCATATAAAACATATTGAAATATAATGTAATTTATACAATCTAAAACTTTGTAAAGCAAATGTATTGATAATATATAAACGTTTAGAGCATACATATTCATATGTATTCATATTTTCTATACTCCTTTTATTCCATTACAATACATTAACTAATATCGATAAATATATAATGAAAAAGATGTATTCATGTAGGTATAAGTTTGGTTATACAGAAGAAGGGAGTTTATTTATACATTAATAATTTATATGGCTATGCTATGTTACAATATCTCCCCTATAAAAATTGTTTAAATTAGTTAAAAATATTGAAGACTTTAATATTCATAATGTACAAGAAAATTCTTCTATTGGATATATACTAGAAGTAGACTTAGAATATCTATCTTCATTACATGATTGACATAACGATTTACCATTTCGTTCCGAAATAAAAAAAATTATAAAATTAAACAAAAAAACTAATATCAAATTTGGATAATAAAGAAAAGTATATAATTCATTATAGAGTTTTACAACAATACCTTAAAAATTATCTCATTCTGAAAAAAAAAAACTCATAGAATTCAACAATTTAATCAATCAGATTTTTTTCTTTTTTTTCAAGTTATTAGTTAATACAGTTTATGGAAAAACCATGGAAAATGTTGACAGAAGAAAGAATATAAAAATAGTATGTGAGTGGGAAAATAGAGGTAAAAGGTTGGATGCCAGAGGTCTTATAGCAAAACATAACTTTCATAGTTCACTCACATTTACTGATAACATGAGTGCTATTCTATTACAGCAACTTTCTATTTTATATAATAAACCAATTTATATTGGATTTAGTGTTTTACATTTATGCAAATTAAAAATATACAATTTTCATTATAATTCTATCTAAATATAAGGAAAATGTTAGTTCAAATTATATGGTTACAGATTTATTTATGGAATTTATTTATAATATTAAGACAATCGATTTTTATAATGAAATTCGTAATGATATTCAAACATATTTAGATACTTCATAATTTACCTTTCTTAAATAAAAAGGTTCTGAATATAAAGAATAATGAATGTAGTGGAAAGATTATGTATAAATTCATTGGCCTAAGAGCTAAAATTGGTGGAAATGAGGAAGAAATTAAAAAAATTAGTGTGAAAAGATCTATTGTTTCACAAATTTACGTAATGACTTTAAGAATTGTTTACTTGAAAAAAAATTATATTTTGATTCCATGTATGTTTTTAAATCAAAACTTTATAAAATATATATCCAACAAATTACTAAGTTAGTTTTAAGTTACTCAGATAATATATATATATATATATATATATATATATCATAAAATGGAATTAATAATCTTGCATGAAGTATTTTAAAATCTAAAAAGTTGAAATAAAAGCACAGTATATATAGACTGAAAGTTGAAATATCTTTATTTATTTAAATTATAATTTCAAACATAAATGTCCGAAGTTTTAAGTATTAAATTTTGGTTTTTGATTATAATTATATTCAATATGTAGCTTTAAATATATAATTATTTCCAGTGGTGGTTGTAAGTTGTCAAAGCTATCAGAATATTCCTTATAATATACTACCCAATGTGTTTCATGAACAGCAGAATCATCTAAATTAACAATATCACATTCTTGAATTCGTGGATATTTCGGTAAAGTGTCACGCATAAAAACACCTTTAAAATATTTTAGCAGTTTACCAAAGTTATTTAATCGATATCAGTAAGTGGTCGATTTAATAAATTCCTTAATAGTTTTTTAATTATGATTTATAAAAAAGACCATAACCGTTTTTATATGGTTTAAGGAAAAGACCTTTACATAGCAATGTATTCCATATATCTATTACATCGATTACCCTCTGCTAGCTATTATTTTCCATTTTTATATCATTTGCAGTACATCAACCTGTAGCTAAACCTGCAAGAGCTTATATTACTGTTAGAATTATAATTAATGGAAGAAATCATCCTAATTTTGATACAGAACTAACTCGTAATATAATTACTTGAGATTTTTTCCTCTTGAAATTTGAATTTATTGCTTTCTAAGCAATTTCAATAGCATCATTTACATATATTATCAACTTTTTTCTTTTTTAAAATATTTAAAATATTTTTAACAGTCGATGAAAATAGTTTTTTCTTTGATAATTTTCTTTTAGAATTCTTCTTCTTTCTCTTTCCTCATCTAAATTTAACTTTTATCTTAATTACATTTATTACAAACTAAACGCTATACGTTCGTTTATATTTATTTATTTTTTATTTATTTAAAAAAAGAAACGATATATTTTAAGACCACAAAGTCTTTTATAATTACTATATTTAGATTATATTCACTATCAAACTTTTTCAGCTAATATTCGATCAGCTTTATGCCTCTTATTTATATCTTTTGTTTATCAGGACAATATTATATCTCCAACAAGATAATTCTTAAAAATATATTTACATATATTTATATACATATATTTGGAATAAGATATTTATAAAAAAAATGTCATTGATAAAGCAATCTCAAAAATAATTTATATAAAAAACTTCTATGTGACTAACAAGTAGAACTATCAAATTGCAGATAACTAATAATTTTTTAGTTTTAATATAAAGTCGTTATATGTACATCTAAACCACAAAATGAATATTTAAAAAACTGAATTTTTCAGGAAGGAGAAGAATTCCATTTATATTCACAGAAAGTGAAAAAGTGCACCTAGATTAAAACAACACATTATTAATAATGATACTTAATAATATAACTTCTAATGAACAAAATATTTTAAGATATTTTTCTGGAAAGATATATATGTATATGAAAATACATTCAATTTTTTACTTTTTGAATCTCCACGAATATTCCATAACATCTTATATACAGGATTACAAATATAACAATCTCTATAATCTTATAGATTTTTACTATACAACAGATAAGCATCAGCTTGCTATCAGTTTAGCATCAGCTTACTACCAGGTTAGTATCAGCTATACATCAGTCCACTATCGCATATACATATTCATATAAAAATTCTGTAAAAGAGGAAATGAATGATAAGCTATTGAAAGATATAGTATAAACTAGCAGAATAGCCTCACTTACATTCAAAGAAAAAAATTACTTCTGTAACATGGTGATATCCGACGAACTTTAGAATGCTGGTACTGTCTCCAGTATGGAATTCTTTATTCCTGCAGGGTATGTATGTAATTTATATGTATGTTAGTGCATATAAGGTGTTTTTTAATCTAACTCTACTTTTTTATTTCTTTGAATGTAAGTGAGGCTATTCTGCTAGTTTATACTATATCTTTCAATAGCTTATCATTCATTTTCTCTTTTACAGAATTTTATATGAATATGTATATGTGATAGTGGACTGATGTATAGCTGATACTAACCTGGTAGTAAGCTGATGCTAAACAGATAGCAAGCTGATGCTTATCTGTTGTATAGTAAAAATCTATAAGATTATAGAGATTGTTATATTTGTAATCCTGTATATAAGATGTTATGGAATATTCGTGGAGATTCAAAAAGTTAAAAATTGAATGTATTTTCATATACATATATATCTTTCCAGAAAAATATCTTAAAATATTTTGTTCATTAGAAGTTATATTATTAAGTATCATATTAATAATGTGTTGTTTTAATCTAGGTGTACTTTTTCACTTTCTGTGAATATAAATGGAATTCTTCTCCTTCCTGAAAAATTCAGTTT